>ML769446.1:0-192105 GCA_009733575.1 Gymnopus androsaceus JB14
ATTCAGTGGCAAAAGGAGCGAACGGTAATGGCAATACTAACGAGACCATTGATTGGTCTCGTGTATGAGCCTTGGAAGAGTTATTAACAGTATTTATGTTATTAACATTAATTTTTCGAATTTTTCACTTGTTATTCACATTTTATGGAATTTGTTACTAACCCATGTTAAAAATGTGCTCTGGGATGGTCGATGTTAATAACAGTGTTAGTAACATCACCAAAAATTATTCGCGCTACCCTACCGCAGGCAAAGTATTTACTGCTACGCGGATGTGATACAGTGATAACCAACTACACCATGCATCAGCAAAACATGTATGACGCAGCCAGTTCCAGGAAGTGCCTGCCAGTGATTGACAGCGCCTTCAGATCCCCAGAGCCCCAGGACATAGGGGGTACTGGAAGCACCAGCCAGAGCTCCCAGAGGCCCTAAAATTGTTTATTTGGGAATAAAAAGGATTTGTCATACAAGTTTTTATTCCGAGAATCGCTGGCACACCGCCAATAATAATGCTTCAGTCAGACTGAAGCATTATGGGAAATGAATTGTCTCCGTTGCTACTTGAAATGTACTTCTTTGGAGGACTGCAGAAAATAAATAACTCAAAGAACTAAAGAAGGAAATACATCAGCAAAACCTGGGTGTACTGTACAGAACTGGACAGTTCTGTACAGCACTCATAGCACCCATAACAGCCATAGCAAGGTAGCCCTCTGTCCAGAACTATGGAGTGCTATGGAGTGCTATGGATTGCTATGGATTTCACGGGAACGCCATCTGTCAGGCTCTATTCAATTCAAAATATATTAGTATTTTGAATTGTTTTGTTGGCTCTTGGTGAGACAAAAACAAGATGAAAATAACCACGGAATTGTATCATATTATTGTGGTCATTAGTAGTACAGTAGGACAATTAATATGGTAGTAGCAAAACTAGTAGAACAATTCCGAAACTAATATAACTATCTGTAAAATCAGAAGTAATGGCACTCATGCTGCCGAGACATTAAACAGACATTGAAGGCTTGAATGAGACTAATTACCGTGATGTCCAAACTAAAGCAGCTCAGGATTGCTGACTTGGAACAAAAAAACAGAACTTGTCGAAGCTGCGATGGTGCATTGGTTCTTACTTATATAGTGTTTGCGGGAGAAAATGACAGCTGTCAAACAGTGATGGCAGATGACAGCTTGCTCAAAGTTAATCCCACAGGAGTTCATAGGAACTCATAGGAGCTCATAGCACTCCATAGTTCTGTGGAGCACTATGGCTGCTATGATATGCTATGAGTTGCTATGACCTCCACCCAGGTTTTGCTGATGTAGATTCAGACAAATTGAAGTTTGAACCATCCGCAAAAGGCCGAAATGTCATTTTTCAAACAGGATCTGAAGCAATCAGCTTCAGCCAGACCAAAAATATAAATTACCAAAGCCATCCGAAGTAATTGTTTTCAGGACTGCTGAAATGGTAACAACTACCATTTCTGTTGGGTAAATACCCTTCCATTGGTTGTCCAGCTGCTCCGCACACCACATGTACCCCTATCTGCTTCCGTATATAAAGTAGATAGATACAAATCATTAATCAATTATTCTTGCCCCCATTTGTTCTCAATGCTCAATTCCCTCCTCTGTCAAGGTTGTACCCACTGACTGAGCAGTCTGAGCTTGTCCGTTACTCAACCATTTTGGCTCACCTGAAATGGAATACTTCAACTGGCTTCATTAGTGTATACTTTTGGATCAGCTGAAATGAATTACTTCATGCACTGTCCGAAAGATATTATTTTGAAAATTTGTAGAAATTATGAACTTCAGATGGTCTGAAACTATGTCCTTCTGTGGTTGTGTGAGATGTTTATTCTCTGTGTTCCTCTGAGAAAATATATTTCCCTTATCTATTGAAACAATCTACATCACAAATGCTTCAGCCAAACTGAACCATATTTATATGGCAGTACCATAACTGTATCTGTAATGTATACAGTGGGACCACAACCATATTTATCTGGTTTCACTGTAACCATATTCATGTGCAGCCACTGTAGTGATATTTATACAGTGCCACTGTAAATATGGTGCCACCCTCGCCATATTCATAATGTGCCACTGTAAATATGGTGTTACCCTAACCACATTCATATGGTGCCACTGTAACAATACTGTGCCATTTCATTCAATTCAACAGTCACATGTCACAGACCCTCAAAAAGTTGAAATTTTTTCCACTGGTCACAGGTCACTGCACATAATTTGCCCAAAAATTACAGCTTTGACCAAATTAGCACCAAAAAAGCTTACAAAGATTTCCTTTTATGGAAATTAGTCGAAATGACAATTTCAACACACTGGTCACAAGTCACAAGGTGTGTCAAATTGAATAAAATGCAACAGTATCTATACATCAGCAAAACCTGTATTTTGCATTTTAATTCCCACAGCAATGCTTAAAATTCCCAGTGCTCCCAGAGCTCCCAGCGCTGGCCAGTGCTTGCCAGTGCTGTCAGAAATATAGAATCATACAACATCTCTTTTTTATTTTCAAATAAGGTAATTGTGCGGCCTCTAGGAGCTTCTGGGAGCCTCCTCCTGCATTGGCTGGACCATCTGAGTGCTGGAACTCTGGACAGTTTGCTCAAGCACTGCCCACGTCATACAGGTTTTGCTGATGTATACAGTGCCACTGTAACAATATTTACAGTGCCACCCTAACCATGTTTATATGGTGCCACTGTAGCATTATTTGTACAGTGTCGCTGTACATATGGTGCCACCCTAACCATATTCATATGGTGCCACTGTAACAATATTTATATAGTGCCATCCTAACCATATTTATATGGTGCCACCCTAGCCATAGCCATACAGTGCCACAATAATGACATTTACAGTATGCTCCTCACAGCATACTGCTCAGCAGTATTCTTGTATCTAGTTGCTCAAATTTTGTCGTAAAATTTCAGGAAAAAGATGACAGGCTCCTGTAGTACTGTACCATTTCAATCAAGCGTTCATCCAGAATGACACATGATGCATTGGCACCGTGAGTTCATCAGTTCACTGCTATTGATGGGATAATTCTATTTAACAACCCCATTGAAGGGGTTGTCGGGGTCTAACAACCCTAAGAACCCCGGCGCAACAATGACAGTCACACCGGTGTTGCAACGGGTCACAACTCAATCATAAATCTAGGCGCAAACAGGTTTAGGGTACATAAGGCATCCACATACTGTATATTATTATGTGCCTCTGCTGTCCTACTCATACTAGTCTCCTAGGATTTCATTCAATGTTGATGATTTGAGGCCCTGGCTGGCGCATGACCTGAACCTTGAACCTAAGTTCAAGTTTCAGCTCAAACCGGTTCCACAGATTGCCAGGGATATTCAACATGGTAACACTGCGCATAGCAGGTCTGCATCTGGTATATAAATCAGTTAGCGAGCGCAATCATGCAAGAAATAGAGGCGCACCCAAACTCCATGTCCGTTGCTACTCTTCTTTGTCACTACCACACTGCCAAATACATTGGACTGAAAAATTTCCAGCTGCTTGCTGGTTAAGATTGAAAGTGGGATAGAAGTTGCCAAGAAGGTTGAAGAAGCAATATTGGGAGGGCGGGCAGTTCCATGGTTGGTCATAGTGGTTGCATTGGAATGCTGGAAGACACGTCAAAGAAAGTTCTCACCCCAGTCAACATCTGGCGTGACCGGCAATCACGAGATACAAAGAGGTTGCTAGAAGGGTTGTCTCGTATCAAGGGGGTTGTTCAGTAGAATAATCCCTATTGATGATGCATGATGGAGCCAAATTTTAGTTCAGTTCACCGCTGAGTTAGTGCTGGTCCAGAGCAAATATACTTGTAATATCTACTAAACGTTCATCGTGGGCTGAGGAGCCAACAATTCACAATTGTACATCACCTGTCCATGCAAACAAAACAAAACAAAAAGCAAGCTGTGGCACGTGCAAAAATAGATGATAGGTAGAAAAATGACAAATCTCATGAGTTCAGAGGCACATATGATGCATGATGAACATGGCTTTTAGTTCAGTTCAGAGGTGCCCATGATGCATGACTGAATGCTTGATCAAAATATTAATGGTACAGTAGATATCAATTGAATTGAACGAGGGATGCTTTCGTTGTGCTAAAACAAAGGAGATTATCAGTCAGCGCTTAAAAATTAATACGAGGCGTCACAATCTGCCACATGGGGTTGGCAGGACTTGCTTGTCTACCTTACCAATCGTAGTCAATGTCCCATCAAAATGCAAATGGCTTGAAGTAACCGGGATACAAAGTGCGTAAGAATAAGAAACAGGGCGCGCAGTAATAATTAATGGATTGTAGGAACAGAAAGAGGATGAAAGGAATGACGTCCGTAGCTAGGAATCCCCCAGCGAGGCTGAAAACTTACGCTTTGGCCTTACGTCGTGCCCTTGCTCAACAACTTGAAAAAACTAACATTACATGAAATACTTGCGAAATAGTACACTCATTTCGGGGCGACAGTTATGTAGCATAGGAGTCTTGAGAGATTACACTACAGGCCAACCCGTAGCCGCTCTAGACGTCATCGGTGAAATCCTCGCGCTCTGACAAGGACAGTCAGAAATGATTACTCTTGTAGGAGTGTACTCACTTCTGTAGAAGACTGGGGCATCATCGGTGAGCTCCTCACGCTCTGATAAAGTTATTCAGAAATGTATGCACTTATATCAACATGTACTTACTTTTGTAGAAGACCGGGGCGTCATCAGTGAACTCATCGCGCTCTGAGACAGTTAGAAATGGATGTGCACGTAGGAGCATGGACTCACTTCTGTAGAAGACCGGGGCATCATCGGTGAACTCCTCACGCTCTAGTAAAGACGGTTAGAAATGATCGCACATAGAAATATGCACTGTTTACTTTTGTAGAAAACCGGGGCATCATCGGTGAACTCATTGCGCTCTAAGACAGTTAAAAATTTATGTGCACGTAGGAGCATGAACTCACTTCTGTAGAAGACCGGGGCATCATCGGTGAACTCCTCACGCTCTGATAAAGATAGTTAGAAACGAATGCACGCAGGACTCGGAACATGTACTAGTACTGACTTTTGTAGAAAACCGGGGCGTCATCGGTGAACTCCTCGCGCTCTGATAAAGATAATTAGACATTTATGCGCACGTAGTAACATTTACTTGCTTTTGTAGAAAACCGGGGCGTCATCTGTGAACTCCTCGCGCTCTGATAAAGACACTTCTAGAAATGCATGTGCATGCAGGAACATGTACTACGTACTTTTTTCTGTCTTGTCATAGCTGAACACACGGTTCGAACCTGTAGGATTTGAGACGGGATCCATGCCCATCAAATTCTTGTGACTTACTTGAGACCGTAGGTGCAGCAGCTACGAGAGTTGCGATGAGGGCGAGAGACAGTAAAAGGTGGTTGAACTGCATGTTTGGTTGGGTTGTTGATGTTAGCTTCCAAATTCTGCTCTTGACTTTATAAGAGTTCCTTACTAGACCAGGTGACCTCCAAAGTCGAAATTAATACCAGAGGCCAGCTTGAGAAGGAAATCTCGGATGAACCGACATGAAAATTCCAATGCGTTCGCCGTTTCCGTGGTCAGCACTACTTATCCGAATTCGAAGAAAGTCTGAATTGCAGGTGTCAGGGGTATTGCTCCTAAAAAATGTCTTGCCTCAGGTGGAGACGAAAGTACTATAGCTAGTGCCGCACTGGGAACATCTCCGGCGTTCAGCACTTGGGCCATGCCGTGGAAAAAATCCTTCCTTCCTTCCTTAGAGCCGCGGTTGCGTTCAAGTTCATCATGAGTGTTCAGATCGAATTTATGGTGTGTGTTCATTCAGCCACTTGTATGCTCTCAAGAGGTAGCCATACTCATTAAAATATTTCCAACCAACCCAAGAACCAACCTCTCAATTTACGACGGAGAGTTCCTTCGAATTTGCAATCTTGCCTCCGTCATTGAGTGAAGAATTCGGAACTTGTAAGTAATCGCTTGCTTCTTTAAGTCTAAGTTCACTCTCAACTTGCAAGCTCGTTCAACGTCGTCTGCTCCAACCAATCAGTTAAGATCAGGGTTGAGCTGTCCTTCTTCCAGATCTAGTAGTAGATTGTATCTACCCCGCCGGGATGCTTGATCTGAGATCTCGGGAAGGGAGCAAGGGGGAAGACAGGAAGTGCAATTGAGACCAGAAAGAAATACGTTGCAGTCACATCAGGTCACATCACCCATGAGGTAAGTGGCTTGACGTGAGCCGATGCACTGCCCCAGCAGCGACCAGCGCCTCCCGGAACCCTCGCGGACGATCGACGGTGAGGCGGGAGCAGATAAACTGCTGCAACGATACCAAATACGCGCACGAGAGCTCCTTTGGACAGAGCAAGGAATAGCACCAAGGTGCCAGGGAAAAGAAAAACGGAATGAAAAGAATTGAACGGTAAAATAGAATTGAATGGAGATCAACGCGCGATCTGCGCGACGCGTTGATCTCCCAACCCGACTAGCGTGTAGGTAGTACTCAACAACTGTAAAGAACTAAAAGAAAGAATTAAAAGGAGGGCTAGGCAAAATTGAAGGAAAGAAAGAGTGGGAAAAAAGGAGAATAAGAAAGCTTGATCGTGAAAGGAACTTACCGTCTCAGTAATTCATGCATTTTGAACGATATAGAATGATAAGTAGCGTGAACTGGAGAGGATAGAAGGGGAGATGGATGTAAAGGAAAAAGCTTTGGACAAAATTTAGATTGCGTTTGCACTGCAGCATGTATATAGCATGTGTCTTGTAGGCTAAGCGAGTTTCGTAAAGCGGGTCAAGATATAATATGATGGACAGGACATGAGTCGTCTTCCCCGGTCCCATGAATTGTCTTTTTCTATCTAGTGTTTCGTCAATCTAGTAAATTTCACCAGCTAGAAAAATCCAGGAAGTTTTGTCGGCAGGTCAAAAAGACAATCCAAATGAAGCGCCTAAGACTAACGCGTGCATCCTAGAGGTGTCATAATGATGGCTTCAAGCTTGTAATCACCACCACCGAGACTGCATCTTACTCTTCACTCTCAACAACAACTATTACGTTAGGTGAATGCAGTAGGCGTTTGCACTGTGCACCCCAACGTTGAAGAGTCTCCTCCTACTCTCACAAATTTCTCGCACACAAAATTGAGCTCAGTAATGGTACTCCCGAGATGCGCTCTCTCTGCCTCACTCGCGACACACTCTCACAAATTTCTCCCAAATTGAGCTCGGTAATGGTACTCCCGAGATGCACTCTCTCTGCCTCACTCGCGACACACTCACAAACATTGGCTTCAAGTTGAATACGAGGAGGATGTCACAGGACATAAAGACTTTCAGGCAGACCAAGGTGAGTGATGCGCTTCTTCAAGAGTGGGATTGGTTCTGATTTTTCCTCTTTTAGCCTTTTACACCAATGTACCTCGCCATCAGTTGCAAACCAGCCACTCATGCATTTCAAAGCACCCGACTTTAAATGTAACCTGGGGAATATTATTCATCAGCGAGTGGTCACAAAAGAGCACAGTCGAGAGGTGAGTCAGAATGCAAGGCCCAGGACCATCGAGCGTATGCAGTTTACCTTTTGCATCAACCAACTTACTCAGCTCCTACTCTTATGCCTCTGCATACTTTATCATGTCCTTATTCAACACGTATAATGATTTTTTGCATTACCGCCATATTACTATTTGAGACAAATAAAAATATTCTAAAGCACGATACTTGGGCAGTTGGGTCCAAATGATACTGAACAAGTCTGCTTAGCAATGAGTCTGAACTCGATTAGAATTGAGAGAGACTGTAACTACATGACGTGTATATAGTATGAAAATAAAGAAGTTAAAAAGTAATTATTCATTATCCTCTTTGCTCGTAAGATCAATAGGAGAAAGGAATCGCTTCGGCATGGTGCTACCAGTAAGGTCAATGGGAGAAAAGATTCGTTTTGGTGCTGTAGACAAGTCATCCTCGCTAGTCAGATCAATTGGAGATAAACGTGAGCCCGCTATACCAGTACCAATGTCAACTCATATGTCAAAAGATATGAATTATATACGTACATGTAGATGCAAACGAAACTACTGCATTGATGTTCTGTGGGGTCAAAGGGGGGTGGGGACCTAAATATGCACACAAAATTTCAGTTAACAGTGATCAAAAAAACCAAATGTGCCCATACCAAGTTGTCCTGCAAGCCCAACAATCTTATGAGCTTGACGTGTTGCTGAAGCAATAATGGGGACTGGTACTTGTACCCGTACATTAGTTCGGGATGAGCAGTAAGATGCGCAAGTTTCATGAAATCCGCAGTGGAGAACGTAACACGGATCATGTCGTTGACTCCCTTCCCTTGCATGGGTGGAGGATTGACACTTCGGATCAGGGTTGAGTTAGTGGGGATAGAGGCACGACTTTGAGGATTATTCAAGTTAATGGCAGGCACAAGCATCGGCGCAGAGTAATTTGCCACTGGTGAGATCATAGGCGACATATTTCTGGAATAGAAGCCTCAATTTATTATTGGAAGCATAGAAAAGACTTGCGACAAACCGAGCAAAGGACCCGAATGATGATACCAGGCCAAAGTTTCTCATGGAATTTGCTAAGCGCTTGAGCGGAGTTCCATCCTATGGTATCGATGCAGAAATCGGTAATTTTCTTGACATCATGGATCCTGGGTAGCCAACTGGACACATTCGGAATGTTTGATGGCTGGGACCAATTGGTAACTGGGTCCACAAATGAATTCAAGGCCAATTCGTGATGGGAAAGTTGAGCCCAGAACTTTATCCGCAAGTTTACGGTCTCGGCGGTTAAGGCGGATTTCTTCGCTGATGTCGTGTTTCAGCTGAGCAAAAAGTTTGTGAAAAAGATGAGGCTGCCGACTAGACTGTGACTCGTATTGCTCAAGGAGAATATCTCCAGTATCCACACTTAGCAAGAGCAAGAGCAGTCTGAGGGCCTAAACCAGAGATTCCAGCATCGATATCATTGCCAACAAGGAGAGCAAAAAGCAGAAATCCACTCCGAGTTAGACCTAGACGCTGCTCAATGATTTGAGAATCATATACATCGACTACGAGATTGGTCGCTGTGCAAGCATCACTGTTTCAATTAGTAATTAGTCCTCAATACTCAAATAATAATAAGCTCAAAACATACGAATTAACACGTAACACCAATTGTGCGCCGTAAGGGAATACATCGCTATCTTTGGTAAGAACAGCATGAATAACCCCTAATCTATTCATGACAGCGAGTTCTGCCTCAGCTTCGCCAGCAGCCTATGATGTTATCATATAAAATAGTACAAACCCTAAAGTCTTAAATGACTTACAACATGGACATGGAATCCAAATGCTTCTACCAGCCTCTTTGATTGCTCGTACAACATGGGAGACCGCTTGATGACTTGCCGACCATGCTTCCTAGGTGGGCGGCCATCACCATCATACACAAATATACAATTGGCCGATGCACGGGAAAGTTGGCAAAGAATGCGGAACAGCTGAGTGAGAGAGGTGTCAGGACCATGAAGTCGACCCCGCTGCCTTGACCAAGCAGCGGCACGAAAGGAGTCAAGCAAAACACTATACAAATCAGTCAGTATTCATTATATATGACATACTGGGCTAAAAGTATGTAACGACAATTTACCTTGAATCTATTCCAAGATCAAAGGTGCGAGATTTGTGGTACCTTTTGATGAATCCATGTTCCAATGCATACTCGGCGAAGTCCTGAGTTGATGCAATGGGCTTGAGAATCTGATAAACAATTGAAAAAGTGAATTTTACGATAATATTGATAATATTGATACCTACTGGCCAAAGTCCTTGAATACCCATTGCAGTTCTTTCGTGGATGGAGGGAAGGACAAAGTACAGCAGTTGCCTCCTATTTCTGAAGTGACTTGTCGGCATCTGCTGAGCCGGGGCCCAGCATCACTAATTAAGCACCAATTTCCATAAAATCACAAATCACAGATTTTTATTCAAAAGCTATTAGCATCTGTAATCCACTGTCATGATATTTTCAATTTAGTATAGACAAGATATACAGTATGGGGCTTGTCCCTTGCTAGAAAATCTCCTCTGCAAGCAACTCAGCTCAACACTATGCTACATTTGGAACTCCTGCTCTGAACAAGGAAAATAGATAGATATGCAAGTCTGAAGATACCTACTGTGTGGGATGGAGCCCAGGTTAGTAAATAAAGAGACAAATTTTGAAAGTTTCCATATTGGGATCGTTCAATCCTCAAGGATTGAACACTCCAAATATGGTATATCTTATCTCTGAATAGAAATAAACAAGGAAAAAAGGGAGCAGGTCAAAAACTTCACAGAAGCTTTGTGCAGCTACATGTCAGAGAGCTTTGGCACAAAAACTTTGGCCAATGCAGTAGAGAAGACAACGGTTGTCCATTGGTCGTACTGAATCAGCGCCTTTCATTAAGCGCCCATTGCACATCACTCTTCATCATACGCTATGGGATTGCTTGGATGTTTCAGTGACCTTTAATTGTAATTTTACCGCTGTATTAATTGATTGCATGTCCCCGGTCTATTTTGAGATGAATATTGATTAGTTCACTTACGTTTGAAAGACTGCAACAATGCGCATGGCTTTGATTTATCAATAGGGGTAGCCTCCATGAGTCTCGATTCGTTCTCTTCTCCTCCTCTTCATGTCGTCCAAAGTCAATATTTCTTCAGATGATGCTTATACTGGTGTTATGCAGGCCATTAATCAACCTGCAACCCATATGGAAATTCTCGATGACTTGGAATTGATGCAGGACAATGTTGGCTTAAACCTTGGGGATACTGACGAAGGAAATATTGATTCCAATGCATTGGAAATGTCCGAGTTGATGAAAAGTATAAAGGAGGTATCAAAAGGTGTTTCTGAAAAAACTGCAAAGGAATATGCTCGGTAAGAATGACTTTGCCTCGCTCAGATCTTCAATCTATATCTCTCATTTAGTTTAATGAAACAATGCGAGAAATTTGTTCACGAGCATAACATGATCTCTGCAAATATGGACTTTTTCAGTATGCATCCTCATCCTCAAGCCGCTGAATATCTTGCAGCATGGATTATGCATTCGTATGATGACTTTTATTGTTAAATCTCCTACTGTGCAGCTACTAAATTAATAGCATTAGGTGCGATGAACTGAACCTTGATGGTACTCCCAAGGATGCATCAGTTGAGCGCGCAACATTCACACATGCCCAGAAAATGCGAGCGGCAGCAACATTTGGGTTTGGGCGTGTATGCAATCTAGGAATGCTGGCCTGGCACCGTAGTGAGATTACGGGTAAAATGCTAGGCAATCCTTCTGTTTCAGAGGCTTTGACTAGCTACATGCTCAGTCTACGCCGACGTAAGGTATGTACTGAATTGCATGAATTTTTCCATGTTTGCTCAATGTTTTTAATTAGACACAGAAGGGGGAGACTGCAACAAGTGCACGAGCTGTATCTTCTGTGAGTAACAAATTTATTCTTCTGGCAGAAATTATTATCCCCCATTTTAGGAATTGCTCGCTAGTCTCTACCACTTCAATAGTCAGCCTCAATTTCAGGAGCCACGCACCTATGAGCCCACGTCGCGGAGTGCTCCTCAAAATCCAACAGATTGGGGTGGTCCCCGTGCTCGTGCACTATTGAATCTGGCCTATGATTTCGGATTCTGTGACCTGCTCCGAATCGATGAAATACTTAAAATACAAGTTCACGATATTGAAATAGCGAAGAATCCAAAAACTGATCACCCAACACTGACATTGACTCTTCCCTTTCGCAAGACAAGTCAATTTGGAGGTGGGTAATGATCATGGAGCAAATGATTTTTGTCTCTAATCTCGCTTTAGATATCAAGCCATTTGTACACCACCAAATGCCTTTGGAATACACGCATCTATGTCCAGTTAATGCTTATGCTCGATGGTTGGATGTGTCTGGTATAACTGAAGGCTATCTCTTCAGAAAGCTAGACAAGAATGATCGTGTCACTGAAGAGAATGTACCCATGGTATGTATTGGTTCATAATTATTATCCGACAGCTTATACTCAAGTTCATTAGACATCTGAACAATTCCTTGAGATGTTTCGAAATAATCTTATTGATGTCGGTGTTGACCCCATCCCATATGGTACTCACTCGTTCCGCCGCGGTGGCTGCCAATGGTTATCAGTAGAACGTCGCTGGCCCCTGCGTCAAATTTGTGAGTGGGGTGGATGGAGTCAGGAGTTCACGCATTTGACCATTGTGAAGTACCTCATCTCATGGAATGATAATCCTACAGTAAATCGTTCTGACTTTTTTAATTTGCATCGTCCACCTACTGTAGTTTGCCCAACATGTAATCGGTCCTGTCATTGTGCTTAACTTGATGTTTCTTAGATATTTCCGAATGTGTACAGTCAATCGCAATTCAACACATGGTATTCATAACTATATACTGAAAAGATTATAAGCAAAATGTAGCGTACTATTAATCAACATTGATAGAATTGTTCTTCAAAGAAAGATAGCGACGTGCAATAGATGACTTATCAACCATGACCTTGCCCCGACTGCAGAATACTTGTGCGAAGCGATCTCCATACTCAGCTTTGGCTTCGGTGGTAAGTTTCTCGTCTCGGGCTACTCGCAGGCCCCGCAGGTGTGCGCAGATTGCTTTCCAGGTGAAGCGTTCACCATCAGCTGAAAACTCCACCCAGAAAGCATCTGGTGTACTTGAACGATATCGTTCCGCAACATACTGCAAGAAAGTATGAGCTGCGTATCGGAAAAAAAGATTAATGACATACCTTCCACTCTGTCCAAACAGCTTTTACACCTTTCCATCGTTGGTCATTCTTGTTCTTATAGATATCTGGCCAGTATCGAAGAGCAACGGTGGCGCCTTTAACGATGGAAATCTTGCTGCAGTCGCCGGCATCCCAGTTTGGTGCCTCATCATCCCAAACACGGTCAAGGCGAGCAATGTTGGTGACGAATGTAACATGCGGAGGGTCAAGGATGTCAGTGTACTTGAACACCAGACGTTTCCCATGTCCGATGCTGATTCCGTATACCGTAACATCGTCACTGTCGACGGGACTGGCGGCTGGCACTGGCGTATCATGCATAACAACATCGCCACTTGGATCTGGGCAAGTATCAGTCACCGTGAGTGCACGAACATAAACAACAAACCTATTATCTGCTTGGAGACAGATGATATGGTTGCAGTAGGCGCAACTGGGGTGAACGGGACCAATGACTGTGATTCAGGAATGATGGACGGGGATGGGAGTGCAACTAGATAGATGAGTTCCAGCGGTGAGGAAATTATATGAACGGCGGTCATCATATAACGTACCTTGCAACGTTGGGGATATTGTAGCCATAGGAAGAGCAGCAGGGAGGATACCAGTGCTTCGCTCGACAAGCATACCAACCATGGATGTAAGGCCGGCAATCTGCTCCTGTGTTGAACGAATGTACGCTGCAATAATAGAGGGCTAATAGCTCATCAGAATAGAGTAACGAGAGAGAAAAGTTGTCACGTACCGAATTCTTCGCTGCATCGGCATCAGCGGTGGCTTTCAACCTCTTTGCGATCTCTTCCGGCGGTAGATAAGGATTAGCTTGGCGGTGTGCCCTTGCCTGTCATCTTTGCAATGAGTTACAATAAAAAGAAGGCAAGCGTAAGACTCGCCCATGTCAATAGATTCTGTTTCTCCTCTAATGTACGCATATCCTTTGAACGCTCAGCAATAAAGAGCTGTGGCCTATTCGACCCATCAGCTGCTTGGCCCATCATCTCGTTGCGACGTAATGTTGAGAGTTTTGCCTTCTTGGCGGGTTTCGACGCATTCTCCTGCTTGACTTTGCTGGTCTTATTGATCTTGCCATCACGTACGCCACGATGACTGCGCTTGGCACCCGGAATGAGGCTTTAGGCAAATATTAGTGAAAGGAAATACTTTACGGTCATGAGCAACGTACTATTTCCAACGTATCTTATTCTCACTGAATCCTTCCAGCTTTGCCTTGAAGTCTTTCATGTTTCCAGTGGTGCCGAGAGCGTACTGTTTGCAAAGTTCAACCAGTTGAGCACGTCGCATTCCATCACTAAAAGTAAGAAGAGTTTGAAGATAAATAGTAAAAGATGAAGCTAGATAAACGTACAGTTCATAGTAGCGACCGTAGAAAATACCATTGTCATATTGTGCAGGAAGCATGATAGCATGCTGGGGCTGAGGTTCAGCAGGTCGACGGAGACGGATTTCCTGTCCGTCAATAATCTCGACTTCGACATCCAAATGAGTGTTTGTGGTTGAAGCTGAAGATTCTGCCGTAACGGTAGGCGGGGGAGGAGGAATTTCGGTATCCATTGACACAAAGAACCAGCTGAGGGCTACCAAAGCGAGCGCAGTGGCCAGTCCAAGACCGAGCCACTTAGAGCCTGCAAGGCTGCAAACGAAATCAAGAAAGCTAGCGACGGAGTGGTTGCTTGGGCGAAAAAAGGATGCAACAAGCGAGCCGCCGGCAGCGCCATCATCGTTGATCGGGCTGAGGGGAGAGAGAGGGGGCGGCCGAGCATTAGTTTGAGTGGGTCGAGTATAAGAATGGAGAGAAATATGGAGAGAGATACGGGCAGCGACCGGTGATTAGAAACGAACGCAGCTGTCATGAGGTTTACCTCATTGCATCAGCAATACGATTCAAATGAATTCGTCTGTCATCCGAAAGATCCGACGGATAAATCCGACCGGCCCTTGGATCCGGACGTGACTGAAACGTCTAAACTCAGAGAGAAGTGTTTTGGCTGGACATAGCTTGCCGCCAACTGCTGTCAGCTGCCGATGGAACCTGTCTGGACTCCTTCCCAAAACGGAGGGACCCTCCAGATCTCGTTGTCCTCTTGGTTCCTGGCGGTCTCTTTGTGGTCTCTGATCCGCGTCCACTAGGCACACCTTTTGATCGGCCTTCATTTGCTAGTTCGTCCACTCCTTCATTGCCTTCGATTCCTGCGTGTCCTTTCACCCATCATAGGCTCGTGATTGCTTTTCTTTGTCGTAGGATAGCCGTAGCTGCTAGGAACTCCCTGGCATACGCTACGCCTATGTACCCATTGTCTTCCCATTTCCGGAGGTTGTGAGGCCGTCTACATATACACTTTTTTGAGTCTGAGCTTATCTTAAGCTCCGTTCAATCCTTGTCAATTTTACCTGCAGCTTCCTTAATGCCTATTATTTCCCCAGTTTGATTGGTCGGGTCTAGTCGACTCCCTTACTTGTTCCCAAACACCATTGTTCAAAACACATTCTTTCTTTTGAGGCTCGCGTTCAGCTTGAGCGCTCAATGTCTTCTACTCCAGATTCATTGGTCCCTAGACTGGTTGTTGTGGACGACACCGATCCAACAATTCAGTATTCACCTGCAAGTGCCTTTACATTGGATTCCACTGGGAAGCTCGATTCGATAGGATATGGAGGTCCTGTTTTCAATCAGACGATAACTGGAACAACGACTGCCGCTTCGTTTAGCTACAAGTTCAATGGTGAGTGCGCTTTTTTAAATCCACTTCTCCTTCCGTGCTCATCGCTACTTTTCATAGGAACATACGTTCGCGTCATGTTCGCTGCAGAAGAGTCATCATCACAGCCTTGGGACTGTACGGTAGACAACCATGAAATCATAAATTTCTTGGTTGAGACCGTCGAAATTACCAACATCTTCGCATGCGATTCTGCTGATATCCTTCAAGGCACCACAGGTGAACATACCTTGAACGTGCAGATTATCCCTAACGACTCCACCACAAACGCGACGCAGTCTACCGTATGGCTGGATAGCATCTTGTATCAGCCCCTTCCCACCGACCCTCTTGACTCTGTCATGCTCAGGATACATAATAGTGATCCTTCTGTCTCATATGGCAACAGTTCTGGAGCGTGGACCTTTCAAGGGTACCAATCAAACGCTACAGGGACAACCGCTACAAGTATGAATTTTGCGTTCAATGGTGTGTATACGTCTCTGAAAGCCTTGATGGTATATGTGCTAAACACGTCTTTTATTCAAAAGGGTCATCCGTGACACTATATTCAGTAAATTTCGGAAATCCAATTTACAATGCTTCTACGGCGTTCTATACCATCGACGGAACTTCTAGCACAGACTTTGTTCTTCCTGGTAGTACGAACGTATCGAGCACAGGGAACTACACAGATATCATAAATTACCCTCTTTTCACTGTGTCAGACTTGTCTGAATCGCATCACACCATCGAAGTCGCTACCTCGTACAACGTCACTGACAACCCGCAATGGCTCGCCATCGATTATTTCATCGTAAAAACGAATCCTGCAAACTTCACATCACCCGAAAAAACGACTAACTCCACGTCTCCCGCCTCATCTTCCCCCACGTTTTCTGACGCTACCCATCACAATTATGGGCCTATAGTCGGGGGCATAATAGGTGGTCTCGTTGGTCTTGCGGCATTATTCCTACTTTTCGTTTTCCTACGGAAACGGAGACGGAATTCATACAGCGGCATGATGCTGGATCTAACTGGGGACGAGGGTCCAGGTTTCTACCGCTCAAATTCTGCAGCAGAGGACACCCCTGAAGTACCTCCCTTTATCGATTCCGCGGCGCCTCTCCGAATCAGCATCCCCATGAAGTATTTTGACAATTCTGACACTTGTAGTGCCGATACTGCTTATACCGGCCTAAGCTCAAGCAATTCGGAAGCTCCTGTTTCAGGATCTTCAACACGTTCTTTTGGATGGAATTCCGACCGGCTCATAAAGAAGAATACACAGGTCTTGCAGTTGCAAGACGAGCAGATTCGGATGAATGAAATTCGACAGCATATGGATAGTGGCGTGCGGCTGCCCTCTGCATCGGAAAAGATTGTTGATGTGCCTCCAACATATACAGAGAAGTGATGGACTCCAGTATTTGGTCTAATGAAGCGTTTGGAAGGAGGAGGGCTCCACCGTGGTTATCTGTATAAGTATACACGTCGTATTGATCGTCAGTGTACATTCGAGTCTGCCTAGGGAGACTTTCAAGGGTGTAGATTGGACTTTTTATTGGGATTCTCGGTTGGGGATGGTAGATACGACACATACTTATTTATCCGATACTAATCAGTCTCTTGACTACTCGAAGCCGTTCAGCAGAAATTTCTGGCTTATGGACAACGGGCGTCGATCGATAACTTTTCTTGATTACCAGCTTGGCAGTTTCGTCCTTGAGATTTCAACTTGAATATTACGGCTGTAATCATCTATGTAACAAGGATAAAGTTTCACTGGACAATTAGCAGTCTGGCGAACAAGTTCTAATAACCGAAAAAAGTTTGTTTTACATCTCTGCGACAAGAGGGACATCTCTTTGCGTGGACTTGAGGCATGTATCACGACTCTTATTATATAATGTATAATTGTACTAATTATTATAATTTTTGCGCACAGGCGGTGAAATCCTCTTCGCGCGTATATCTCGAAGCCTACACCTCCATTCTGATGATTCAAAAAGACCGCCTTGAATCATTCTACGGAAAAGAATTGATCATTGCGGATCGGGACATGGTAGAGTCTGAGAGTGGGAGCGATGGGATACTTAAAGATGCAGATAAAGAAGATGTGTCTTTATTAGTTGTTGGAGATCCTTTTGGCGCAACAACGCACACCGATATTCTGCTCCGGGCCAGAAATTTCGGTATTCCGACGCGGGTCATCCATAACGCGTCGATTATGAACGCTGTTGGCGCGTCCGGGTTGCAGTTGTACAACTTTGGTCAAACAGTATCGTTGGTATTTTTCACAGAGACATGGAAGCCGGATAGTTTTTATGATCGCATAAAGAAGAATGGGGATGGTGGCCTACATACCCTCGTCTTATTGGACATCAAGGTGAAGGAACAAATTGAGGAGAATCTGGCTAGGTGAGCACTAATTATTTTGTTACGACTAACAACACAACTGTACATGATAATATACAGAGGCCGCAAAATATATGAACCACCACGGTATATGACCGTTCCTCAAGCCGTCTCTCAGCTTCTCGAGATAGAATCACTTCGTGGGGAGGGCGTGTTGGATCCAGAAAAGACGTTGGTTTGGGCTGGACAAGCTTGCCGCCAACTGCTTGTCAGCTGCCGATGGAACCTGTCTGGACTCCTTCCCAAAACGGGGAGGGACCCTCCAGATCTCGTTTTTCCTCTTGGTTCCTGGCGGTCTCTTTGTGGTCTCTGATCCGCGTCCACTAGGCACACCTTTTATCGGCCTTCATTTGCTAGTTCGTCCACTCCTTCATTGCCTTCGATTCCTGGGTGTCCTTTCACCCATCATAGGCTCGTGATTGCTTTTCTTTGTCGTAGGATAGCCGGTAAGCTGCTAGGAACTCCCTGGCATACGCTACGCCTATGTACCCATTGTCTTCCCATTTCCGGAGGTTGTGAGCCGTCTACATATACACTTTTTTGAGTCTGAGCTTATCTTAAGCTCCGTTCAATCCTTGTCAATTTTACCTGCAGCTTCCTTAATGCCTATTATTCCCAGTTTGATTGGTCGGGTCTAGTCGACTCCCTTACCTTGTTCCCAAACACCATTGTTCAAAACACATTCTTTCTTTTGAGGCTCGCGTTCAGCTTGAGCCGCTCAATGTCTTCTACTCCAGATTCATTGGTCCCTAGACTGGTTGTTGTGGACGACACCGATCCAACAATTCAGTATTCACCTGCAAGTGCCTTTACATTGGATTCCACTGGGAAGCTCGATTCGATAGGATATGGAGTCCTGTTTTCAATCAGACGATAACTGGAACAACGACTGCCGCTTCGTTTAGCTACAAGTTCAATGGTGAGTGCGCTTTTTTAAATCCACTTCTCCTTCCGTGCTCATCGCTACTTTTCATAGGAAATGAATTCGTCTGTCATCCGAAAGATCCGACGGATAAATCCGACCGGCCCTTGGATCCGGACGTGACTGAAACGTCTAAACTCAGAGAGAAGTAATGAAGGAAGAACGCAAGGAAGGGAGGAAGGATGATTTTAATATTTTATTACACGGCACGGTCCTAGTATCATGGAAAATGGTATCGTTCTAGAAGCTGGATTATACAGTGGTGATTTATTAATGGAGGATGACCACACAATCGGATACCTTCCCTCGTTCCTGAAGCTCCCGCCCACAACTCACATCATTTGTGGTAAGTCAATGGGTTAGGTTAGGCATGGCTCACGGCCGCAGACCGCTACGGCGTTAGCTAGCTCATCCAGAGTTGGCTGGTTTGGCGGTTAGGGTCAACCCAAAGGGCCAGAGGAAAACTTTGAATTTGCAAAATGAGGCTTTCTGACGACATGACGACTCCCCGGCTTGGGGGACCCCCGAGCGCAGCGAGAGAGGGGCGGGGCGCGCGGAATGCGGGCCCGAGCTTTTGCACGCCGGAGACCAAATCTTACCGAATGTGGAATGTGAGATCAGCGCTATGAAGGTGTCCGATTGTGTATATACCCAACATTAATAGAATTCCCTTTCCGTATCAGTCCTATCCTAAGTATCCTATCCTATTTGTATACTAACCTAACCTATCCACGGTATAGTAAGGTCAGCGGTTGAGAGGCAAATCTAAGAGTACTTCTTCTTAGTAATCCTCAATTTCAAACAAGTATGATAGTCATACGAGGGCGAGCTACGGCGGTGTTGGCAAGTACACTTCCGTCCACCTGTCCACTTCACCTTCTAGACGATGTATAGGGATATGCTTCACATTCTCTGCCTGCCACTCGAGAATTGCGTCGAAATCGCGACACTGGTGCATAGTGTTGAAGTCCGGATACGGCATTGTCCAGTTCGTGACCCATTCATACGTGATCATTCCAACGTCGGACGCACACATGAGATTCGTTCGAATCATCTCTATGCAGTGATCTACAGTGGAAGTCAGTTTTTGAACGCAAGTATATGCAGCAGTGAGATGTACCAAGATGCCACGTACGAAATGTATCAGGCTTATTGTGGAATGAATGGTCAGAGCCCTGATAATACTCGCGATATGTGTATTTCCTCAAAAGGTTCTAGAAGGCTATAGGAGTTTGGGATAGCAGACAATGAAAGGAGACTTACGAGGCAGTGAAGCTGATGGGACATCTCGTACGATGACATGAACCCTCCGCCATCCTCTTCGCGGAGCTTGACAAGCCACGGAGTATCCCTCTTGCCGATTTTCTCAAGGACACTCTTGTCCATCTGCGTGGGTTTAACTAGTCCAAAGACACTTCAGATGATATAACACAGCGAAAGAGAGCGAGTGAACCATTGATGGATATGCTGTCCCAAGCAGCATCAAGCACAGGGTTTGGCAGGCCACGATAGATGGACGGGAAGTCGAAAGTACCATTAAACTTCACAGTTTGGTATTTGATGGCTAGCTGAGCAGGCGCTGTTATGATGCATAAGCATACACAAAGTTCGAGTCAGTCATCGGTGATCACATACACGGTGTCGAGAAGAGTTTGCTACATTCAAAATCTTTCGGAATTGGAACTTGAAGTGCTATGTGTCGGGAGAGCGCAAAGATAATGGCAGAGGTGAGCAGCAGGAGACCATTCCCGAGCAGGTACCACAGACGATGCCGCGCGTAATTCCTCTCCATAATCAGCAAGTCCTCCTGGGAGTTATTCTCCGAGTGGTCGGTTTGAACACCCAGCGGTGTGTATTCTGCGGAGCCCATTTCATACGGTAAGTAGGCTGGCAAGAGTAAGGTGTGGCTGTCAGGCCGAAATTGATAGGATTAAAATATCTATTTCGATAAATCGGAAAGATGAGATTGATGAATTTGGAATAATCGGCTTTTGGATTACTGTGCTGTGAGTTCTGACACCCTCGAGTCAGCTGCATTTATTTACTAGATCTTGGACCACATCGAGTAATTTTCTTCCTTCCTTCAAGTTCCGAACATCCGACGGAAGCTTCCCCCAGCTTAGTACTCTATTGCTTCCCTATCTCGAGATTTGCGCCCAGACACTTTGAACAGGGGAAATCGTTGAAATCTGATTCTTGAAGGAACGTTGGACCAGGTCCATAGTCTCCACTAGCACCTTAGACTTGTTATTCTATTTCCGCCTATCCGGTCTCTCACGATTTTTATGAAAGTGCAGTCCGATCTTCCTGGGGAGAAGGCTCCCTTGGAATTCTCTAACAGTCACGTTTCAGTCGTCCAGTACTTACTATTACTTACGGGTACTTACTACCGTAGTACATTGGCGCAATACACTATACCATTTGATAAAGACAAAGAGGACGGAATGGTGCTTCAAGTTGCTTGAAGTTCGATAACCTTGCGAGGCCAATCCTTAGACTGAAGGAAAACTGAGGGGATTACTTGCAAAATGGATTAAAATTACAACCAAGTTACACGTTACAAGTATTAACTCTAGGTCTGTTCCAGTTCCTTGTTACTAGACATGCTCGCTCCCGTCAAACTTTAGCTTAACCTCATGGAGGGACGAGCGAATCAACCTCATGATCAAATGCCAGACGCGTTACGTTCTCCCTAGGGACATGTACCGCATGGCTGTATGCCCAGTCCAATACCTTCTCAAAATTGCGGCACTGATGTACAGTGTTGAAGTCGGGGTAGGGGAGCTCCCATCCATCGACCCACTCGTACGTGATGACACCGACATCCGCGATGCACATGAGCTCCTGACGCAAAATTTCTACACAGTGGTCTGGAAAATGTAAGCTATGAGGAAAAAAAATATTGTGCGTTAAGTACATACCGAGGTGTGTTCTAAATTTTTCTGGATCAACGGTGAATGCCTTGTCGAATTCCTTGTAGTAATCATTCTATACGCAAAGTTCAGTGTCTTCAATTTAATGAAAGAGGTAGTGAATATGCGCACATAGGTATATTTGCGAAGCATATTCTAGGACTCTATGTGAGTATGAAATATCACCAGTTCAATAACCGCTCACCAAACAATGCAGCTGATGTACAACTTCAAGGGAGGCCATGTATCCACCTCCATCCTCCTCAAGGTAACGTACCAAGGATGGCTTGTCAACCTTACCGATTTTCAAAAGTGTTTCCCTCGAAATAGACAACGGCTGGACTAAATGGATAAACATTAGCTAATAGCACGCAGAACAGTGGACAAGCTTTAGATTGTACGAACCAGCTGGCAGTGTAATCCTGTCCCAAGCTGCATCGAGCTCCGGCGTGGGGGTACCACGATAAATCGAAGGATAGCGGAACGTTCCGTCGAACGTGACTGTGTTATATTCAACGGCTTCATACGCAGGTGCTAGAGGACGAAATGAGGTGGAGAATAGCCAGTCATGGTAGATGGCCTTACAGAAAGTCGAAAGACGGGCGGCACAGATAGTGCTAGTATGATTCACTCGCGAGTGCAAAGAAATGACGAAGGTGATGAGTGCACCACAGAGGATCAGTCCGTTCAAGAAGGAAATGATCCATAACCAGGGATTCTTGTGCGTATATGATCTACTGGTTAATTTTGAGTCGTTGTCACCGAGTAGCATCTCAGCGACCTCGTCGTCCACTAGGGGTTCGGCAGCGTAATATTTTGTAGACATGGCTGGGGGTAGGAGACTGGTGCAGATTCAGACTAAGTAGGAGCAAAGTAGGTGTTGGTCATGCGTTACATTGGCCGTTTGTATAGAAAAAAACCAATTAGACCTCGTAGAAACTTCTAGTGGAGACTTTTCCGACTTCCGAGAATTATTCAAGAACCTTCTTTCAGCAAATTCTGTCAAAGTTCACTCTCCCAAAATAGTAGCTGCGAGGAGGTTCATACAATGATGTACCTGCACCGCCGAAATCGGTCTCTGAAAACTGAACCAGTGGATTGTACTTTGCGTTTTCATTAATGTACTTAAAGTGAAGCGAAGGACGGATAGACGGATAAACGGATCATAGATAAAGAATTCTCCATATGCTACGGGGGTGTCGGCAAGTCTACTTCACCTTCTATACGATGCAGAATGTCCCAAGGGATATGCACCGAATTCTTTGTCTGCCACTCAAAAATCGCGTCGAAATCGCGACATTGGTGCATAGTGTTGAAGTCCGGATACGGCATTGTCCAGTTCGTGACCCATTCATATGTAATCATCCCCACGTCGGACGAGCACATGAGATTAGTTCGAACAAGCTTGCTTGACCCGTGCCGTAGGCACGGGCAGAGGTCCTCAGGGTATTATTTTAAGAATATTTAGATTTTCTCCGTTAGTTCCAGATGAACATACCATTGATGCACTTTTGACAAAGAAAAGTTTGTAGAGAGTGCAATTCTCATTTGCTCTTCTTTGAACTTTTACTGTACACTTTCATACATGTTTTCTAGCATTCCATCAATTTACTTTTGCAGAATACTTAAACTGAAATATTCAGGACTTTTGTGAAGTATGCTTTTCCTGGTGCATTTGGATTCATCAGTCTTGGTACAATACAATAAATTTTCTTATACTGTACCATTTCGATCGATTCGGCGGTCACTGGTCACGGAGGCCTTCTGACGTGCCAAAATTTGACCAGGTCACAGGTCACATTTCGAAAGTGCTGAAAATTTTGGGCGTGACACACTCAAAATTGCCTCAAAAATGCCGAAATTTTGCTAGGGTCACGCGGCTCCACCGCGAGGTGCCGAATCCAAAATTTCGTCAGGTCAGTCACGGTCACAGGGGCCTGCCGAATCGATCGAAATGGTACAGTATATGATATGTCCCAAGCCACATGCCCTAAGTATATTTGAGAAGGATAACTATACCCTGGAGGTTGGAAATGAAGTTGAGCATTCATTCAAGAGCCAGCAAAGGACATTGGAAATGCACTTACAGAGCCTGCCAAAATCAGAGTGCATTGCCTGCCAATTTTTGATGCATTTTTTGATGCATCCTGGGAACACTCGAACATTCTCTAAAACCGCTAAATTCTGCAATTGTATATATTCTAATATACTACCAAGCTTGAAAACACTTCATCAAGTTTTACAAATATTTTTCAGTATGGGTATTTTTGAATGCATTACTGGTACATTCATAGTATGAGGACAAAATTTAACATGTAAATATGGAGGCATTGATTCAAAATTTATGAAGAATAAGTGGAATAAATGAAATTTAAGAGTAAAACCATGCTGGAGAGAAACTTGTACTGTAAGGGTTTCTCCCTTACACTAACCTCTGCTGGCATCCTGCTTGAAGTTGACTCACTCACTCCATAATACGTGTATGTCTTGTCAAGGCTCTGCAGTCAGCTCTTGAAGGATTAACTTTTACATGCATAGATTAAGTATTTTATCTCATGTCAGGTTAATTACATTTCTCCTTTATTTGCCTTAAATTAAGTAGTTCCAACTAAAATTTTCACACAAACTGCTCTGAACTCCAGAATCATAAGTGGGTGTCTGAAGTAGAGGCTTTAATCCATTGCTCAGGACAGCACCACCAATAAGTAGTGTTTTCATGAAACTACAGTATAAATTTGAAGGTCAGATTGCGGCGCCGGCCGCGACGGCCACTGCGTGGAGCACTGGGGGTTCCCCCAGACCCCCACGCTGCCGCGGGCCCGCTGCCGCGGAGCTTATGCGGCAGAGTGCTGAAACAGATTTCCGGCTCCGCCGGGAAACGCTGGCCGCTGCGTGCGCGCTAAACTTAGTTTGACAGGTTATTACCAATCTGCTGAGTTTGAATGTTAGCGCCCCGTCTTCATTTTAAGTATAGGATCATCTCAATGCAGTGATCTACAGTGGACGTCAGTTTGTTAATGCAAGTATATGCAGCAGCAAGATGTACGTACCAAGGTGCGCACGAAACGTGTCGGCCTTATCATGGAATGAATTGTCGGAGTCCTGATAATACTCGCGATAGGTGTATTTCCTCAGAATGTTCTGGAAGGCTATATGAGTTTATGATGGGAGACAATGAAAGAAGGCTTACGAGGCAGTGAAGCTGATGGGACATCTCGTACGATGCCATGAACCCCCCACCATCCTCTTCAAGGAACTTGACAAGCGACGAGGTCTCCTTCTTACCGATCTTCTCAAGGACATTCTTGTCCATCCGCGTGGCTTTCACTATTGCAAAGACACCTCAGATAATATAACACAGCGAGATAGAGCGGGCAAACCATTAATGGATATGCTGTCCCAAGCAGCATCAAGCACAGGGTTTGGCAGGCCACGATAGATGGACGGGAAGTCGAAAGTACCATTAAACTTCACAGTTTGGTACTTGATAGCTTGCTGAGCAGGCGCTGTTATGGCGCATAAGTATACGCAAAGTTAGAGTCGGTCATCACGTACACGGTGTTGAGAACAGTTTGCTGCATTCAACGTCTGTTGGAATTGGAAGCGCTATGTGTCGGGAGAGTGCAAAGATAATGGCAGAGGTGAGCAGCAGGAGACCATTCCCGAGCAGTTGCCACATGCGATGCCGCGCGTAATTCCTCTCCATAATCAGCAAGTCCTCCTGTGAGTTATTCTTCGAATCGTCGAGATCCAGCGGTGTGTATTTTGCGGAGCCCATTGTGTGCGGTAACAAATGGTACGATAAGTAGACTGGTGAGGTTGTCAGGCCACAATAAATATAGGACTAGATAAACAAGATACTTAGATGACGGAATTCAGTCGGTTTTCGGGCGGACTGAATTGTTTTGCTGCGAGGTCGAACAAAGGATCTTGAATTCTGACTCCTTCAAGTCAGCTGCATTTATCTAGTAGATCTTGGACAGCTTGCCGAGTAATTTCCTTCTACGTATCATCCGGAAGCTGGAACCTTTCCGACTTGGCTCCCATCTATCTCGAAATTTCTCTGCATTTGGCGCTGCTCAAACATGAGACACCAACGGGATGGAAACGCCTCTAAACGCATTTCGATGATGATCAAGTTATTACACAGGAGAATGGTCATTGAGCATAAGAAGTTTGGGGAGGAACCGACAACGAATGGATCTCGCAGACAGGATTATCCATGCACAATACGAAAGCGAGGATATAGTACGAGTGCGACTGGAAGCTCCTCGAAGCATAACACTTCTCGCTTGACTCTTGATACAGTAGCAGAGAATCGATAGGATTATGAGAAACATCCAGAGTTGGATTCGTTACCAGTGGGTGTATAAGATGCGTTGCATGAATTTGATCAGAGTGCGGAGAGGAACAAGGAACTAGTCTCGTTCAAAATTGGCTCTACAGTCCTGTAGAGATAATCGTGTAGAGCCCGACGTTGGATGTGATATTTGGCTCTGAGCCAGAAAAAAGAGAGCAGAAGTCGCATATGACCTCAACTGGAGAAATTCTTTGAAAATGGAGAGGAGTTGGTTAGGAGCTTCCGGATATCGGGTATTGAAGATGCAGAAAAGATCTTTTGAATCATATTGGAACTTCGATTACAATGAACCTTTCGTTGATATAAATGTAGGAGTGGTTAAATCGGTGGCCGGGGAAGAAGAGGCGTACAGAGTGGGAGATGCAGTGGATGAAGATCCGGAAGAGCGCTGCTCGTAGGCAAATGATAATGAAAGGAGTTAATGCCCATGCTGAACTGTACATAATGATACTTGACACTTCGCAATGATTGCACCTCCTATCTACTTCGTCCTCTGACCCCTTGAGCCCTGCGTTTAAAGTTCAGCGTCCAGAGCTAACAAAGATCAATCGAGTCACCAGAGGAATTCTCAACCAAGGTATCGCTAAGAATGATTCGGTCAAAGCAATTGGCGCAGTAGTGTCGGCTGGAGAACAAGGTCCAATATCAGCATTTGAGGTATCTACTGTTTGTAGAGAATAAAAGAATATATAGATGCGACTAAGTAAGGATACTCACGGACTGAAACGTGAAATCTAAACATTCGGAGAATCGTCCTTGAAAATCGACGTGCGAGGAAGGCGTCGAGTTCTGAGGTTTAAGAGCTGGAGAGAGATAGAAAAGGCAGCGCTTGCAGCTATCAAGAGCCTTATACGCGAAAGCGCAAGACGCGTCTGGGCGGTCGACGCGGACCGTTTCTTCTCTTCCTTCTCTTCGACCGCGGATACACTGCATTCCAAAGAACTACCAGCTCTCACACCGATCTCGACTTTTCTCCTTTCTCTGCGATTACTCCGAACTGGAATCGCTGTACTGAGCTTGGTGGCATTATTGTGGAATTACGCGCCAAGAAACGCGTTCGAAAGTTATAAGGTCACAGTGATTAATATGGCTCAATCTCAACTCTGATACTCTTATATTCCTCATTCCTAGTTCTGAAGCGTTTCGATAACGATTAGTGTTACTACGCATTTTAAAACGCCTTGTTCACTCTGGATCCTCTTGATATGCCCTCAGCAAATCACTAGGCCAGCTCGCTGCCGGTGCCTTCTTCTCGGGCGTGCGACTATCCAGTGCCTGTGCAACAACAGCATCCCCGAGCACCTTTTCAGTCCCCAGTCTGGATTTCCGTCGTCGCTGTGGCCATCCCTATTCTCCTCTAGAAGCGAGATCCTCAATGTCTTCAATGCTCAGGTCATCAGAACGAACAGCAGAGATTCGTGATTCCCTTGCTATAATTCGTTCTTGTGTTGACTCAGCTTCAGGCTCCACTTCAAATCAATCCGAGGGCTCTTCTCTAGAGACTCCCCCTCGAAGATTGAGCACTGTTTCGAAATATAAACCCTCCGCAGATATTTTGGTATGCTATGAAGATGGCCAGAGAGATTTCGGCGAAAATTATGTACAATACTACGACCAATCTTAGCGACGAGTGCGCGGCCAGCACTACAAAGAAGGTCTCTCCTCCTTACCTTGGTCCCTCTCCCTAACCTCTTACACTGTAGAAGACAGGTCGGCAAAGGCCAAGGATGAACGGGGACGTTATCTTTTTCGCTAACTCGGGCCTCGTCTTTGACGTCGGATAGTTTGCTCTGATATCAACTCCCGAGTTACCGCTACAGTCGACTGAAACATAATCAATTTGAAGATTCAAAGTTGCGTGTTCATTGGGCTAGTTCGCTGTACGATTCTTGTCTATTGGGTATTGGACTCGGATGTAGGGGTTTTTTCCGTTGACTTGATGCTGGACCTTGAAATTGGTCATAGCATTGTGGTGCTTGTATCCGAGACTGACTCGGATTCGTATTTCAAAGCCCAATAGTGAAACTCAGGCTTTTTCTAACGAAGAAGTACACCTCTAGATCTACATTTTTGTGCAAGTCATTTATGTTTGCTCGGCTTCCGTTCATGTCGCCGAAATGGCGATGGGACCTTTTCTACTCTGCTTGCGCCTCCAATGGTATAGTCGATGTCGTACGCCATAGTGTATGCCTTAACGCGTCTATATTGATGTTAGCATCGAGATGAACAAGCATTAACCTATTCCTCATGTCAGAATGATAGGTTGTCTACAGTACAGCTGTGGTGAATGAGGAATCCATGTCAATATGTGAAGTTTCCTTTTGTTCGACTCTTATATGTTTTACTCCGGATCGAAAGCAGAACCGAAGCTTCTTCCGCAAATCTTGCAATTCGATAGAGGAGTTGAGTCTCGTGAATAAATTTACTGTAAGCAATCGTTCATGCAGCGGCGCTGGGCGGCCCCAGAAATGATTGCAAACCGCGCGTTTATTGCCACTCATTCTCAAACTGCAACCTTCAACGCAAATTGAACACAAGAAATCTTGTCAGTCTTGCGTGCTTCCGAAATTTGCGGCGAATATTCTGTCAAGTTCCAAGGATGTCGGTAACAACTTTCGCCCAAGCGAGTGGGCAACTACGCTCCAAGATGGAAGGCATGATTTTGGATAATAGGTTTAAATTACCTGAACTTGAACGGGTGCGGGTGGATGCAGCTGAAGGTGAGCTCTTGCCACTGAAAGAAAACTTTCTAATCGGAACACGACTCGGACTCAAAATGTAGCAATTAACCTAATGCAATCGCCGCTTCCTCCTCAGATCGAGGGACGTACTCCAGAAGGAGAACTGGTACCCGTTGGGGTCCTCTACACATTGAAGTTCCCGGATCTCTTCAAATTCAGTCTATTCTGTGAAGTCAAAGATGGTAATGTCGAAGCTTGTGCTACATATATTTATACTCAGAAATGCTTGCAGTGCCTACCGGAATTCTTTCTCAATGTGTCTGGGCCCTGGAGTGGACTATTCGTGGATTAATGGAAGCATCTGAATACCAGTTTCAAAAAACGTGGAATGTACCTTTCAACAAAACTCGATATGTGTTTGTATGTTCAATTTCCTATATCCTATACTTTGTAATCGCACTAATACTTGATACACAGCTGGAAAATGCCAGATGGAAAGCAGCCGCACATTTGTTGTATGCTTGCTTTGTCGCCGTACACCTGAACAATTTTTGACAATTTTCTCTTTTAGGAAGCCAGAAATCAATCGTCCTTTGGACGCGCTGCGACATTTAAGTGCTTCAGTCCAGGATTGCCAGAAAATCATTGGTGGTACGGCCGTCGACGTGTGGTATCGAAACCCGTATGTCTCTCAAAAGTTTGATGGCACTGGGTTGCTAATCCTCTCCTTTAGTAATCTTTTCTTCCATCATGCAATCGCTCTAGCTCGATCAAGGGCTGATGATGCAAAGGCCAAAGAAGGATTATCACGCATCGTTCGAGACAAGGGTATCGACGAAGGGCCCAATGGCGTATTATTTTTGATCGTAGGAAAAATCTACCTGTCCCGTGTTCTTGGAAGATTGGGAGAAGATGCCGAAGCTCAGAAACAGTGAGCAATATAAATGGACTCCTGTACAATTTCTGATGCGATCTACAGCGAACAATGGCTCATAAAATGGCTTACGAAAGAATCCTCACCAGCTACCTGAGGGATTGTTGATCGAAATTTTTACCACCGACACTGATATCAGTAAGGATCCTATTCTTACTGGGTTGGGCGGAGAAAAATGGTTGGTGAATCGTCGCCAATCGATAAAAACCGTCCTTCGCGGAACTAGAACATGTCGAAATTGCCAGGCTCGTGAACCGCTCATCAAATTATTTCAGTGCAGTCGCTGCAAGTATACACTTTATTGGTGAGCGTCTTCTTTGAAGCTTAGCAACAAGTCACTTATAGATGCACGAACACAGCTCTAAGAAATGCCAGCTTGCTAATTATCAATATCACAAGTGAGTTTTCACCTACGGTGGATCAACATGTTTTCGCTCATATAATCGAAAATTTAGGGCTTCTTGCAAGTAAGGACCGTGTTCTGTAGTTTTTCTACTTCACTGATTCTTGTTGATCTCATTAGAGAAGATGCAGCCTCGTTGAAGGAAATTGCTAACATGGAACCGGGCAAGGCGAGGCGGGCTGAAGACTGGCGGACATGGAGAGCCGCCCCTGTCCCAGCAAACAGTGTATGCCTTGTCCATGCACTTGGTCTGCAACGTGATCCTTCCCGATCCCGAACTCACATTGTCTTTAAAGACGTTGAATACGTCCCCCATTCGAAGAAGATGATGGATAGATTCAAAGTCGTTAGAGTGGGCGTATTCAAGGTAGATGATATTTGGACATATCTCGAAGCCTTTTTGAGTCTGAAGAGCGGTGAGGGTAAGAAACTAGTCAAGGAGGCGTTGGATGAATTTGATCCGGGCGCGACGAGGAACAAGAACGAATTGCCGATCTTGGATCTGATGTTTAGCTCTGACCCAGGTTTTGATCGTGAGGTCTATTTCAGAACTTGTAAGCCTTTTTTCCAGACTATAGTTGTCAATCGCTCATTTCTGTTTATCAGACTCTATGAGCCAAGAGAATATCAACCGACTCCCATATGACGCCAACTGGAGAAATTCTTTGAACAGTGGAGAGGAGCTGGTTAGATACCGGGCGTTGAAGATACAGAAAAGATCTTCTGAAGAATCTGCATGGGAGCCCGACTCTAGCTTCGATTACATTGATCTTTTCATCGACGTAATCATTACTGGTCGCTCAGAGTTGTTGAATCAGCGGTTGGGGAAGAGGAGGCGGACAGATTTTAGGAGAGGCGGCGGAGGAAGATCCGGAAGAGCGCTGCTCGTAGGCAAGTGATAAAGAAAAGAGTTAATGCCCATGCTGAGCTGTACATATACACTTGACACTGAACTATACATCCTACTGTACATACTTGACACCTCGCAATGATTTCACCTCCTATCTACTTCGTCCTCTGACCCCTTGAGCCCTGCGTTCAAATTTCAGCATGCAGAGCTGCAGTAAACGTCGCCAGAGGAATTCTCAACGAAGAAATATCACTGAGAACGATTCGGATAAGGCATTGATACAGTGGTGTCGGCTAGAGAACAAGGTCTAGTATCCGTGTTCGAGACATGTACTGTTTGTAGAGAATGAATAACTAGAATATATAGATGCGACTAAAAGGATGTTTGGCAGTTGGCACAGATTGAAAAAAGAACTTTAAACGTCCGGAGAATCGACGTGCGAGGAAGGCGTCGAGTCAAGAGGTTGGAAAACTGCGACAGAGAGATAGAAAAGGCAGTGCTTGCAGCTATCAAGAGCCTTATACGCGAAAGCGCAAGACGCGTCTGGGCGGTCGACGCGGTCCGTTTCTTCTCTTCCTTCTCTTCGACCGCGATACACTGCATTCCAAAGAACTACCAGCTCTCACACCGATCTCGACTTTTCTCCTTTCTCTGCGATTACTCCGAACTGAGCTCCGTGGCATTATTGTGGATTACGCGCACGCGCCAAGGACGTTCGAAAGGTATAAGGTCACAGTGACTACTATAGCTCAATCTCTGCTCAGATACTATATTCCTCATTCCTAGTTATAACGATTAGTGCTACTACGCATCTTAAAACGCCTTGTTCACTCCTTCCCACTCTGGATCCTCTCGATGTGCCCTCAGCAAATCACTAGGCCAACTCGCTGCCGGTGCCTTCTTCTCGGGCATGCGACTCTCCAGTGCCTGTGCAACAACAGCATCCCCGAGCACCTTTTCAATCCCCAGTCTCGGAAATTTACTCTCGATCTCCTCCTTCAACCCTTCCTTCAATCTCCCATCGCCGTCTCCCCCAAAGTCAGCGAAAACAGCAACTCTCACAATCCGTACCATCCCCTTCATCCGTTCTGGGATTTGCGGAGTATTGTGTAACGCAATAGCACTCCAAACTTCGTCTAATTCCCTCTCCAAGATGGGTGGGTCCGCAATTTGCTTCTTTTAGGAGAGCCACTGCAGCGTCTGCGCCTTCAATCTCGAAACGCTGCAGCTTGTTTGCGTTGAGATTGGCGAAAGCAGGCGTTGCGCCGATGTCATGGATCATGCAAGCGGTGAAAAGAAGTGAGAGGCGATTAGGAAGAATCTTTCTTTCCGAGTGCTCGTTGAGGATTTGAGCATAAATCCATACGCGCAGACAGTGGTTCAGGATCGCAGGAGGGAGGTGTTTGTGTGCTAGAGCGTATGCGCTCTGGGAGATTGGGTCCGAAGGAACGCAATCTGGAATTGCAGATGGGTTGCCTTCTGGACGTTCCGCAGAAATGGAGGTAGTTCCACACATGAGAGTAGGGGTATAGGGAGTGTACGATGGTATACATATATATACGCATCAGAAATCTTGGTAAGTGTTACTCTGTTCCCCCTAGTTGTCTGACCAATTTGCAAATCTGAAGTCAATCAATCTAGCCGGAGTCGGAAGTGCTGAAGCGCAGGACATTCTAACATCTTGTCGTCCTGCTGTACATTCATTTACAGACTCGGATCCTTTGTCGCATGCCATCTCTCATTGTTGCCGTATCGTCCCGACCATGCCCCAACTTCCTCCCGCATCCACGGTGAAGGTATCTTCCACCGTACTTGTACCGTTTCATCTCCTGGTCCCGCCACATACCGGATCCGTTGAAGCAATGATCACTGGTGTATAGTGCGTCGGATAGGCTTGAAGGTATAAAGCGAGCGAGAAGCATAAAATATATTCTCCATAGTAGTTCGCCTCAGAGCATACAAATAGTAATACTCATATTGAATCCATGATTTACTCTTTCATGGGCATATGGTGTAGGGGTTATCACGTTCGCTTTGCATCGTATATCAAATCTTCTGCATGCGAAAGGTCTCCGGTTCAAATCCGGATTTGTCCATCAAAGATGCTCTCGAATTTTTTTTTTTTGGTATATTTGGATTTGGAATATACACCGGATGTGATTCAATAATTCAATAATTCTTGATTGACAATGATTAGTTACAGACCAGGTTAACTCGCAGATATGGCAACCTCCGAAATAATTATAAGATACGGCGTGTGTTGGACCGATGGTTGCTTTCTTCCATCTCTTTGAATCTCTTCATCCAAGACCGATTTCTCACCGCTGGATAATCGTTTACGATACTTGGTTGTAATGGTACGTCGAGCTAGTGTGCGTCTCAAATGTGTCGCAATTTCAAGTATTAACCACAGTTTATCAATGGCTCAAGCACGATCTCTATTTTCTCATCCCAAAGGACAACGCCTCGTACCACAAGCTCTGTTGATGGAATCGTTTCACCTCAAGCCTCCTTATCGAGCTATGCACCAGCCAACGACCAAGAACAATCTGCGCTCATTTGAATACCCAAACGCAAATTGTTCCTTGCCCAGCTTAATCCGCATCCTTCTTCGTGGTCGAGGACGTACACGGATAGTATCTGCGTTCAGAAGTTTCAGAAAGAGTAGATAAGCCAGAAGAATCGTCGAGGTGGTTCAGTGCTCCTTCATATGCCATCGATCTTTATTAATTGCCCAGATTCTCATAGAGTTGGAGTCCAAGTCGGAAATCATGCGCGCCCTCTCAAGACTCTAGAAAAGCTGTGGATAATACAGGCAGGTGGGTGAACTTGAAGCGTTAACTCGGAAAAGTACGCGTTTTTGCGCCTATGCTCATCTGTATCTTCTTATCAAATTCCTCTTATTCGTCTAGTCCTGTTATAGGACAACAAAGCCCTTAACACTTCCCGAATCCGGTCTTCAACAAGCGCTCACTCGAACGCTCTCAACGCGCTGCGGAGAGAGAGATTGGCTGCACACCGCTGTGTCTTTTCTGATCTCTCTGTGTATTCACGCCACAAGCCGCAACCCACTGTCCTCGTCGACGGTCGTGTACACCCCTACCTAACCACGTCAGGCACTGGGCAGGCCGTGTTTCTCTGGCCAAACCAGCTTGTCGTCCTTCAAGCTTCAAGAGAGAGATATATAGGCACTGGACGTCGGACCTTGGGCTCTCACCGTGGTGCAGTGATCTGATGATCATGACCGAAAAGAGGGCTGGATTCGGATTCGGAAGACGTACTAGCTGCAGGAGGAATGTCGACCGTTCAGCCTCCATTACATTCAAGACAATTCATCAATTCACGTCTTCCGTCTCAATCTGGCCACGACCATCGTATGGAGCTCTTCCTTTCGGCGTTCTCGATCTCGACTAAATTAGTTTGGCTCGGAGTTGGAGAACCTGTTCAATATTTTCCTTCATCCAGCTCCGAGCTGGAGTCGTCTCTATCAGTCGTGACCAGGTACATATGCGCTACACGCATGGGCATATGGCGTAGGGGTTCTATGTTCGCTTTACATATTGATTCGAACTTGTGTCTGCGAAAGGTTTCAGTTCAAATCCGGATTTATTCTGTCCCGCCATCTCGTAACTCCTGGTACTTTGCTTTTTTATTGTTTATCATTGCAATCTCCTATTGAGCGCTCGTACACGGCTCGATTCCATTTCTGGTAGACTGTGTCTGATGCATTCGCTGCCAGCGCCTAGCTCGCTTTCGAAGCACGCGTACAACACTATGGACATGCTAGCCTAAAGGTGGTCAAGATGAGAGAAATCTGTTCGAATAAGCCATTGACAGCCAGGTAAAGCCGGTATTGATGACAATATAATGCCCGCCAGCCTCCTCTCAGGCTTCTCCTCTCTCTCGATGGAACCAAAATTGCTGCGGCTTTCCACCGCCACGTTGCTTTCGAACATTCTTTCTACCCCCACTGTTCAAAAAATAAATAAATAAATCCCGGCATTGTCGCCCCAGTGGTCCCAAATCTTGCGTTCCATCGTTATGCCTCCCAACTCTATTTGACTACAACGCAACGGCCCAAAGGAATCACTCAAACAGGTCTCTGGCGCAGTGACATTAGTCTTCGTTACTCGAAAACGCCCAGCGGAAAGCTGATTTCTCACATCGCGCCTCGAGAGAAGAGTGCGCCTTTGTAATTACAACGCAGGAACTCGGCAGTGTTCGCGACCAGGTAAGAAAGGAGGAACTTTTACTATGCAAACAAATACTTGAAGACTACCACCTCAATACATTCGTCTTTATGAACTACCATATTACCAGCGTGACAAGCTGGAGTCTGGTTTTTATAAGGAGAGGAGGCGTTTCTGCTATGCAACAGGTGGCTAGGAAACACCATCCTTGACACATTGGGCTCCCTCGACGCTGCATCGCTCGCCTCGGGACTATCGCAAAATGAGCGGAAAGGGGCATATGCAAAATGGTCCGGCTGCTGGAAAACTTGCGATTGTTCGTGGGATTGCGGTGTGTTACGTTCCTAAACGCGCTTCCTTTTGTTGACTCCTGCCTGTTTTCTTTTGCTCCAAGGGACCGCCATCGCCTCTGCAAGTCATATATGGCTCTATTTTTCGCTTCCCATCTGTATTCATTACTCTTTGTTTGCTTTGTTTCTCTCACCTCCCAGTCTCAGCTGATATAATGCATCTTCCAGTACGTTCTATCCATAGACTTTGCCGTGGACTCCTCTTCTAGTCCTTCCTTGTGACCTCTTGGTAATGGCCCTCAGCGGAAGACAAAAGCCGCATGGTCTTAAAATCGGCCAGCATTGACTCTTGCCTTTCTTCGATTCTTCCTCCAAGATGATTTCTACGTCCTCAAGCAACGACAAGGCGGAGATCGTGATGGATGAGAATGCAAAAATGGCAATGACTTTAGCTGACGATGATCCCCTTCCAGCAGAGGGAACCCCAGAACGTTTCCATGCGGAGCGGAAACTAGTCCGAAAACTTGATACAAGGGTTCTGCCTATCGTTGTTTTGATATACATTATGAACTATATCGATGTGAGTAGACTTTCTGCTAGACAAAGCGGAATTTGGATTGATTAAATTTGCCCAGCGGCTTGCGGTGACGACAGCGAGGTTGAAAGGTCTAGAACAAGATCTTGGTCTTTCAGGTGTGCTGATGTCTAGATTTGGGACCACTGTGATGCTCATTTGCCTCCTTCAGACTTGCAATACAATGTCATTCTGTCCATTTTATACGTCTCTTACTGTCCAGCCCAGATTCCTTCCAATATGGTGTGTCCCACTTCTCGTCGAGCTCTCAAAAAAAACCCGATTCAACCGTTTTCCAGATGCTGAACTGGATAACAAGGTTTTCGCATTGTATTTTCTGTCCATTCGGCTGTTCATGATGTTTTGTCACACTCTTAGGCCTTCTTTGTAATTACACAATTTCATGAGACACCGGCGCATACTAATTCCTTCTTCGTGTTCATGATTAAAAAAGATACATTGGTGTTAATGTGGTGGCTTGGGGTCTCCTTAGCACTCTGACTGGAGTGTGTTCTGGTTTATGATTTGATTCGTGTGCCTCATTGACCCATTTACCTACAGGTAACAAAATCGTATGGTGGTATTCTCGCTACTCGTATCCTGATCGGTATACCGGAGGTATGTAATTGCTCAAATCTTCATGTTCGATCAATCAACATCCACTGGTGGTAGTGCGCATTCTACCCCGGCAGTAAGCTCTACAAAGTTCTGCTCGACCACCTTCCTGATGTCAAGATATAGCCGTATACCTCTTATCACGCTGGTACACCAAAAAGGTTCGGATTCAGGAAATATGTTGATTTGAGACTGAATGCTCTCTTAGGAGCTGGCTTTCAGATCAGCTATCCTTTATAGTGGTCTTCTCATCTCAAATGCGTTCGGCTCGGTAGGACCTCATCCAACATTCAAGTCATTAATCAGATTTTATCTCCTGCCTTCTTTAGCTGATAGCCGCTGGAATTCTTTCTAATATGCAGGGTACACTCGGTATCGAATCGTGGAGATGGTGCGTTCTCCATATTTTATGACAGAGTTCAAACTTTGGAGCTTATCGTCACTCTCTAGGCTGTTCTTCATCGAGGTATGTGATGTTTTGACTCGGAAATAGTATTTGACAACTGCTGTAAACATACAGGGAGCGATAACAATGTTTATAGGCTTAAATACAGTGTTCGTGGATTGACTTTTCCATTAGTTTTACGCTTCTCTAATACCCCAACAAAGGTGGTTGCTGCCAAACTATGTATGTGGAACCTCCTTGTTCGAGTTCACCATACCCACTATTCTTAATATCTGTACACGAAGCCTGTGAACACACGATGGGTATCTTCTCAAGAGCGTCGACTAGCTCAAGCACGGCTTGCAGGCGATGCAGGTGAAGCTGATCAAGACACTGATTGCGATTCGTAAGTCGCGACTCTGCGAACTATCCGATGCTGATTTCGAGTTGTAGCCCTCTCCAAGGTCTTATCATGGCCATAAAGGATCCCAAAGTTTGGATTTTCTCAGTTATGAATACTGCACAACTGCTCGGTCTGAGTGCTATAGCTTTCTTCCCTACGTGAGTTTATAGTTCACCTCACTACATCTCTCGTATCTGACCTTATCAATGAGATTAACTGCCACGCTCGGGTTCAGTACTTCAGTCACACTGTTGCTTGTCGCGTAATGCATACTCTGGCGTGTCCTTGTTCATTTGCTAAATACATTGAATTCACTTAGACCCCCATGGATCTTGGCGACCATTGCGTGTTGCCTAAATGCGTGGCATGCCGGTATGTCTCCTCCTTGTTCAGTGATATTTTCTCGAACCTTGAGTCAGATCGAACTGGGGAGAGATATTTCCATCAAAGCATGTGGTGGTGGGGAGTTTGTATCGGATTTGTTATCTCTCTCTCTACTCAAAATACTGCGGCACGATATGTATCCCTGTTCCTAATGGCCTGCGGATACGTTGGTGTGTATATCCGAGCTTGGATGTCTTGTTTGACTTGGAGCTCATCGATCTACACAGGCGCCTCAATGGCCCTTGTCTGGGTTTCCAGCACTTTCCCTCGCCCACCTGCGTCAGTTGTCGAACTACATAAATACAAATTTTCTCTCCTGATCAAGAACTTCCATAGTAAACGAGCTGCAGTTATGGGTATTGTGAACAGTATTGGCAACTTAGGCAATCTGTCTGTGGAGATGCACTTTCGATTTCCGTCTATCTGATGTCTATTCTAGAATGGGCTCGTACACTTGGAAAACTGAATGGGGTCCAGCCTATCACCAATCCATGATCATTTGTTTTGTTTCTCTGGTTTTTGCTACTGTTCTGTCTTCGAGTGAGTTTAAGTTTTGAAATTTCCTTGAAATACGTTTTATCTGATGTGTTTCCAGTTCTTCGACAATTGATCATCCGCGATAACAAGAAACTTGATGCAGACGAGAAGGTGGCTCTGAGTGAACTGAGCCATACCCGAGTCAAAGAAGCCGCCCGTCTTGAAGGTATTACCCTGGAGCAAGCGATGCAAAAGAGAAAAGGATTCCGTTACTTGTACTGATACTGATGTCCTGATCTTGTTCAGACCATTTTTTGGACTCGGTAGCTAAGAATTATGGGATTTCCAAGTCACTGAATCGAGAACATTCTATTCCATACTTCGGCCCAATCACGTAGCCCAAGCTCGAGTTGCAATCCTTACAGTTTGAAAGGATGACGCCTCTTACTCTTCCACGACTTGAAGGCCCCAAGGCAATCAGAAATAGGGTCGCCTAACTGAGCTGAATCTGTCTATTTACGCCACTAGATGATTCACCCGAATACTGGGTTAACACCCGAAGTAGCAACAGAACGAAAACACCAAGGAACAGTGATTGTATTATTATGATTTGATACGTAAGCTTCAAAACAAGCAGCCCGATACATCATAGCGCTTCATCCGTCCTGAACGAGGTACAATCTAGTACTATTTACTACAAGCATACCTCCATTATAAACTTAAAACATTGATGAAGGTCCAGGTGACAGATGCCTTTCAGCTTTTTTGAATTCTTTTGTTCCAAAATTCATTCTGCGTTAGTAATGCGCATTGCCGCCTCTAAATTGTTAAAAGCCTGTTGTGTGGACCATGGGCCTTCGTCTTCCGAGTCGCCATCCGACGTATAATATCCATCCTTATCCTCCGCCAAATATTTCGCTGGACTCGGATGGCTGGAGCGCAAGGTTGATAATGTCACACGTATTTCTTTCCATCCCGTGGGTGATACTCTAAAGTCCTCGCCAAGTTTGCCCAGGCAGTCTAGCAGATGAGAGAGTACGGTAAATTTGGAAACAATGGAAAGAAGGGTAGCATCTTTGAAAGTTTTGCTCATAATTAATGAGGAGATATCTCTCCCATTGCCCAATGATGGAGGCTGCATGGTGGCTCCTTTTATGCTCTGGAGAGGTCATAAGTGCTGTACAAAGTGCATCACAACCCTAATAAGACAACACATTCCCAGTTCAAGAATCAAATTTCTTTTACTCTCGCCTCTCTGCATTGAGGCGGAACATGGGCCACACCACAATGGAATACTGTGCACTGACTAACTTATACATACCTACATTTACTGCTGTAATTTGTATCTCTGGTAACGTTCATATCATTCTAGTTGTATAAAGCACGTATAAACCTGGTATAAATGATGTATAATAATTATACAGCGAAAGAAATTCCGTTGGGCCGTGATTGCGTATGATTGTGTATATCAATTACATCAATCTACCGATCATACGAAATACGATCCGGCAGTTTTGCTGATGTTGACGCTAGTAGTCTACTTCAAATTTACACTGTACATTGTTATTTTTGATTTTTTGTCACAACCTAAAGCTTAGACAAGACAGCATCAGCACCAGAGACGGTCACTTCTCCTTTTCCGGGCTTGGCCTATTCCACATTCCAGGTAAGATTGAGATTAATTTAGTTGGAAGAAAGCATAGTAGATAAAACGAACCTCCACGTATTTAACAACAAGGTCATCAATGATCATAGCATAGCGGACGGTACGTGTACCGAAAGCCACAGCAGAAAGGTCAACTGAAAGACCCATCTTGCCTGACCACTCTGCATTAGGATTGGAGAGAGTGAGGATCTGTACATCAATCAACATTAACATTAACATTGGACAATAGACGCAATTTTGAAATACAATAAAATAAAAAGAAGACGAGAAAGCCTAAAGGTTCTTACTCAAGGAAACTCACCTTGTCCTTCAGCCCTTCAAATCGTCCCCATCCGCTCATCACAAAGGTGTCGTTAGCAGCAATGACAGCAATAACATCGACTCCTTTGTCCTTGAACTCGTTGTACTTCTCTACATACTGGGGTAGGTGTTTGACATGGCAAGTGGGCTAGATAAAATCATTAGATGATAGTACCAAAAGCATATTTGAACAGTAAAAGTTACAGTGAAAGCACCAGGAACAGAGAAGACGACAACTTTCTTGCCTTTCCACTCTTTGATGTCAAGCTTATTTGCTATATCATCATCAATTTTCAAAATCCTGGTAGATTGGCATGGGCTTCACTCACGTACACCACAGGCAGCCTATAGTAAAGTATCAGTTCAATCCAGCGATGGAACAAAAAGATGAACTGACATGGCTATTGAGCTCTGGACTGTAGGGAACATGCATGAAAGTGCCCTCTGGAACAGTGTCGCCGACTTTGATAGTGGGAGCCATAGTATTAGTAGATGGAATTTGAGAGCAAAAGATTATGGCTATCAATAATGATAATCCAATTGCCGAAGACGTGAGACGGGTTACCACGCCTTTGTATACTAAGCTTGAGAAAGCACAGCCTTGGTTATCTGGGCCTACATGCTCTAGTAGTTATCAAGCAGGTCAGGGGAATGATAGGCAGTGCAAAGGCCTAAGCCTTAAGTACATAGGCCTTAAGTTAAGGCTTCAGGATTTTCCTCAGATCCCTTAAGGCCTTGTCAAAGGCTTAAGTGGCTGTGTCCCAAGCCAAAAGTGGAATATGTAGGAATATTCAATAAAGTTTCATCATCAGCAAAACCTGGGTGAACTATGGATTGCTATGGATTGCTATGAGTTGCTATGAGTTGCTCTACAGCACTGTACAGAAGCTCCAATACAATCCATAGCAGTCATAGAACTGTCCAGTTCTGGACAGATGGGGACCTTGCTATGGGACCACCCAGGTTTTGCTGATGATTTTTCTACTTTATACTTGATATTTCCATAATAGATTAATAATCCAGAAGGATGCTTAGTTGATGGAGTACAGAGCTTATGGAGATACTGGTGTTGCACTGGTAGCTATTGAGGGTGCTATACCTGACAATGGTGCTAACAAGATTGGCAATGATGAAGTAGTGCTGCCGTGGTGCGGCTCATGAACCTTGTGAACCCGGTTCAAACCTGAACTGCACCCAAGGTTCAGGTTCACTTGGCTGAAGGTTCAAGAACCGAACCTTTAGGTGCAGGTTCAGGTTCGGAAATTTTTGGAAGGTTCGCACCTGCACTGAACCTCCAAACCTCAGTTGTCTTAAACCATCATTTTTCCTGCGTTTTTGTATGATGCTTCAAGCATAGCACTCATCAACCTTGTGAAGACAAAGCTCTGACAAGCCTGTGAAATCACAGACATGGGCAAATCCATTGGATCCTTGGCATCAAGGTCAAGCACAACCATGTGCTCTGTACCCTATCACTATCACAGAAGGCCTATATTGAGTGGATAGTCTGCATATTTGACCTCCAGGGTGCCAAACCATCATCTGTCCCCATTGACATTCACAACTGTGACTCTCAAGTCTTCAGTGCCCTCAGACTCCTGCAGAAGTTGCTGCCATGCAAGACATACTATATTGTGGTCTTGTAGGCAAAACCATGTATGCCAACATTGGTATGAGATTCAATATTGCATATGCCAAAGGAATGTTGTCCAGATTCCTCACAAATCCCGGGATGCTGCACTTCAACAAAGGAAAACATTGTGTTTGTAACCTAAAGGGGACTAGACATTGGGAACTTGTTTACAGCGAAACCCCCAACAATCCCGAGCAGATGGCAACATGTTTGAGGACCACCATGCAATTACTGGTTACATCTTCCTCATTGATGGAGGAGCTGTCAGCTGGAGCTCACACTCCCAGTCTCTGGTTTCACTCTCAACCACAGAATCCGAGTACATGGCGACTACTGAAGCAGCCAAGGAGGGCCTCTGGCTTAGGTTGTTCATCTCCCAAATCTTTGAGCCAGCTTTACTATCATTTGGAATCTGACAACTCTTAATTCTGATAATCAAGCCGCCATTGCTCTCTTGAAAGATCATTAGTATCATGCATGTACAAAGCCCATCAACATGTGCTATCACTTTATCTGCTATGTCATCAAGGAGGGAAAGATCAAGTTGGTTTATTGTCCAACTGAGGAGATGGTTGCTGATGCGTTGACAAAGGCTCCGCCCAGCACAAAAGCAAAACATTTTTCAGCAGCTGGCGGACTTGGTCCAGTTTGAGGGGGAGTGTTGTTGTTCATGGTCAGTTCACTTACTTTCATGGTCATTCTATATACAAACACAGACACAAGTAGAAGGATTATTCTATTTGACAACCCCCTTGTTATGAAACAACCCTTTCCTTATCTAGCAACCCAGTTGTTGTCACAAATGGTCACAGTTCCAGGCCGGGAAATCCCATACTGGGGGTAGGTAGGGTGGGTCCATTGCGAGGCTCAAAAAATATTTTTTGACTGACCCTCAAAGTACATTTTTGTGATGTCCAAATGAGTCAAATATGCCCAAGAAGTGCCTGAAAAGTACATTCAGACCAGCTACATTGTATAGAGTGAGTATATACCTTTTCATTGCCTTTTTAGGTCATTTCATGAGTGCTTACAGTTCTTGACCTTGACTAATATATTTTGAGATATATGGCATCCAGAGTGATGTGAAGAGTTTACAAAGGCTAATTAGTTATGTAGAGCATGTACAAAGGGCAAAAGACCAGCACAGTAAGATGAAATGGTGATCAGTGTCTCATAGGTGCCTTATTTGGTAATCACATAACCCAAAAAATCATGTGAAGGGAGGGAGGGTCCAGCAACAAGGCTGAAAAAATTTTGCAACCCCTGGTACAAAATTAATTTTTTTGGACCCCCTTGCACAGTTCACCAAATATGCCAAATAAGCAGACATTGATTATTTCATAACTTTTTCTATTGCAACTTGCTAATTTTCTTCAGAATAGGGGGAGTGGGGAAGGGGAATGGCCACAAGTAGTGAGAATCAAGAACATTGGCAGCAGCTAGATAAGTACCTAAACAATGGACTGGTTTGTGAGTGCAAAATATTACAGTGTTAACGAGCTGTATGTCTGTTGGTTCAAATAGTGTGGAGCAATCAACACTAAGCAATTGAAACACAGGGGGGTTTGGCTATCAATTTAAATAGCAAGGGTGCGTTGTCAAAGGTTCCGCAAAGAAAATACTCTATTTGTCTCTCGAAAGTGACTGGTGTTTCTCGAAGTGATGCTGGTAGACAATTGAAGGATAGGATCTCCTTTTCTAATCAATCTATACTGATTCGGGGCAATGATAGGGGCAACAATATAACAATGACAACAAAAAGAACCACCAACAATATGGCTTGGTTCAACAAAGTGATTCCCAACAGTAGGGCAAAACCACTCAGGACAACAGACAGTTTGTTTCCTGTACACCTGAGCTCAGTTGCAACAGATGGTCGTTTCTCAGTGGTCACACTAGACTCCTCGAAACTAAAACAACAATTTGACTTGGTATAAGTCTGGGGTTTTCACAGTTGTCAGGATTATAAGTCTCTAACACTGGGCGCAATAAACAACTCTTTCCGTACCACACAAAGTATTACTTTGGTTCACAAGGGAGTGGTATCTTTCCTGTCTCAGCCGTAGCTACATCAACGAGGATTCACACTAGCAACAAATGAGGTCCAAAGGTAACTTGTTTTGCAAAGGAAATATAGCTAGGCTTTTATACTACTCTCGGCCAGACACTGGTTAAATAATAAGGTACTTTGAGAATCAGGAGAAATGGTACAACTTATCAGAAAAAGGAGAAATTATAATAAAGTAGTCCATATATGCATATATCTGCAACCCTAATGCAGCTGATTCTGCCAGGCTTAAGCTAAATATCCCGATAGTTATCGGGAGTTGTTTTGCAAAGGATTCCCAATAACTCCAAGGTAAAAAAAATTTTGGCATTTACCAAAAATCCCGATAGCTACCTGGCCGCCCCTGCCGCCTCTCGGCATTTTGGCCAAATTGTTGTTTCCGATTCTCCCCATGCTCCTGGCACTTATTGGACCTAATGCTGCATATTTAGCATAGTATCTAGGTCATGTTTTAGTGAATATTTGGCATAGCCATTGGTGCTGTCGAAAAGGGTGGGATGCCTGCCCACTGATGCTTACATCATAGGGCGCTTGTGGGCGCTTATTTTAGAACAAAAAATCGCTATTGGGCCCCATAAATAGTCAAAAAATCATGAAAATTATTAAAAATATTATCAGGGAGTAAGATTGGGCCTGCTAGCACTTAATTAGCATATGAGACGGGATCTTTTGCAAAACATTATACATACTTTAGTGAATATTTAGCATAGCCATTGGTATTGTCAAAAAGGGTAGGATGCCCGCCCACTGATGCTTACATCATAGGGGGCTTGTGGGTGCTTATTTTAGCAAAAAAAAAAAAAAAAAGCTCGCCATTAGGCTCCATAAATAGTCAAAAAAAATCATTAAAAATATTAACAATATTCAGTGGGTAGGATTGTGTTTGCTAGTGCTTATTTAGCATATGAAACAGGATCTTTTGCAAAACATTATACATGTTTTGGTGAATATTTAGCATAACTATTGGTGCTGTCAAAAAGAGCAGATGCTTGTCCACTGGCACTTACATCATGGGGCACTTATGGGCACTTATTTTTAGGGAAAAATGACCATTGGGCTTCATTGGGCTCCATCTATCATGAGAAATGCCCAAAATAATCAGGGAGAAAAAGTGGGCTCTTATTGAACTTGCTTGAGTGTCATATGACCTGAGACATGATTTAACATTAAGTGACCACTAGCACTTATTTTATGAAAAAACATTCTGCCATTAGGTCTGATGAATCCTAAGAAAAATCATAATAAATACTGAGAATATTCAGGGGCTGTATTAGCACCCTGTGCAGGGTTTGCATTATAAGATCAATCCTTTACACAAAACCCTGATAAATAATAATCACAAAAAATTGCAGAATGCTCATGAAACATACCAGGGATGGGGATGCATATATTGTAATAATCAGATAAATGGCCTAAAAATACAGCCATATAAGTTTATTGATGTATGGCTATATAAATATGATTATGGTACAGCCAAATAAATATGATTACAGTATGGCCATATAAATATGATTCCAGTATTGGTACAAAAACTAATGTTTGTACTAGTAACTCCGAGTTTTGGTACCAACATTGGTACTAATAACTCAGAGTTACTGTGAGACCCGGTGCACAAAACGGATCTGGACGGAATAGTGCAAAAGCGGACGGAAATAGCGTGGGAGTGGATGGAATAGGGTGAAAGCGGATGGGAATAGTGTGAGAGCGGATGGATTAGCGTGAGAGCAGGTGGAAATAGCATGGGAGCGGGCGGAATTGAGTGAAAGCGGACGGTCCCAGAGGTTCTAGAGGTAGCAAAACCCAAATAGGAAGCTCCCGGGGAGCTTTGGTTGTAAAGTTGTAAACAGAGATAGAAGACAGTGAGCTCTGGACGTAGATTTGGTATCTACAGACAGAGCCTCGCAGTTAATGCAGATGACAGTGGGCCTTTGAACGGAGCCCGGAAGGCACAGCTGGTTAGAACAGATAGAAATAGAGAGACAGAGACAGAGACAGAGCAAAACGGGATCGATTCGGTAACAATGGTAATAACAGACCTAGGGTGCATGGACTCGGGGTGTCTACTTATATACTGTAGGGTGGCTGTGTAAGTCGTCGGGAGGGCCTGATGGATGGTTATCAAGTGTGGGAGGCACCCGGGAGGCAGGATAAGTGGTAATCACATGTAGAAAGTGCCCGGCAGGCAGGATAAATGGTAAATAAGCATGGAAAGCGCCCACAATGTAGGTAATGAGTGCGGGAAGTATCCGCGGACGGTCAGGAAGCGTGGGAAGTATCCGCGGACGGTCAGGAAGCGTGGGAAGTATCCGCGGACGGCCAGGAAGCGTGGGAAACATCAGCGGGTGGATAGCAGATGAGAAATGAGCCAAGTCCTGACAGTTACAAGGTATTGTTAGTACTAAAAACTTGGAGTTACTAGTACTAACATTGGTACCTTGTTGCTCCAAGTTATGGTAGTAATAATGTTAGCACTTGTTACGACCATGCTGGCTACGGCTGGTACACTTACCGAGACAACCAAGATCCCTCTGTACTTATATTGGATATTTTCTTCTAAGTGACCAAGCCAGTCGGGCCGGTCACCTCAGTCCCTTTTGGTCCATTTCTTATTGTTTCCCATTCACTCTCACGTTTAACAATTACTCTAACCGAAAGACAATTACTTATTATTCTCCTTCCTGGCCGACTTATATCGTACGGGAAGCTATTATCTTTATTTAACAATAAGGACTACCGTATATAAGCCGACTCATCTTGTATAGTAGTCTTTAGTTTAAATATCGACTTGGATTAACCCTATATTCGACTCAACGCCTTCCGGCCTTGATCCTTTACTCACCAACGACCTTCGGCGTCGTCAAGTCCATCTCGGACACCTTTACCAACGACCTTCGGTGTCGTCGCTTCCATTCCCTTCAGGACCATTGGCGTAGCAAGGGTCCGTCCTAATAGACGGTCTGCGGTCCGCTTCCTTCTCGTGTCTCCGGTCGGCAACTACTTCGGTTGCCTCGGTTTATACTTTGGTCCGACCTGGCTTGACTTCTTTCAGGTCCGGCTCCCCCCCGGTAGCACGGTCCTAGCAGCACTAAAAACTGGGAGTTACTAGTAGTACTGATGGTAGCACTAAAAACTTGGAGCTACTAGTACTAGCATTAGTACATTGTAACTTGGAGTTATAGTAGTACTGATGGTAGTACTAAAAACTCGGAGCTACTAGTACTAGCATTAGTATGTTGTAACTTGGAGTTATAGTAGTACCAATGGTAGTACTAAAAACTCGGAGCTACTAGTACTAGCATTAGTATGTTGTAACTTGGAGTTATAGTACTGTACCATTTCGATCGAGCGTTCAGTCATGCATCATGGGCACCTCTGAACTGAACTAAAATCCACATTCATCATGCATCATATGAGCCTCTGAACTTGGGCAGAATTCATCATTTCGTGCATAAATAATCAAATTTTTAATTTCTTTTCATTTGCAGCTGGCTTTTTTGCATGACACAGTCACATTGGGTATCAAAGGAAGGTTATTATCAATTTCCCAGCTCACAACAAACTTTTAGTGCATGTTTTACTCTGAAAAAGTATCAACTCAATGGTGAATGAACTCAAAAATTTTTGCATCATGCATCATTGGCAACAGTGAACTAATGAACTGCTGGTGTCAATGCATCATGCATCATCCTGGATGAACACTTGATCGAAATGCTACAGTAGTACCAATGGTAGTACTAAAAACTCGGAGTTATAGTAGTACCAATGGTAGTACTAAAAACTCGGAGTTATAGTAGTACCAATGGTAGTACTAAAAACTCGGAGTTATAGTAGTACCAATGGTAGTACTAAAAACTCGGAGTTACTAGTACTAGCATTGGTACATTGTAACTTGGAGTTATAGTAGTACCAACGGTAGTACTAAAAACTTGGAGTTACTCATACTAACATGGGTACCTTGTAATTCCAAGTTACAGTAGTACTAATGGTAGTACTAAAAACTCGGAGTTACTAGTACTCACATGAGTATCTTGTAACTCCAAGTTATGGTAGTACCAATGTTAGTACTAAAAACTCGGAGTTACTAGTACCAACATGAGTATCTTGTAGCATTAAGTTATGGTAGTATTAATGTTAGTAATAAAACTTAGAGTTACGAGTACCAACATTAGTACCTTGTAACTCCAGGTTATACTAGTACTAATGTTAGTACTAGTAACTCGGAGTTTTTAGTACTGGTGTTTCCAAGTTGCTAGTAATAATGTTTATACTGATAACTCTTTGAGTAGTGTGTGGCTTGCATCGGGCTGGGTGCCCAAAACATCAACCCAACCCAGACCCGAGGCTATACCCATACCCGGTTTGCTGGGTACAGGTTTCTCCAGGTTGGGTCGGGTTACAGTTTCTCCTGGACACCAGGAATCCCATATAGAAATACAAACCAATAATGACATCATAATCAAAGAAAAAACTCGAATTTTCTGTGATATGACATCATCATTGAGGGTTCAGGTATTCTTGTATCAAAAAAAAAAACCAGTACCACAAATGTACTACAGCTATAAGATCAATATCCAAAAAAATATTCTTGACCCTGGATGGATCTGGGTATATTGCCAGGTCAGGTCTGCAGAGCTGGACCCAGCACAACCCGGCACAGCCACCTGACCTGGAAACCTGGCTTACCCAGCATACCCAAGCCACACACTATCTTTGAGTAATAAGTGTTAATACAATAAGTCAAGCTTACCAGTAGCCTGTACAAATCTACGCCTGAGTATTTTTGCTATTTTTGATGAATTTGGCAGGGATTTATAGGTCAATTTGTGAGCAGAAATTGGTGCTATAGGGTGGGTATGTCAAACTTAGTAAATTTAATTTTTGCAGAAAATCCTGTTTGGAATGCTAATGATGTGCTAGCAGGCACAATCCCACCTCCTGAATATTTTTAATAATTTTCATGATTTTGGGAAATTTTAATAATTTTTTGACCATTTATGGAGCCTAATGGTGAGTTTTTTTTTCCCAAAAATAAGTGCCCACAAGCTCCCTATGATACAAGCATCAATGGGCAAGCATCCCACCCTTTTTGACAGCACAAATGGCTATGCCAAATATACACTGAAATGTGTATAATGTTTTGCAAAAGATCCTGTTTCATATGCTAATTGAGTGCTAGCAGGCACAATCTTACTCCCTGAATATTTTTAATAATTTTCATGATTTTTTGACCATTTATGGGGCCCAATATCGAAATTTTTTCTAAAATAAGCGCCCACAAGCACCCTATGATGTAAGCATCTGTGGGCAGGCATCCCACCCTTTTTCGACAACACCAATGGCTATGCCAAATATTCACTAAAACATGTATAATGTTTTGCAAAAGATCCTGTTTCATATGCTAATCAAGTGCTAGCAGGCCCAATCTTACTCCCTGAATATTTTTAATAATTTTCATGATTTTTTAACTATTTATGGGGCCCAATAGCGAATTTTTTCTAGAATAAGCGCCCACAAGCGCCCTATGATGTAAGCATCAGTGAGCAGGCATCCCACCCTTTTCGACAGCACCAATGGCTATGCCAAATATTCACTAAAACATGACCTAGATACTATGCTAAATATGCAGCATTAGGTCCAATAAGCGCCAGGAGCATGGGGAGAATCGGAAACAACAATTTGGCCGAAATGCCGAGAGGCGGCAGGGGTGGCCAGGTAGCTATCGGGATTTTTGGTAAATGCCAAAATTTTTTTACCTTGGAGTTATTGGGAATCCTTTGCAAAACGACTCCTGATAACTATCGGGATATTTAGCTTAGATGTAGCAGCATCTGGTGCCTAATGTCCGTTCATCTGCTTCTTATGAGCATTATACCCTATTTCTATCTGGGTTATACACCTTTGGTCCTTTCCTGGGCGACACGTACTGCTATTTGGCTGACGCATGTCCAGTGCCGTGCTCACTAATCCCATCATAGTTCTGTTTCTTGTCGTAACTTATTGTGTCCTCCTTTCCTTCTTTTGTATTATCATTCTCCATCCTCGTAGCTTTCCAATCATACCCATATCTCTATATCCCTGCAGTATATTCATGCAGGAAAACACCAACTAATGTATGGTGTTATTCTCCTAGCTCGAATCTCTGTCTATTATGCATCGTTTCTTCCGTTTCTTGGCAGACACGTATGCCTTCCAATACTGATACACATCACTTCGAGGGTCTATGTATACTTTCTTGGCTTTGTCAATCCTCCTGTTCTTATTTTGTTCTTTCGGCGGCGTGTGCCGGTTATCCATTTGTTTGGTGCCAAACAGAATATTAGCGCTTCCTTGGTATCAAGCTTCAAAGTATCCTTTGGCTATCATGATAATCTTGGCATCAGCCCACTGGAATTGGTTCTGTCCTGTTTTGCAAAGTTTATATCCTTCCATAATCCCTGAGTTACTTATCTTCAGAGTGTATCCTTTGGAGCTCAAGTCTATGTGGGCGATATGCCTCTTTTAATATGAGTTCTGGCGTTGACATGCCAGTAAGACTCCGCTACCGGACTATGGATTCCTACAAACTACTTAGAGCTGATATTCCGTTTAATACCGTGGCTCTGTTGGTCCGAGTATTTCCACACTTATTAGACTCATTAGAGCTATCAGCTCGGGCTCACTATAGCTCTCTTATACTGTCTCTAGAAGCAAACTTGTCAAGAATCGTGTTCTCGAGGTCTTGCCAAAAATTTGGTGTACTGTACTCTTCCGACCAAGTGTTCACGGGGTGTGACAAGTGACCTACCCTGTTCAGAATTCTAAGTGTTCACAGATCACAGTGACCTGTGACCAACCTGTGAACTGTTCACTGGGAGTGGATTCTGGTGGATTATCTGTACTTATTTCACAATATGATCTTCATTTTACCTTATTTGAAACTATTTCTGGTTTGTTTATATGTAGACTGAGGAATTTGAGTTTTTTAAAAGTATTTTTTGAACTATCTTGAGAATTTTTTTTTGTTTTGGTTGTCACGGTGTTCACAACCCCAAGTGACCAGTGACACCCTTCTGTGAACTGTTCATTTTGGGCTGATGTGATGCGTGACTGAACACTTGGTCGGAAGAGTACAGTATTAGCATTTTTGGAAAACCTTGTCCAAATCAATCTTGGTGATGGCAATAATTCAATAAATAAATAAAATTCTAAAAATGTAAACACTCTTCCTGCTGTAAGCCTTGTATTCTGGTGGTTTTTGTTCACTGTGCTGGATGTTGCCCAGCACAGTGAGCAAGTACAAAATACTGACTATCCTACCCTTGACCTAGACAAGTAGTCAGCTTTGTAACCTTGTTAAGCATGCTGAGAAGTACTTAGTATCCAATATACATAATTTACAGTTGGATTTTGGTAGTCTACTCTGTGATACTGTGTGCAGTGGAGGGCATGCAAGGAGCATTCACCATTGAGTTGCAGTTACACCAAGGGAATTTCTATTGAATTCCTTGTTTAGAATTATATTTATTTATTGAATTTTTATTGTCACCAAGATTTTGATACAAATAATATGTATCATGTAAGAGCTTAGGTACCTAATGCCATCTAGTACCACAGTAGCAGTAGCAAAATGCAAGTAAGCACTGAGCAGCAGTAATTGTCACTTTTCAAAAATTACACAAGGACATAAATATTTGAAAAAAAGCAGAGTCACACTTTAATATGTGTGACAGGGCTGCTAAATAACACTTCAAGAGGGTTGTCTGTTAAGGGGGGTTATTGTCAAGCAAAGGGGTTGTCAAATAGAATGATCCCAAGTAGAATACCTTAGTTACATGCTAGATTAGATTACAATTACTTATGACCTTGCAGAAACCCCTATAGGTTCCCTATATATATACAAGTACTTACAATCAACTCACCTCAAACCACTACATTGTACTGGCACTGAGGTGAGCTTGCCAAACTTTACCTTACTTACTATTATACTTACATTATATCAGACTTGTACCATTTATCTAATATCTACAGATCCCTGAGCGCCATTTCAAGTACAACGTTTTATACCTCAACATAAATTTTATATACAATGTACTGAATATTTTTGCAGGCAAGGAAGCCCGGGTTCCTGTGCCAGAAATGTCCAGCCTTTAGATACTGGGAATTCCTAATAACTATGGGTCTCTCTATCCTTGGTTTTATCACTAAAATCACTTAAAATGTGCCTAACACTCTGGGTCTCCTTTGTACTCACTATGTACCAAAGTGACCGGACATTCTGTATTTCGAGTGCGGGAACAGGATTTCTGAAATTTTAATGGTCATTTCCAGATTATACACATAAAAATACACTTGATACATGCTTCAGCTGAGAGCTGTGGCACCGGCAGAGCTGTACTACTGCCAAATTGAAAAATAACAAATTTTAATCCCTACTGCAATATATCTGATGATTTTCCAGGATTTTATGACCTCCATGTGGGCCCCAGGTGGTCTCAAATAAGCTCAAATTTTTTCACTATGTGGGGCTGCTTTATTACATGCACAGAAACAATCTAGTCCAGACTGAACATTGTTTAGTTTGATTAGCTACATAAATATGGCAGTTTCTCACCAGAATGGCCATTCTTAGAATTTTTTTTTGGAGGTTTTTATTAAGTCCTAAGATAATCCTTCAATGCCACAAAAGGGCCAGGGTTAATAGTGGCTGTGGTTGAGGAGATACTGCATGTCCGGTTACTTTTGTACATAGCAAGTACCTAGTGTAAACATCACAAAACAAGTATAGCTACTTGCTACAATGAAGCTTACACTAGATACACTGGTTGCCTTCTTGCCTAGTGAAGACGTCGCGAGCCAAGTGGTCAAGACTGCCTGAAGTAGGAGTCTCGATTACTTGCCACAACGGCGGGAACACTAGGTGCCCGCAACATGCATACAGGCACTATGCATGCAGTGCGCAACCCGGATGTTTCTGAATGGGACGGCGCCGGTTTACCTACCTACCTACCTTCGCATCCTGCCTGAGAAATGTTATTTTGTCCCTTTGCAGAAAGTTCAAGCTTTCTTCTCAAGTTCTATGAAATATGTATTTCTATATTCCTCCAAAATAGTATATTTCTTTTATCCATTGAATTTATTTATATCCCACAATGCTTCAGTCAGACTGAAGCATAATTATTGGCAATGTGCATTCAATATAGATTTTGATCTACCGGGACTGCATATGATGCCACGTCGTCACATTTCTTTCTTGAACAGCAACTGCCACCTTGTGTCTCAACCTTCTCATTCATTATGTTCTTGGACACCACCCTTCCTCAGGAAATAACAGATCGCATAATCGACGATCTCCGTGAATTTCCAGAAACCCTGAAATCATCTGCATTGGTCTGCTCACAGTGGCTACCACGGTCCCGATGGAATATGTTTCGATCCATTTCATTTGTAGACAAACATTTAAATATCCATGTTCATGCCTCCTCCCTTCGCAGAATGTTTGGTCGTCTCCTTGCATGCCTTCAGGGTTCACCTGAACTTGGCGCACTCGTGGAGGAGCTCACGATGGACTGTGGGGGAAAAACTGATCTGGCAATCTCATTCATTGCAAACTTGCATCTCTTCCCCCATCTACGTGTGTTGTACATTCGACGGTTATCATTACCAAGGGAATTGACGGCTCTCGCTGACAGGATGAGCTTGGATGAATTTGGTCACTGTATTGCCAAATCCGCGATCGGAAACCTTCAGAGCCTCACCTTGAACAGCGTATTCTTTCCAGGTGCTTATCTTCTTCGATTACTAGATGAAGCTCAATTGCACAACCTGAGCTATCTGGAACTGTGTATGGTCCAAGCCTACGATTATGATTTCCTTGCTGATGGCAGAGAGCATTTGCCTTCGCTAGTGTTAGGCACACTGGCACCTCCTGTGTCTGGGCTCCGAACCTTAAAGGTTTACCAGGTCAGTAGTGCAATGCAAGCATTACTGATCCGATTTGGAGTACATCTCAGGGGTCTCCAGACTCTTTCTTATAATGATAAAAATGCAACACTCCTGGATGAAATTCTTCAGAATTGTAGACATTCCCTGGAAACTCTTGAAGTGGGATTATACCCAGGTATGTTATTCAAATGACCAGTGGTTATACTACTTACGTCAACTCATAGTCGCTTTGTTTTGTGGTTACAGATATCTCATCTGACATCTCACCTTCTTATCTACCAAATCTCAAGTGTTTCAGTGTCCGAGTCTTATGGAACAGTTCTGGGCCGTTCCGACCTTCCATAGAGCAATTCGCGTCGATGCTCTGGAGACTCCATGTAGCTGGCAGCACTGTTATTCAGGAAATTGAATTCAATGTTACAACTCTTCTACCGCCCTCCAAAGAGATTCACCCACGAGATTGGGCAGCTCTAGATGCATGCTTTGCTGCATTAGGACGAGATCAACCCACACTGAGGAAGCTCAGTGTCCTCATGCAGAGGCCAATGATTCATGAAACCGAGTTGAAAAGAAGAAAAGTTTGGGTTTTTATGAATTGCTTTCCTTTATCAAGGGAGATTGCAATCTTTCATGTTCGTTTGACATTGTAAAAAAGGACTCAGAGTTAAAGTAGTGTAGAATACTGTAGTAACTGTTCTTCTATTGCATCTTGAATGCTTCAATAATCAAGGACAATCATTTTGAAGAGCGGATCTGACGTGAATTCTTTCAAAGTTAGACTGTTCCTTTAAAAATGACTGACAAAAAATTCAACAAGATCAGTTGAGGTTACTCGTAACTCTTGGCCCATTAAACGAGTGTACTGTACATTGAGTTGTCACTGACTCCGAGGATCCCATTTTCACCAATCTATATACATCTTTCATTGGACACCGACTCCAGAGCTAATTCAGACTTGGCATTCATGGTGAATAGGATCGCAACAATAGCGTCGCTGATATGCGTAAATACTGGACTCGTCGCTGCCCTGTCGGTTATGCGGTTGTGCGGCTCTTCTCACTAAATGGCTTATCTTCTTCAGTCTTCACTTTGTTATCGTAAAACGTTAGTTTGTTTCGCCTTATCTTTTAACGATGCTCTACTCAACTTTGCTGATCGATTCAGTGTACGCCAATTCGGTGCTAACAATGTGCGTACTCCTTTTAGGAGATCTCTGGGATCGATGTTACTAATCCTGAGTCCCTATATGTAGGCTCGAATACTAACCGCCAGAACCTTCGTCGGGTGAAGTTTTCGACCTGGACATGATCCGGTTTGGAAATACCGCCAACACCATTACGCACACAAGGCCCAACTTCGGAGCTGCATCTCAGATCCCTCAGCCTCCGGTGCAAGTCAATGTGAATAAGACCGTGCAGGTGCATACAGACTCTTTAGATGATCATGATATTAGTTCTACTAAATCAGATCATTAATATCTGTCTAATACGCGTTGCGGTTGGGTGACATAGTGGTGGGGTCGATATACTAATAGGAGTTTGTGATGTTTTTCAATAGACTTCAATCGCACGCTCTTTTTTGCTTGGTTCCCGGCTGCTGGTGATCCCCTTTTCTCAGTGAGAAAACTATCGGGTTTGTGGGACTAGAAGATGGACCGGGTTGGCCCGTGTTTTTCTGTATACATAGCCATAGCCACCGGAATTGAACATTCCGGCTCGTTGATTTTGTCGAAAGTACCAATATGTACGGACAGAAACAGAAGCGCTTGTCGAGGTTTGCTCTTTTCAAGCTCATTCCGTTGGAAACATCCGAAAGACAATGGATATCGTTTTCAAGATACATAACATAAAGGTAAGTAAATAGAAATGATTATTAATCAATCTTTCGCTCATGCCTGACGAAGAATCGTTCCGCCAATTCCACGAGCATGGGTCGAGACCGGGGACGTCTGTACAATCATTGCAATGCCTGCTCTATCGGAATACAGATCGGCACGAGTCTCAAATGCCAGGAACCGATGCCCTTTAGGCTGAATTCTGAAGGGGGGTCGCCTTCCCGTTCTCCCCGCCGGACGAAGCGGAGGTGTGAAATAATGTAGTCCAGGTGTGTGTCCGTGTCTAGTCGGTATTACATATCTTTCCCATAAGGTCTTCTCTGAAAAAGCGATGGGCGCTGAGCCAGGGTGGGCATCAAGGAGACCAGTAAGCTCCAGAACGCCCTTGCTATTGTTCGGGAGATTCTGACATTGCTGTTGACAACAGTAATGGAATTTGAAGGGCGTTATGTATATGACCTGCCAGGAGTCCCAGGACCTCCCTCAGATATTTAAATCTCATCTCTCATTCCATTTATAGTGTGGGGAAGCCAGGGGAAGCCGAACTTTGAGCCATTTGAATACGGGAGGAATGATTTCGAGTGATTTCGAATTTGCCGCTCGTTTAATACATTTTGACTTACACATCATTGGACCTAGTACACGAGCTGTATAAATACCGCCCGAGCCCGTGGCGCTTTTTTTCGCTCACCTCACATTCTTTCACAGCTGAAACCGCCTCCCTCCCACTCATGACTCGTGGCCGCAAAAAAGATCTAACTATTCCGCCTTCGCGTGCTCTTGCCCAACAGCGTGATTATCGTGCCAGAAAAGCACGATATCTGGCAGAACTTGAGGAGCATTGTCGTCGCGTAGAGCAGGAGAATGTTTTGCTCAAGCAAGAGGTCGAGTCTTTAAGGGCGGGTCTACCGGTCGCTGCATCGGAATCGCTTAATCCTCAATTGGTAAGTAAATGACGATCTACATTCGACGTCTACTAGCCATTGAACCCAATATCAGGTATCTGCATCTTCAGACCTGATGAGGGATCTATCTGCTGCCTCTAGCTCTTTAGAGCGTTTTCAAAGGCTTGCTTACTCGCAAAGAGAGTCGGAGAGTCTGAGCGCTCGCCACCCCTCTCCAGCCCCTTCTACCTCGAGTTCTCATTCACAAAATATCTCCGAAATTTCGCGGCTACGGCCTGCTTTCTTTCCATCTCCGCCTTCAAGTTCAGATGCTCACGATATTGAACATGAACAGCAGCATAGCTTGAATGAGGATAGCTCGGTTAGGCCTCCAAGGTCTCATTCACTGCGACAGATTCTCTGCCTTCCTTTGTTGTCAGATGCAGCCCTGGCAAGCCAACGAAATGCTTGTAGCTCATCCCCAGACAATGTTCTACATCCCTTGGGCTCCCTAGGCCCACCACTGTAATTCACCCTAGTCTCGAGCTGCTCCGGATGTTTCATGGTCCCATTACTTTGCTTTTCAGTTTCTATGCATTTATCAGCTTAAGCTCCGGAAATAATATATCTGTATCCTAATTTACTTTGTATCGATATGTCCGTTTACAATTATTTTGCTCGTCCCGCCCGCTGGAGCTACTCTCCAACAGGACTTGCCTTTGGTTTATATACCGACTCCTCTGTGTATCTCTACTCACCCGCGAATTTGAACGGTCTCTCTGGCGCCCAAAGCTTTATCAGTCACTGCTGCCGGATTGAATGGTTTTCTCTTTGAATTAAGATAACTATGTATATGGAAGTGTCGCCTGAATTTGCGAGCGGGAAGATTAAGTATACACACCGTTTCAGGCCGGCTAGACGTACCAGAGCACTGGCACCTATTTCTCCGAAACCGGTTTCTGTGAGACTGTGGTTATATATTTAAATGTTAGAGTGAAACAGAGCCCAGTGCTATTCAAAAGGTCGTGGACCCAAGGCCAAAGGGCTTCCCCCCTTTAGAATGGCCGTTCAGAAATTGTATCGCCATAAGACAGAGCAAATGGGCGCGTCATTCTACGCCAAGATATAGATGGGTAGATATGATTATGATTACGACTTCTGATAGTAATTCGTCCTCAGGCTCGAGGTTCCGTCTATTCCGTAGGGTGAGATTACTGTAACATTCGGATCGTTGAAGAAGGGTGCTGTACAACAGACCGCATAGGGAGACTACTATTACCGATCAGCACCTAGATCAGCTTGGTATAGGCTCCTACCAGTACTCCAAAGTAATTTACTGACTACTAAGTACTTTAAGTAATAGTCTGTATCATCATGGATAGCTATTAAGTAGTTCCTCGACTCTAAGCGCCCAATGCTACCAAGTTGGCTCGTGTGAATTTGATCCAAACCAGAGCGCAATTCATTTTGCTCCTGAACTTGGGCCATGTTCTTACTTGAGCCTATGGAGCGAATTCTGAATACACCACCACTTGGCCTGTGCGGCCTGAACCTTGAGACGTGGTTCCGTTATGGACACAGTGCGTTAAATTTTATTCATATTTTCGAATCTTTCCACTAAACGTTTCGTCTTTGTTTCGTCTTAAGTTCTTGTAACTTGTGGACCGCAAATATCGCAAGAACAGTACGGTTATTCATAACATCATTAGACCTCTCCTTTCTTCCGCGGCGTCTTGTAGATGCTTCCTACACCCTCAGGCTCGTTCTGGCCTCAGTTTCTCCGAGAACGCAAGGAATTTGTCGACCCCCTTTGCCCCGACGCCAGCTCTCGCGTCTACTTTACCTATGTTCAAGCTCCTTCCATCGACCCTTGAGCTTGAACCGCTGCTTATAGTCGGATACAGACAGTCGGCGAGGCCTGTCGAAGAATGGCTTTCGACGATATGTTAGACATTGGCGTTGCATATGAGTGAAGGTGAGATGTCCTCATTCTGGTGTCGGATGAGGAGCGGGAGATGCTACTGGTCCTCTCCTCCTACTTGTGACACTCTTCCCTTCTGTCTTTCAAATCGTCTTCGGCATCGACTCTCCCATCGTCTATGACTCCTCGGAATGATTGGTGCGGTATAGTTCTGCCAGGGAATGCATGCACCTCTTGAACCAACTACACAATCTCCTAGCTTGTCCGCGCCGACCGCGGAGTATGCTCTGCATGCCGAGCAAAATCTAAGCAGCGTCCGAGTCGGAGTTATTCCGAGATTGCATTGAATGGTCTGGTTACTACGGTAGTTGGTATAATCACGAGGAGTAGATGGGGCGATGGACGCAATGGAGAAGGGAGACTTGGAGTCCGTCTGTCTCGACTCTCATATCGCCTCATCACCATAGTATTGTCTCGCTGACGACCTTTTGTATCCTCCCACCAACCATTATTCTCCCACCAACCATGATCCTTCCAACAACCATAACCCCGCTTAGGGCTTCGTGCACCAATACAATCCAAGGACCCTATGCCCACGATTGCGAACCCTCCGAGACGGTGTCCGGGGCTGTTTGACCCACAACATCAACATCCCCTTGAAATTCGCATTACAATCCCTGCTCGGAATTGTTCTTACCACAAGGAAGGATTAAATCTAACGGGGCAGGGCGGAGAGCCTAGCCGATGGCATCTTCGGTTTTTGGGCGTTTTACATCCATTTTTACATCCATTTTTCACTCGGCGGGATACGGACCTCGGACCTCGTTTCGCTGTATCGTTAACGGCTCTGTCATGCACGTCTGGCCGGTAGACTCTGGCCTTTTGGCATACCTCAAGAACGGGATACAAGTGTATTGACTGTACGTTGACTGACGGGGATTCCGAATCCGTTGTTAATATTATAGTAACGGTGCGTCTTTTTCTGTCCCTTTCGGCTTGTCATATTATTCCAATGATTCCCCTTCAGTTTATATCTCCTTCAACTGCCCGCTTCATTCGCTGACAGCTAATAATTTTTTACAAATGTTCAAGTACGATCCTGATACACCCTGAAAGTTTGATTGGAAGCGGCGTTTTACAGGTATAGGCTACGACTATGGAAACGACATCCTAGTTATCGCACACTTTAGTGAATGTGTAGACTCGCCGCGTGTAGAGTGCGATAGAGTCGAGGATTTAGCTGGCGTAACGTTCATCATAAAAAAAATCAGATTCGGGCCCGCCGATGACTCTTGAATTCGAACTGTTGTATCTCAGAGCGTCTGTCGCTTTTGGTTGTTTCTAATAAACTATTATTCATAAATCGTGCAATTTTTGATTCTGACCAGGTCCATTGACAGTGAAGGCTCACCTTACGACCCCTGACACTAATTTCATGATGTCCCTACATCGATTCGTGGCTTGAACACGGTTGGACTCTCGGATCTGCAGCCAGTCGGATGTGGGCTTTGACAATGACTAACTGGACTCTATCTTTCGATCAAGAACGTCTTGACAGCTGGCATCTCCAAGTGGTTTCCATCCGCGGTCGTCTCCACAGATAAACTGCTAAATTGCCAATTATTTAGACGTGGATGGACACTATGCAGTGAGTCCCTTCTTTTTCACTCATAACGTTCTACTATCCTTTGTTCTGTTATTTCTCGATGCTCATGAAATCTTACTCTACAAAATGTCCATGGTCGTTTGGCAATTAGTTTTGTTGATAGTACACACGGTACATATACTTCCGCTTTTTTGACATGAACGTTGAAACCTATCTAGACATTTCAAAAGGCGTTTCAAAATAATAATGAAAGAATCAGCAGGCCAAAGGAAATGCAAATCCTTGCTCGTCCACCCACATCCACTCCTTGCCCATGCCCAGTCTTGCAACATCCCTTGGAGCCGTAATCGTGGGCGTGCCTCTGGCCATCTTGTATGATATCCTTCTCGCTCCTGCAGGTGCCATCATCTGACTCGTTTCTTCGTACAAGATTTACTGGTATCTTAATTGTACAATCCCTGATTTATTGGAAGTCTTCGAAAGTCGGTGATACATGGCGTTTGACCACGGTGGTGAGCTTCGTAACCTTTTCTGTGCGCTTAGAGACTAACCTCATGCTCTGGGTTATGCTTTAAGGTTCTGATTCTGCTGTATGTAGGCTGTCTTTCAGCAATAATCGCACTCATAAACTGGGTCCTTTATCACCAGATTTTTGGACCTTCTCCACACAATGTTTATCTGGAGTGCTGCATGGAGGTGGTTCATTATTCAACTCGGTCAAGAGCCAGACGAGATACCCGTGTGAGCATTAGATCTGAGCTCACTCATACGACTGTCTGATACTATCGGCTTCGTACTAGCACCATCTCAGTACGTCCCTGTTCTGCTCTTTCGAAAATCATATACCTTGTCTGACCTGATACTGCAGCTTTCAGTCGTGGTTACGGTGAGTGGGCGTGGTCAACTCTAAAGATATACTCTAGCTGATGCTCACTGCCTTTGAAATATTGTAGGCGATATCGACATTCATCGCACATAGGTCGGTCTCTTTTCCTACATCCCTGGCTTCCTCTAGTTGACCGATGCTTGTTCCTAGCATTTATTCATGGAGGATTTTCAGGTGTAGGTTGATACCCATCGCTCTCGATGCTTGATAGCGAATCTAATCATCATTTTTTTTCAGTGAGCAAGCAAAATTATTGGATTTCTCTTCCTATCGCAAGTCATGCTTCCTTCCCAGCGCGTAGATTGACAGGCTGATCATGAAGTGTTCATTTAGATTTCACTCGCTGTATTGCGAGTCGGTGCGTACATCATCAATGATTTTCGCAAGCCTTGTTTTATTGACCAGTTCTTTCGGTTTGGAATTAGTCGCTGCTACATGTATGTTGCAAGAGCTACCCATTTCTGTGCAATCCTTGACGCGAGATTCATTTTACATAGGCTCTGGGGCTTTTATGATTCGCTTAAGGAGCTTCGAGGCATTCCGTTCCCAAGTCGGAGTGAGTTCGTACCTTCGTTATACTCGAGTATATTCTTACTTTCTCCTCGCTAGTGGGTTTTTTCTCTTGGGCTTGCACTCTCCTGCATTGTAGATGTTTTGATTACGATCACTATAATGGTGAGGATATCCTTACCTTTACTCCCTGCGGGTCCTGCTTACGCGTCTGTTTTTATTTTAAGATCATTTTGAAGAAAAGCCGAGCCAAGTCTCTCAGGTAAGTCTTAAGTTGATTGAATCCTTTTTCTTCTTCCAGTAATGCTGTATTTAGTCTGGACAGTGTGATTGATTCGTTAATCATTTATACGTTGGAAAACGGCGCAGTTACAGCGTAAGTCGTCTTTCATTGGACACCGACTCCCGAGCTAATTCAGACCTGACATTCATGATCAATAGGATCGCAACAATAGCGTCGCTGATATGCGTGAGTACTGGAATCGTCGCTGCCCTGTCGGTTATGCGGTTATGCGGCTCTTCTCACTAAATGGCTTGCTTTGTATAGTGGGTCGCCATGGATAACCTAATTTTCCTCAGTCTTCACTTTGTTATCGCAAAACGTTAGTTTGTTTCGCTTTATCTTTTTACGATGCTCTACTCAACTTTGCTGATCGATTCAGTGTACGCCAATTCGGTGCTAACAATGTGCGTGCTCCCGTTTCGACCTCTGGAATTGATATCAATTTCCTTATCTGTAGGCTCAACTACCGCCAGACCCTTCGTCGTGCAGGACATTCGTCGTCAAGATCGGGTGAAGGTGTCGACCTAGACGTGATTCGGTTCGGTAATACCACCAATACCGTTGCACGCACAAGGCTCAACTTCGGAACTGCGTCTCAAATACCTCAACATCCAGTGCAAGTCAATGTGAATAAAACCATGCAGATGCATACAGACTCTTTAGATGATCATGATATTAGTTCTGTTAAATCAGATCATTAATGTTTGTCTAATACACGTCTCGCGTTGTGGTTGGGTGACACAGTGGTTGATATACTAATAGAAGCTTGTGAAGTTTTTGATAGGCTTCAATTGTACGCTCTTTTTTAAAATTTTTGCTTGGTTCCGACTCTCTTTTCTCAGTGATTTGTGGGACCAGAAGATGGACCGGGTTGGCCCGTGGTTCCCGAGACTTATTTCTGTATAGCCATACACATAGTTATACACCCGGAGCCACCGTATACTAGCTGGAAATGCTCTTTTCAAGCTCCTTCATTCCTTCAAATACATCCGAAAACAACGCTTTCCGGTGGATGTCAAGCAATGAATATCGCTTTGAAAATATATAACATATTAAAAGGGAAGTCAATAGAAATAATATTAATCAGCCCTTCGCTCATGCACGACAGACTTTGTTCCAGACTTTCCACTGGCATGGGCACGTAGTGCCAATTTAGAGTAGGCTATATACCGAGGAAGATCGGGGAGGATGACTGTGTCAACAGAACGCCTGCTCTATCGGAATACAGAACTCGGCGCAACTCAGATGTCAGGAACGGATGTCCTTTGAATTCTGAACGGTTCCCGCTCTCCCCGCCAGACAAAGCGGAGATGTAGAAACATATGATCCAGGTGTGTGGCCGTGTTATATATCCCATCAGGGCTTTCCTCAAAAAGCAATGGGCGCTGACACAGAGTGCAAATATGAATAAATTTTCAAAGCTTATTGAAACTGATAATTATTTATCAATAATAACTTGGTTGAAGCTTACAGAATAATAAACATCAAGCTTTGAATAAATTTTCGATAAGTCATCAGATTTATTCATGTTTGCACCCTGTGCATGCACTGGGTGGGCTTCAAGGGGACGAGTAAGATGCTCCGGGAAGTTCTGACATTGCTGTTGACGACAGCAACGGAATTTGAAGGGCGCTATGTATATGACATTTAAATCTCATCTCCCAATCCGTTTATAGTGCGGGGAAGCCAGGGAAGCCGGGCTTCGAGCCATTTGAATACGGGAGGAGTGATTTCGAGTGATTTCGAATTTGCCGCTCATTCAGTGCATTTTGACTTACACATCATTGGACCTACACGATGCTACATAAATACTGCCCGAGGCCGTGATGCTTTTTTTCGCTCGCATTCTTTTCCAGCTGAAACCGTCCCCTCCCACCCATGACTCGTGGCCGCAAAAAAGATCTAACTATTCCGCCATCGCGTGCCCTTGCCCAACAGCGTGATTATCGTGCCAGAAAAGCACGATATCTAGCAGAACTTGAGGGGCATTGTCGTCGCGTAGAGCAGGAGAATGTTTTGCTCAAGCAAGAGGTCGAGTCTCTTAGGGCGGGCCTGCCAGTCGCTGCATCGGAATCGCTTGATCCTCAGTTGGTAAGTAAATGACTATACACCTTCGACGTCTACTAGCCATTGAACCCAATATCAGGTATCTGCATCTTCAGACCTGATGAGGGATCTATCTGCTGCCTCTAGCTCTTTAGAGCGTTTTCAAAGGCTTGCTTACTCGCAGAGAGAGTCGGAGAGTCTGAGCACAAGCCGCCCGTCTCCAACCCCTTCTGCCTCGAGTTCTACTTCACAGAATATTTCCGAAATTTCGCGGCTACGGCCTGCTTTCTTTCCATCTCCACCTTGTTCGGATGCTCAGGACATTGAACACGAGCAGCAGCAGCATAGCTTGAATGAGGATAGCTCGGTTAGGCCTCCAAGGTCTCATTCACTTCGAGATATCCTTTGCCTTCCTTCGTCGTCAGATACAGCCCCAAGCCAACGAAATGCTTGGAGCTCATCCCCAGACAACGTCCCTTGGGATCCCTAAGCCCACTATTGTAATTCACCCTAGTCTCGAGCTGCTTCGGATGTTTCACGGTTCCATTACTTTGCCTTTCAGTTTCTATGCATTCATCAGCGAAAGCTCCGGAAATAATATATTTGTATCCTAATTTACTCTGTATCGATATGTCTACTCACGATTCTTCTGCTCTCCGCTGTGTGAACGTTGGAGCTAATTGCCTTTGGTTTATATACTGTGTATCTCTACATATGACGAATTTGAACGTTTCTCTGGCGCCCAAAGCTTAGGCTATCAGTCACTGTCGCCGGATTGAACAGTTTTGTATTCGAATTGAGATAAGCAATTACTGTATGTATTTGGAAGTGTCGCCTGAATTTGCTCGAGCGGGAAGATTAAGCGTTAAAATAAATGTACCGCCCAGGCAAACCGTTTCAGGCTGGACGTCTGGACATCCCAATTCATACCGTACACATTACTGGCACTTATTTCTCCGAGACCGGATTCTGTGAGACCGTGGTTGTATATTTAAATGGTAGAGTGAAACAGGACCCAGTAATATGTAGTTCGCCAAAGGACTTCCCCCTTTTAGAATGGCCTGAAATTGTCTCGCCACAATGGGCGTGGGGCGCCAAGATATAGACGGATAAATATGATTATGATTATGACTTCCCATTCGCGGACGTCTGTTTATCTATTCCGTTGCAGAGGGTGAGATTGACAGTCGGATCGTGAAATTTCAGGATCATCATCATCGTTGATTATTGAGAGGCGTTAAATGAAACATTGGTGCCATTGTTATAAGCTTGAAGACGCTCCTGGAGGCTTTGAAAGCCTTGATAGGGAGATAGTGTGAAGGTTTGACTTGTTAGATAGGCGAATGAGCAGGAATCGAGGTTAAGCACCTGATGCAGCACGATCAGGAGGAGTCGCACCGAGATAGATTTAGACGTCGCGGGGTTCCGGTGATATCTCTTCACAAAAGAAACACTGGGCTAACTGCTAGGAGCGAGGACGGGGATAGCAGCTCCATGCACTGCACAAATACAAAAGCAAGCATGGCTGTTAAAGGAGAGCAGATAGTCACTAATATTGATCAAGTATTTGACGAGGTCAGCTCGAATCGGCTCCAAGCAATACTTGCTCATTCAGCTCGTCGGTACACGTACATATACAAACGACGTGTGTACACACACGACTTCCTTTTTGCACGACCGTCTACCAATACACCGTACAGTATCCTTCTCCCTCTCCGTGTACAAGTCATTCTCTCCGCGGCTACATTCCCAGTTTAGAAGTGGATACCAGATAGTGTAGATGGATCCAGTAGATGGTGCGTGGGCCTGAGGATGGCTGCAGCCTCAGCAGTAAGGGAGGTCAAAAGTCAATGCGAGAGTGGTGGAAGCGGAACAGCGGTAGATCAAGTTTAGCTTGTCCATTTCATAGGATGATGACGATGATGGAGGAGGCTGAAGGTACCTCGACGTCAGGGGCCGTGTACAGAAATTAAAAGTGATTACGACTACGCGAGAACAGGAACCTAAACTCCTGGAACAGCGGTACCATGGGCCACTGCCTCAAGATATGCCGAATCAGCGACAGCGCTCAGCTGGGATATGCAGCATAGTAAAACCAGAATTCGTGTAATGAAATCTCTTTGAAGCTCACAAGAATCGGCACTATGCAAGTGAGCGATGATATACCGCCTCATGAGCGCTTGATGTCTCTGATGAGCGTTTTTAAACCATCACTCATTCTTCAATCTCCCGCTTCCCAAATGTTCTGGCGTAAAAACAATCCTTCTATTCCCCCAGTCGAATCCCCTGGTCAGATTCCCGCTGATAGCTTTTCCTTTTGACCGTATGCCAGCAATAGTTCTTTACCTCGACCCGGCGGACTGCCTTCAGCACCGAATGCCAGCAGACCATCTTCATACTCTTCCGTCAACAATGCTCCTACCTCTGTTAATGCCAGAGAAAACTACAACCGGAGCAGAGGCGTAGGAGGCGTTTATTCTTGTGGAGGAGCAGATGTAGAGCAGGACCGAAGCGAGCTGTTTGCAGGGTACAATGCCGAAAAGTAGGCTCAGGTCGTTTCTTCGATGGTCCCCAAGGAGGTCTTAGAGACCCTGCTCCTGGTGAAGAAAATGAAGATGACGTAAGGTCTGTCTATAATGCGACTTTCATGCTCTGTATACTTATTCAGCGTTCACAGCAAACACGTTTCATCAAGCAAGAGTCTGTCAATTCTTCACGCAATGCTCTCCGCCTTGCTCGTGAAGCTGAAGAAACAGCGCGCAACACCCTCACCAGGCTCGGTGACAAGTCAGGTAAATAAATTATACTTGTCTTACTGTAGTTATCTATTTGACATCCACAATTGTACATAGAACGACTGGAAAATACAGAGCGTCATCTGGACATCTCCAAAGGCCATTCAATTCGCGCCGACGACAAGACAAACGAACCAAAGCAGCTTAACCGCTCCATCTTCAGGCCGGTAATTGTTTTCAATAAAGATGCCAAGCGCGTCGCTCAAGAAGCGAAGGTTCAGGCAAGGTATGAGGAGGAGCGCGAAGAGAGGGAACGAACGTGTGAGGGAGACCCAGGACCGTATTGGTCGCGTGCAGGGCAATGGACCAGGCGGTAATGGAGAGGAACTCTTAGGATCCGGTGCTGGTCGTTAGAGGTCTGCAGATCGACTCGCAGCGAGGAAAGATCAGCGGAAGCGTTATCAGTTGCTAATGCTTCCGATGATGAGCTCGAGGATAAGCTGGATGACAATCTGGATGAGATAAGTGACATGACGAAGCGGTTGAAGGCTTTGGGGACTGCTATGAATGCGGAACATGAGTTTTATGCGTATTCATATCCTTCTTCCTTTCTCACGTTACATCGTATACAGTGGATAGCCAGAACAAAATCAATAACATTGAGCAGAAGGCTGTCGGTTTGGACGTAAGACTTTTCCGTTACACGGAAAGAGTACGTACTTTACTCTTTATATTTGTGCTATATGTCCTAATGCTTTCCTTCCTCTATTATAGCTCAAGCAAATCAAGTAGCCTTCGTTCGACTGTAGCTTTGGTTTTAATTATATCAAGTGGGTATGCGTCGGCTGGACGCGGACCATTGTGGATTTGCGTCGAGCTGAGCTAAAAAAGTCTCTAAGACCGAGGATGTCTCCTCAGGATCTAATCTGATCACCCCGCTTGTGGATCGTGAATTGTGGGCTCTGAGAGGAAGAAGTTGTGGATAGTAAGTGTGGGGGTTTCGGAGGTAATACAGCCCACCTATTACCTCTCACTTACATATCGTTCCAGTTAGGGATTCCGTACCCACATATATCCATTTTTTTTGTCATGTCTATCTCGTTGAGCTTGCTAATAGTGCTGAGGTGAACCAAGAAAATTGGATCCATTCGAGACTACTCACGAATCAAGCCCGGTCAAAGCAGTCAAAGCGTCCTGAAGCCTCGTAGCAGTTTGGTTTTGTGCAGCACCAGAAGCGGATTGGCCTGACACAAGAGCAGCGGTGACGGTCTTGATTCAGTCTCCGGCACTTGTCAAACCAGCTTGGGCAACGGGGACGGCGGAAGTGGGGGTGGTATCGATTCTAAACATGGCATGGTTAGTTAGTATGTGGGTACAGAAACAGGTTGGAGACATTCACCTGTTAATTTTACTCAAAAGACTGCCAGTGGCCGCAAGATCCAAAGCGAGGCTCGAGACGCGCCTTAATGGAGCTGTACTTGGGTTGAATGAGATTTTTTGCATTGGGAGAATCGGGTATATCTCTTGTCGACGGTTCTCATGTACCTGCAAGCAAACATCGTCTCTGGACAAGCCCATTTCTACAGCCACAGTCGCAGAAATGAGATCTGCAAAGGGGATACCTGAAGTCAGCTGCCAACGGGATGTTCGAGTGCAATGAAAGGAAACTGTTCGTTGTTCGAGTAGTGTAGATTGGGTCTGATGAGGATTATGATGAGCGGGATGAAGATATCGAGTAATCCCATAAACGTCTATCACTATAGATCGAGAGGTGGCGACAGCAGCAGTCCTTGAGCAATACGCAGTCCAGTCAAGAAGGAGCAGTTTCAGTCGTCGAACCGAGGTCATTAGCGTGGCTTATGAGTGGAGAAGGAGTCAACGCTAATGGGTTAAGGGAAGGAGAGACAAGGGAGGGTAGGAATGAGCTGTTGTCCGTGATTGTAGCACTGTACGAGTCAGGCAACGGATGGATTGTCGGTAGGAGTTTGAGAGCGTGCATTATGCATCACGCGTCGTCTTCAGAGACACTCTGTTGAACCCTGAATCTGAATCCGACTCGGTCCAGTGCTTGTCCTCGTCCATCTAATGCATCTACACCACCAAATGGACTGTTTAGCCACTAGTAATAAGTGGGCCTTTGAACCCCCGCCGGCTCAAGACAAATCCACAGAGAGCAGTAGACTGTAGACTGGATTATGGGCCGTTCCAAGGGAAGGACGGAAGGAGTGAGCCTTGGAGGAGTATAGGGAATGAAGTTGGTTCGACTACTGTGCTCGTATCCCAATTGACGCATCGATACCAAGGTATTCATCTATAGTGAGTAGATAGGCTGAGGCTTGGTAAGTAGCAAGATAGCCAGATAGAGGTGAAGTGAGGTGGGGTCAAGGCAATGTGGAGTCTAGGAGCGGTGGTGAAGACTGAAATTTGGAGGGAAGAAAGAAAAATAAACATACGCAACAGTTATTTATTCTAAAGTTGACCAGATGACGCCGTTAGCTTAGCCCTTCACAATGCTTTGTACTCGTAAATATGAATTGTGGAATTTACCACTGGGTTAACAGGCAAGTTACGGCGCTAGAGCCTTGATGGCGTTCAATTATATATACATCTTCTCAGGATGCGCTTTTGACTCGGTTTCTTGCCTTCACAATACCAGGGGAACGGAGGTACTAGTCGTGTCGTAAACACGGATTCAATGGCATTCATCCTTCCTCGCAGCAAATTTAGAGGAGATAATTGTTCAACATGTGGATTGGCTGCAACTGACCAGTGACGATCGCGAATCCATCTATCTGCCGGGTCGAGTCTCTCTTGTGATTGAATTCATTTCCTTGGACAGAAACCTACAAGGATGGTCTGAATCTGGGGCCAATTGGGAGAGGATTGATTGCCTATTGGAGCTGACTGCCTAGGCCTTGTCATCCCATATCGAACCGAATGCTCTCATGATCAGGTTTTCACTCCCAACTACCGTATATCGCACTTTGTCCTCACGCAAGCTATGTACCCTCACGCACCTCACCTACATACCCCGATTATCAGCTCCCACTACTGCTGAAGAAGCTGCTGCCAAGAAGCTATTACAATTGACAAAGATTCTCGGAACTTCACCAAAAGTCACTGATACAAAATTCCAACTGAAGAAGGTTTTAGAATCTGATCTGCTTCGCTCTGTGTTTGGACCTCATGCATCCAGCAGAAATCTCCGAGTGCGCAAGTTTGACTTGACGAGGACGATAATAAGCAAAGTAGTGATTATGGCTCGTACTCGGAAAGCAAACATGTTTCCTTAGAGAAGGAAGCTACAGCCCATCACAATGGAACTTTCCTTTCGACAGTCGCTCGATTGGCGGGAGCAGTGAGTCTGAGGAGTCGGATTCAATATTTTGGGAGTTGGAACTTTTGCGATCCTGTAATACTGCATACGAGTCGTATGCCCTTTACGCTCACTCCGCATTACTTGATCGCTCTTTGCATAGTAAATTTCGAGATCTTGATTTACACAAAAAGCTGACCAAATCAACAGAAAGGTAACTCGTCACTCCGAACATCTTTTTTCTTTTAGTGGAATTTTTCTGTGAGATATGTTCATGATAATTTTGATTTCAACATGATATACTTACACGCCAAAATTCCTTCGATTCAATTTTGCTGGCCCAAAGTATTGGGAAAGTTTATGATGCTCCAAAGGAAGACTCCATCCGAGTCAGCCAGATTTAAACCTGGGTTTCCAGAGAGGCTCCATTGATAGTATTAATTTTCTGCGGCGTTCTTTTCTAGTGACTGGCCGTGTAATACACTTCCTTCCTCTGGCTTATACTCAGGTTTAACTGATGTCATAATGTCTGGTGATGCTGGGAGTCGAACGACAGAATATGCCCAATCCCAGTCAAATACACCTGCTTCCCGATGGTAGCTGATGTCTGTACCTTCACTATTTCAGTTTCAGTGGCTCTGCTGACCCTTCACATCACAGCCAAGTGAGATGAAGTACACCTTTAAGGATGTTGCTCTTGTTTCGACACTCCTCCCATTCAGACGTAATATACATCACATGAAGCGTACGGTCCTTTAAAAGGACGACCCCTGCCCAAACGTCGATAGTTTCCAAATAGTTTTACAATGGCTGCAAACTTCAAGAACACCCTCGGAGCCATAATTATAGGCATCCCTCTTGCCATTATGTATGTGAACCAGCTCGCACTTTCCATAAAAATTCTTACTGGACATTTTCCAAAGGTTCTCCGGTGTTTTGATCGTGGCGTGTATCATGTACTGGAGATCCACGAAGCCGACGGATACTTGGAGGATGTCGTGCATTGTGTGTCTATTACTGACTGTCCTATCACTGAACAACCCAATCTCCTGACTTTTTGACTCCAGGTTTCGTCCTTACTGTAAATCCTATCTAGTGCTTGGGCTTATGAAACTCACTCATGCAACAGCGTTCTGGATCTTTTCCACTCTTGTGCTTTGTGGGCTTCTGCTTGGAAGTGGTTCATCACCAATCGTGGCATGGATCCAGACAACATCCCAGTGTTCGTTTCTCCACCTTATCATTTCAATGTCTACTAAATTATTTCCTCACATTAGCATGGCATCTGTAAGGTTGCAGAGTTGATTGAATTTGCAATCTAACAATCAGATTATACAGCTCTCAGTCCTAGTTTCGGTGAGATTCATCCAGCATTTGGTCTCTTGTCCAATTCTTACTCTATCTACAATCTGGAAGGGGATATCAGCATTGATTGTGCATAGGTCCGTTCAATTTCTAGTCTGGAATGACTTCACTAACGTATCATTCTCAGCATGTATTCATGGAGAATCTTTCTCTGTAAGCAAGGCTCATGTTGTACATTCAATCTCTAACAGATGCCTTTCAGTCAGCAAGCGCAAGTATTGGTTGGCTTTGCCCATTGTAAGTTAATTCTACTCACAGTGGGACACTACTAACATCAGAATCAGATGGCACTTGCAGTTGTTCGATTTGGTATGCTTAGATGTTCTCCCATCCAAAACATATTGATGATACTTTTTTGAACGTCTAGTCTTGGTTACATGTAAGCCGAAATTGCTGTCCAGTCTTGACTCAGTACTCATGAGCATTAGCTGTCACCGCATATATGATCAAAATCCCGAGTTTCGAAGCATTCGGCCGCAGTGGTGCCCGTGTGAGTTGACAAGTTATCATCACTGTTCGACATACTTACTGTGACAGTTCGTCTTTACTGCCGGTGTCGGGCTTTCTTGTATCGTGGATGCTCTAATTACTGGTACCATGATGGTAACTTCGGCTTCCTCTCATCCGCTCTGGGTATTTACTTACTACATTTTCCCCGGAGATTATTTTGAGACAGAGTCGAGAACAATCTGTCAGGTCAGTTAAAAGTCCTCGCACCTCATCATCTCGTAGCTCACCAGTATACTTAGTTTAGACAGTGTCATTGATTCCTTGGTACTTTATACATTGGAAACTGGCTCAGCTGCAGTGTAAGTCCTAGGTTTAATATCTCTTCTTCAGCTATGCTGATGGAATCATTGAAAGAATTGCGACTATTGCAATGTTGATCGCAGTGAGTTATCCGGAGTTGTATACGGAGGTGCCAAGTCTGACTATTATGTTCAAAGTGGCTTGTCATGCCAGACAACCTGATCTTCCTGGCTCTCAACTTTATTATCGCAAAATGTATGACTCTGAGTCTATCTATATCCCTTTTTTAGGATAGAACTAATTCTGCACGATTCAGTGTATGCGAACTCCATCGTAGCGATGTATGTATCTACGCTTCCACAAAAATCACACATTGATCCATCATCTACACAGGCTGAACTATCGCCAATCTCTTCGTCAGCGAGCGACCCACTCGAGCTCAAAATCGGGTGGCACAGTGGACTTGGATCACATCAGGCTGAATCACAAGCGGTTCAACTTTTTTGGTAGCGGGAGGAATCAAAACGAAGTGACCTCCAATTTAACACCAATGGAAGTGAATGTCACAAAGACGATGCAGATGCATGTCGATGATAGCTTGATGGACGAGCCCAGCCCTAATTCGAAGGTGGATTCCCGGCTTACAGTCAATACGTCTGACGAAGAGTGAAGATCCTTTGAAATTGGGTCGATTACAGTAAGTATAAGTTATATGATTAATATATAAACAAGACGCGTATCATAAATAATGTCCACAGCCCTTTCACTATGACCATGTGCAAAAACCACGAACTAGGTCTGCTCCGCCTTTCTCAGCTCATAATTTGGGAAAAAGCTGGGGCCGTTGAGAAGACTGAATAAGAGTCAAAGCTCTTCATATGGACCCCGCAGATCTAGCTGAATTTTCGTCTGTGGAGATTTTTAACGAACGACCGCCGGATTGATAACTTATTTTACTCATGGTAGCAAACATAAACCTTGCTGGTACTAAATTTCCGGTTCCCCGTGTCCTGTGCTACAGACAATCAGGAGACTGCTCGTACAGCTTGAACGACAACTACAAGGTCGATTACACGCCGGCGCGAGTGACATATTAGATAGACTACATAGTCCGCGAACTCGCCGCGATACGATTGAAGACAGGTGGAGGTAGAAGCATAAGAGCAATTGAAGGAAGAAAACAAACTTTTTCGTTACTCGCACATGATTATATGGACTGCAAGGCGGCCAAAGCGTTACTTCCCAGTGTCTATATCGAGCAATGTTATTGAAACTGGAAGAGAACTCTGTAGAATGCTTTTTATACAGGAAAGAGATACGTCGTTTTGGCAGATGACGTTTCAACGTCCAAGCAGGATTGAAATACACTTCGCTTTTAGACGTATAGAATATTTGCAACGAAGCAAATGATTCGAAAGTCTACAGCAAGTAGGTAATTGTGTGTTAGCTCTTCAGTGCTATGAATTTACCCAGATATACTTTTTGTATCGACCGGGTTTACTTTCAAATCCTTGTATTCCCAGTTATTCCTACCATATTGTACCCAGAAATGAATATTTTGGCCGACGTTAATGCGTATCTTTCGTAACTTTAGCAAGGGCTCGGCAGAGGCATAGGTTTCGAGAGCCTCTCGAAAATCCGAATTGTGCATCGGATAGCACACTGCAGGCGAGGGTCTTCGCTTCAACGTGAGCCACACCAGATTCGGCGGGAGTGAGATCGAGGGATATCGCCGAGAAATGGCGCAGATCAGATCCTGCAGTGACTAGTTAGTTCACAGCGTAAGGACGGAAGAAGCAACATACCCCGAATGTCTGTATACGGTCTTGCTGTTCCATTTTATAAGTTGAGAACTTATCGTAGTTGTATCGCTCTGCGAGAATTTCCACTGGCTCAGTCTCCTGGAGCTCAAGAGACAGCTCCTCCAGCTGAGGAGCGGACACAGACATCAGATTTAGTATGTGGACACCATCTTCCAAGGGAACTATGTTATTGGTAGCAGCGAACGAACGCAGTGAAGAGAAAGAAGCTGCGACCACCAGCGACATTACTGTTGGTTCTCCAGGGGTCATATGACTTCGCAAATTCAGATACTCAAGTTGTATCGGTGAACTGTGTGGAATGATCGCCAATGCCAGTTCCCTTGTCGCTACCAGTGATTTTAGATGCGGGAATACATCTGAGGGAACGGGAACGGTGGACAACGCTTTGGGTGATAAACCACAATAGTCAAACTTGGTCAAGTTTGGAAAAAGACGCAGAAAATCATGAAAGACTGGGACCATGCTGCGGAAGTCGCCTTTCATCCAATTGGGAGGAGGAATAAACATGAGTTTTTCCAGTCGAATAAAGTTTTCGAGGTTGGCGAAGTAAGAAACATAAGTAGAAAATGTATATACATCTGGCATGTGGCGGAAATCAAGGACCATCCTCCGGACAGTAGAAAAAGCAAAGATATTTCGGGTGAGCAATGTGATCTAAAAGTTGAAGATTCCACGCTTCGAAGGAGTCAAGTTGGAGGTGAGGAGCGTAGTCTCCACAGGCAACGCAGTCGAGTAATGCGAGATCACGAAGGAGAGGAATCGCTTCGAGATTGCGCCAAGTATCAGCAGTCATGTACATTGACATAAGCGTCAACCCTCAGTGAAGGCGAATAAAAGATGAAAGCGAGCCCATGAATGTGTTTAGAAGGATAGGATATATCGTCCCGATAACCTCTGGGCTAAATCCTGCCTCCTGTAGATATTTTACAAATCTTGCGTCTCCCGTTTTGAATGCTTGGAATTCGAAGCTCTGGATGAGACGGGCGAGCTTTGCATCTGAGGAAAGCTTGGCTAGGCGGGTGGTAGCTGTCTCCAGGCGTTTTTCTGGTGAGACAGCATCTTTTTTCCGCTCTCTGCCATTCAGATATGGTTGAGGAGGCTTTATCACATTCTTAGTCACCTTGAAGTGACAAGAAACGATTGATTGTGCAGCAAAAAGAAGAGGTTGTGATATGTTGCAGAATGCTTTACATACGCATGCTACTTGGGAAAGGTCCTGGGATGAAAGGAATCCAAAGCATATGCGCCATATCTCGGTTGATAGGCCACCTGAAGACGTCGCACCGCTTGGTCGTGGCAGGACTAGCGAATTCGACTCGAGCTGCTCCTTTCTAGAGCCCAACAAATGAGCCATGGTTTGAAACGAGTAATTGGACCATGCCATGCCTGCAGAATGCAAGACGCGACGCGCGAAGATGACTGACCAGGAAAGGAAGAGCGCTTAAAACTCGCCCACGAACGGAGTCAACTTACTTAAATCCAGACTCTAGATATGTGAAGGCTTGCTGGTCCTTTCAAGTGCCCGTCGGCCAACTTATTTTCCTGAACATGCGGGTCTTTCCCCGTGGCACCCGGCGACCATCGTGATTTATAAGGTCCTCATATTCTTAATCTTGACTTTACAAACATGTCTTCTTCTCCTTTAGAACTTCCAGTGCCATTCTCTCAGATACCCCGCGAGTCTCTACTCTTTGGATTTTCACCTATCCATCGCTTAGATCGGATTTCTGACGATCTATCCAGTGCGTTATCTGGATATAAAAGTATGTTATTATTGTACAAAGAACTTGATTGATCTTCTATATCATAGTCAATATCTACGCTAAACGAGACGACTGCAACTCTGGATTGGCCTTTGGAGGTAACAAGACGCGAAAGCTAGAGTATCTTCTTTCGGAGGCTTTACAGCAAGGAGCGGATACACTGGTCAGCATTGGAGGTGTTCAGAGCAATCACACGAGGCAAGTTGCTGCAGTAGCAGCAAAGTATGGATTAAAGGTAACTAATGACTTTTCATCTCATGGAATCCGAATCTAATCTCTTTTTCCCTCTTCCCAGGCTAAACTTGTCCAAGAACACTGGGTCGATTATGAATCTCCCATCTACTCTCAAGTCGGAAACATCCAGCTCTCTCGCCTCATGGGTGCCGAGCCCCAACTAGACCCATCCACATTCGGCATCGAACACAAGTCCACTGCTACCTCACTCATAGCCCAAGTACGCTCCGAAGGTGGCAAACCTTACTATATCCCCGCTGGCGCATCCGATCATCCTCTCGGTGGACTAGGCTTTGCACGATGGGCATTTGAAGTGTATGCTCAGGAGAAAGAAATGGGCCTTTTCTTCGATACGGTGGTAGTATGTGCTGTTACGGGATCGACGTTCGCAGGAATGATTGCTGGATTCAAGTTGCTTGCCAAGACCTATCCGGAAGATACGCGATTGAAGACGCGGAAGGTTATTGGGATCGACGCTAGCGCAAAGCCGGAGGAGACGAGGAAGCAGGTGCTAAGGATCGCCAAGGGGACGGCGGAGAAGATTGGACTGGGTGAGGATGGGATCAGCGAGGAGGATGTAGTGTTGGATGAGAGATATCATGCTGGGACGTATGGCATTCCAGATAAGCAGACAATTGAAGCTATTCGGTAGGTGGATTAATCTCCACTATTATCTCATCTTTTGATGCCGACCTTGTACAGCTACGGTGCGCGCATGGACGCCTTTATCACTGATCCAGTATACGAGGGTAAGAGCCTAGCTGGGATGATTGATATGATTGGGAAGGGAGAGATCCGTGCTGGAGAGGGTGAAGAATCTACTAATGTGCTTTATGCGCATCTTGGAGGCCAGCTAGCATTGAATGCGTACTGGGACATGAAGATAGAGTATAGAGGCCAAATATGCATTTCGTACCCTGATGTATAGATAACTGCGATGCATTCGATGTAAGAATCCAGCACTGCAGACCATTCCTTGTATTCTTTAAAGTACTTTATCACTACCTTGCATTGAAAGTGTCTGGGACTTCGGTGAGGAAAGTTCAAGTTTCATGGAGATTGCTGCTATTGAATACGATTTCGAAGACTCGTTGGTTCGTTTTTGTCTCATATTGAATCTTATGTACGTAGACTAGACGAAAAACATGGACCATTACAAAATTGGAAAGCACGTCGATGAAGAGAGCCATATAACAATTGCAGCAGCAGCAGTGAAAATAGTAGCAAAATAGCAGTAAAATAGCAATGACATCGAAAATCGAGAGCGCTTGCTACGAACTAGAAAGCAAAAAAAAAAAAAAAATCCATATGCAGCGTAAACTTCAACCTGTTTCCCCACCTTGAGGTCACTCTGAGTCCATGCACGCCCTTCACCTTCATTATTTCACTTGCATCTTCGTTTTTGCCTATCCTCCTGTATCTGCAACTCCACTTCTTCCCGAGACATCCCTACCACAAGCTGATACTGCGCCGACTCGCTATGCATATCCCGGACATGCTGCAACATATGACATACAGCGTTCGATAGGAACACCACTGGGGGTGTTTTGGGCTCTGTTTGGCTCGATGTAACCTCGTCCCTAGATATGCAACGGTAAGTAAGATCGGAAGGCAGCTACGAAGCGTTGGCACTCACTTGCAACAAGCACAATACACCATTAGAGGCGTTTGGCTTTTGTTATCGCTGCGAAATTTCCTATAAAGGAGACCGAGGTGCCAGTTGCGAAGCCCGTCAGCTTGGACTGTATCAATGGATGTGGATGAGATTTCGGATATACTTGGTGTGTATAGAGACTCACCGGGATTAGTAAAACCGCCTTTTGGTTGAGAAGGGTCGGAACTTGAACTCGGAGTCGCTCCAACTCGTAGATGACTGGAGGCCTGAGACGGAGTAGCGATATGACTCTGATCATCCTGAGTTCTATTCCTAACTTTGCTTTTTGTAGGCGTCTGCGTCGAGTTGGAAGTCGAATCTATCAACGGCCTGGAATTCTTCTCAATCCCTATATCCCTCTCCTTTGCTTTTCCCTTCCGTCCCATTCGACTCGGGCTTTGCGATGCGTGTATTCCAGCTTGATATTCTTCGAGGGTGAGGTTCAAGATCTCGGATCCATCACTCTCGTCATCGACGCCATCGAGGTTTATAGCATCCACGACGCTTTTCCCGGTACCCGTTACAGTGCTAGTGGCGCGGAAAAACCTAGAGGGGCTTTTCGGTTGGCTTTGGTGTCGGTGCGAGTTGTGATTAGGAGAAGAAGTAAAACTGGGTTTGGACTTGGTTAGACCCATGGCAGATCTGGAACCGGAACTGCTAGGGATAGGAATCCGCTGAAGCCGAGGCTCTACCAGGTTGGCCCGGGATTCTTGACCCTCGTCTTCGATAAGAGTCAGATCGATTATCTGTGCTGGTTCGTCGCTGGACTGAGCCTTCCTCAATTCTGGCGACACTATGCAAGTAGTGCGATTTGTAAGATGAGAGGGACCGGGCACCGCGACGGAGCGTTCTGGTACAGAAGGGAGTTTTCGAGTTTCAACCTCATGGTTATTATCCTCGGAGTCAGAGTCTTCGATGATGATGGGTGGCTTCTTGACATCAGCCGCCTTCAGCTGAGTCCGAACGACCTGCACACCTACGGCTGAAGCTGACGATGAAGATTGTACAGACGTGAATACTGCGGGCTGGCTTGCATTTGTGCTCTGGTTGTGAATCATATTGGCCGAGGCCTGATTCTGCTGGGGCTGAGATTTATGATTGAAAGATGGCCCCGGGTCCTCATCCATTAACAGTTCGTCGAATTCATCATCACTTGTTAGGTCCGAGAGCTCTGAGAGCTCAGATTCTAAATCTCGAGTTTCAGGTTCAGAAAGGGTTATGATGTTGGGAACATCTGGACTTGTTGTACGTGGAGACGTTTGTGTTGACGCCAGTATCAGCTGCGAAGAGGTTGTCTGCAAAGTAAAATTGGCCGATTATTTTGGAGAAAAAGGAGCTGGGAACATACTGTAACTCGCGCATTGTGACATTTAGGGCTTTCAGACGCGACTGTGGCATTGTTTTCCGTCTCTAACTTTTCTGCGAGGGGATTAGGAACAAGCCTGGAATCATTTTCCATAGATAGATTTTGCTTGAATCCGATGACAGCTCCAGATCGACTTGCATACGATGAAGCAGCACCATCAATCTGATTCCGAGGTTGTTCAAAGATTCTTTCATTCATTGACGCGGAAAGCGAACCAGGAATGCCTGGAGGTTGTTCAACAACAGAAATCCTTCCACGTTTACCTATCTGCACACCATCGGCGTCAGTGTCTACGCCGCCAGCTAGAGTTTTTCGTTTGCCCAAGTTGGATTGCAAACCGGGCTCAGGCCGCAATTTTGCCTCCGGTGTGACGAGCGACTGGAGAAGATTCGGAAAGGCTATGATAAAGCATCAGTACAGTACAATACTTGAGACGCGACCAATAAACTACTCACTTGAGACCATAAACAGATTCTTCTGAATAATAGCATTCGAACGAAACTCTAGCCGTTTTCTTCCTTTTTCTATCCACAAATACCGGTTTTCAAACTGCGGATGAGGAATTCTATTCTTGAAGGACCCATCCCAAGGCTTGGACCAACCGTTAGAGCCACCGAATCGAACGTGCAAAGCAAGTTCGTTGGTATTAAAAAACACATCTCCTGGTTGACCAAGAGAATCTGGTGGCTTTTTGCTACTCCGAAACTCAGTAAAATCGAAACACTGTGAACGTCTTTCCCGATCATCATATGGAAAGAGCTTTCGCGAAAACCTCAAAATGTGAGTAGGATCCATGCGACGAGCCTTTTGAAGGTGAGGGAAATAAGAGACTTGAATTGAGATATCTATTATGGATGAACAAGGAAAAAGTGGCTTTCGCTGTTGGTGGTTGAGAATAAAGAGATAATAATAGGCGCTTATGCATCCAATCAATAAGGGCTAAATTATCGATGGGCTACACTATACATGCGTAGAACAAGAAGTATATAGCGGGCACAAAGTAATCGACAGAACAAAAATTAAATGTCTCTTCCTTCGCGATGTCCAAACTCGAGAAATCTATCGCCCGCGTTACTCCCGCCAGCCATGTCTGTAGACGCAAGAGAATGTTAAAATTGTGGAAGGGGGAAGTTTTAAACAGACGCACAAGTATTGTAGAACTCTGTCTTTGTCATTGAGGGCAATGCATCTGGACGATCCCCTAAGGAAATTCCAAAACGCTAACAAAAAAAGTCAGAATCAGCCTCGAGAAAGGCCCGAGAAAGATATATTAACTAACCCTGGGGTGTATGAGATTCTTTGTTCTCAATCGAAGATCATACCACTCAAGAGCGCGCTTGGTTCCATCCGACACTAGAAACTCTTGAAGTCGGTCATCATTATCAATGAACGTATCAATGTTCCCGATAATGTTGTAAAAACTTGCACTATGTCGAGTTCGATCCTTTAAAAGCGTTGGCAGGTCGATCCCCTAAGCATCGGCGGATAAGCATTATGGCCAGTGGTAAATATGAGGCTTCCACATACAAGTATTGAGGCTATTTTCTGAAAAGCCATAGGTACATTCGAACCCTTCATTTCTCCCAATGAAAAAATGGTCGATGCACCAGGTTGCTTCTGAACCCAGTTCATAAGATATACCAGAATGACAGCATGCATATTCTCTCGATTGAGCAAAGGCGACCAATCCTTCAAAACGCGTGGGGTGCCGATGTAGTCTGCGACGTTGGACGTCTCAACTCGGTCAAACTTGATGCCAGTCCCAAAGGAAGGATACAGTCTTCCCTTCTGGAGCTCGTCAGAAGCAACACTTGCATCGAGCTGGGAGACGTGAACGTCGATATGGAACCGCTCAAAGCGACGTGCAAATTCTATGAATTGAGCTTTGACATGGAAGAAAAGACAACCGTAGATGTCAGCGCGGTCAAGGCCGTGCGCTTGTCCAGTCTTCAGTACTTCGCTAACATTCCAGCTGAACAATGGGTTCGCGGCGTCCATCGTTAACCACTGGCCTGTAGGTGAAAATAGAAGCCTATAAAAGTAATTTTAAGTAGGCAGTTGTGAAACACAAACGAACAAACAGACCGATTAACGTCATCAAACATCTTCAAGTCTAAGCCTGAGAATGGCAGGAGGACTCCACTTTCACGGAACCGTAGGAAGGAGAGACGATGAGAAGGCTCAAGGCCAGAAAGATACCGGTCACGGTAGTCGATCCGTTCTGGGCTCAGCACGATATCATGCATATTCTTCTTAGCATACCCTACTGAATGCGCTGCGCGAAGCATGTCCAGAGGTTCCTTGAAAACAAGATCGGCCGTGGATTGTGCGAAAGATAGTGTCCCTGATCCTCGCACTTCCAAAGACTTCTTCCACATAGGGTTCGACATGATCCACGAATGTATAGATGAAGATTGAAGCAAAGGCAGGATATCTCCATACACAGCGTCGATGCAATGGTCCAACTGAAGAGAATCGGATGGACGGAGTAGAGCCGAGTACATGATATGGACAGCAGCTTCTGCCGCAAGCTCTGAAGAGGAGTGCCATTGCGCAGAAGAGCAAGTAAAATGAGGATGTTTCGTGTGGTGACGAGAGAGCTGCGATCATTGAGAATAATCTTGCAGTGGCCTTGATAGTTTTTCGGAAGGCCATTGACCGTCATGACCATGTTTCGTATGTCGCCCGATGCTACAGACGAAGAAGTTCATATTCATCTCTGAAGGCACGATGGAGATGACCATACCAGCAAAACACAAGTTGAAATCCTTATCGATGCTCTCCACTACGCCCTCGTTGTGCACCAACTGAAGACAATCGAACAGCGAAAGTGTTTCCCCAGAGGTATTCTGGAGTCCGGTACATACGTGCGCCGAAGTGCGACTGACTATTTTCCTCTCCAACGAATGCTGGAGGCCGGTTTTGAGAAACCCAGCTGGGACGCCAATCAGGGCGGTTGAAAGGATGCCTACAATCCTTTTTGTGTAAAGCCCAGTGAGCAGCCTGGCAATCTTTCGAGCAGTACTTTATAATAAACCTGTCAACGACAAAATAAGTACGGATAATCATAAGACTCACTCGGACCAAACGACACTGTGAAGGTCAATTTTAATAAAGTGAGCGGTGTTCAATCCAATGTAGTAGAATGAGCAGACCTCCGAGCAAGCGTGCGTTCCCCGTTTATCACACCCGAGTGGATTAAAACTCTTCGTAGCAGAGCATTTCATGTAGTCCATCTTGAACGAATGGATGGACGAAGAGACAGGGTCAAGAGAAGTCGAACTCTGTTTATAAATGACCTTGAGCGTCAACTATGGAGTAGTTTTGAGCAATAGGTATCCTAATGGGGACCAGCCCAAATTACGTTCCATTTCAGTGTGTATGAGCCTCAATGTCGTTGCTTCTAGGGAATACCGGGTCTGATCGAAATTAAAGTGGGATGCGACACGGGAGGAATTAGAACGCGTCAGACTCGCCTACAAGTTTTATCATACCCTAGACCCGACAATTAAAAGTTGGTAAGTATGCAAAGCATGACAGGGGGAATCGCCTAAAGCATTGCGCGCAGCAGCACACAGCAAACGCCTCTACATCCTCGTTGCGAAGAAGTAAAGTATAAATGGCATTTTTCAAGCATATTCGGAAAGAGACGCTACTTCTACAGGCATGTCCATAGCTGAAGTAGTGTCCGTCCTGCGATTGCAACGTTCAACTAGACTGCTTCCGGCTTTCGTGCAAGTCATTATACCATGTGGTGGAACATCCACCATTCGCCTGTAGATAAGATGAAGTGGTAACTGTTAAATGCATGCCAGCCAAGTATAGGGGGACGAAAGTGAAAACCCACTAACGCATCCTACAGTGCCTCCAGATTTCCAGGTCATTACATCGAGAACCGCTATATATCAAGTTCTACGCAATGGAGTGGAGCCGCAAGTGCGTTAGCGATGCTACGCCGAAGGAAAGTATTATCAAGCAAAGTCGAATCCTTTCCAACACCCAAATCCGATGTTCTTAGAGTAGATCTACTCTAAGCACTGAAGATGGCAAGACGAGGTTTCTAGAAGTTCAATGGGCATTTGGACTACACCGAGCTCGTCCCGGCACCGTTACGCGATCTATTAAAGAATAAACAAAAAAGACTTTTCAATATCTAAAAGTTAATTATCGAACCATACCACATCCTAATCGGTCTTGAATGTACAACCGTTGGTTGCGGTTCTAAGTAGCAGCAGACACAGTTTGGCCAGCAATGCGCCAAGTAGTGTAGACTACATATATAGCGGTTAGCAGCGATATCGACAGGTTCATTGATACAAGCTCCGTGCATACTCCACTCTATCCGGCCCTGCTGTAGTCGTAGTCTAGCGTTCTACAAGTTTATATAGCATGAGATGGAAGGGCACCGTATATCTAAAGCAAATCTAGAAGAAAAAAGTAACACAGATGATGGGAAGAAAGAGGAGGGGTCGGGTAGCACGGGAGGGAGGAAAAATAATCGCTATACGTTTAGCAAGTCGTCTTTCGTATATGAAGTAGAAACTTATTTCTTTATCGCATTGCACAGCAGCATATTGAATCAATCTCGCTCGTCCTCTCATTACCACCTCCCTATCTCCGTCGAGGTAATTTCCCGGAAGTGTTAGGCAAGAGTCGCACGGATCCTAAGGTAGGCAGGAAGAAAGGAAGGAAGAGAGGAAGAAGGAGTAATGTAAAATGGTTATCGGGTAAGGTAGGAGGAGGGACATGCTCGGTCAGTATTCGTGTAGAAGGACCTGAAATCCTTACCTCATCATCATAATATCACACTTTAGACCGCGTCTTCGTTATTGTCGCTCGCTATAAGAAACATAAGATCAATTTGAGTCTAGTTAATGACTCCAACATTGCATGTTGGCTGGTATTGACGTTGGTCTTGAATTATGTTCTGTATCGAGCATGAGTTACGTGTAAAGCTGGAGCTGAGAAATGGAATGCGAAATGAGCACGCAGATTCTAGGAAACAAATCGCCACTTACCCAAGCAAGTGGAACAATATAGTAGCAGCGCAATGATCTTTGTGTTTCTGTAACATCCGATCAGAGTTCTCCAAAACGGAAGGACAGTAGTTGTAGGTATCTTCAAGATAGAAAGAGGCACTGATCCTCAGGATGGGCGCTTATTGCCTCCTTCCAAACTAAATGGTCTCAAGTTCTTTCTTGCAGAAACGAGACTATTCTTTTTGTCTTCCCATAGGAATCACTTCTCCTCAAATTTTGTTTAACTTCGGTCAACTTTTACACAACCCCGATACGTGGGTCAGTAATACGCATCTAAGGATGCACTTTTCGGTGGTGGTCCAATGGGTAGATTCGACACCAAGTGAGCAAGCGGCACATCTTCCTCTTCCTCTGAGGAAGAATCTGAACGAGCAAGATTGTCCATAGGAGTACTCGGAAGAGTCCGTCTTCCCTCTCTTACTATCCTCCTCTTCCTCTGGCATAGTAATTTCAGCAGCCTGCGTCTCCACTAACCCTCCCGCAGTCCAACTTGAACGTCTACCTTCATATGCTGCCCTCAACATCAAGAACGGAGTCCGAGACTTCTTACACCACCCACTCAAACTCCTCAAGAGCGCAAAGTTTCCACCGGCCACTCTATATTTCCAGTCTATTTCCAGTCCGCGACAGAATGAGGTTTGGCAAATGAAAGAGGCGTGAACTTCCTAGCTCTTGTGGGAGAAAGCGGATTCGTCGAACCGGCATCTAATCAGCCTCCTTTGGTGGAGAAGGCGACCCAGGATCCATCTTCACTTCGATATCAACTAGGAGCAGATCAATCTGCTGCGCTCTGGAGTAGATAAGAGTGGGTAGGATGGAGGATATCCATAGAATCCAGAGTAGAGCTGAGCTAGACCAGCTACTGAAAAAGATGATGAACATCATGGTTCAGAAACGCCAATGGATCCAGACTTGATAAGACCAATACATTGGAAGCATTGAGAGCGGGAGGTGCGGACGCAGCAGGAGGTGGAGGTGGTCAGTATGGAATTTAAAAGAAATTCGGTTTGCTTGGGTACATCGGAAGATTTGTTATCGAAGAAACTGAGATCATCATCGGTGAAGTCAGCTTTGAAATCCATTCCTATGGCTAACCCGGAGCTAGATACAGCGCACGATTAAGACTGATGAGTGGTCGACGTGTTTCATGGGTGGAGGCATTGGCTGAGCAAACGTATTTACCCCCTGGTATGAAGGGAAGAACTCGTTGGAGTCGAGTTCTTACTGCCCCATATGAGTGATGCGCTGTCTTGCGACACTTATTTACTATCCCAGTGACCCGATGACTCTGTCTCCCATTCAAATCCAACATGCGTAAGTGAATCATGAAGCTTTCTTCTTGACCATTTTTACTTCTTCCGTGATATCTTCTCATTATATCTCGGAAATGCATATTTCTAGTCTTGGTTTCCGATGTCGAGGGATATCAAATTTGAGTTCCTGTGAGTGTTACTGTTGTTTTGTTGCCCCCGGTCACCGGAATAACTTTGGTTCGTCTACTAAATATATATATTGTTGTCTGTTGTGTATGGCCCAGAATCATGACCGAAATCCCTGGCTGTGATGATATGAGTACCGCCGCTGCTAAAAGTCAAAGCTGTTGTTACCTACCCCAATTTGGTCATCGGAATTCACAATTGCTTCAACTTTTCAAGTTTCGGAAGCGGCTTGGGAACAGGAGAGTTTCACGTTTTGTATAAGTAATTAGCAAACATAATATATACTACTGGCTCATTACTGGCTCATTACCTCCCGGGACTTCCGTCTTCGAAATACCTGAAGAAATTTAAATAACTGTGCCCAATTACGCCTGGATCTTTGTTGATCGGGCGAATGTACTGCGTTGCTCCCAGATGTAGCAGTCGTAATACCAGTGCCGGCAATTGTAAATCCAAAGGAGTGGATATGAATGGCTGGGGTTGTGATGATTCAGGATTTACACGAGAAGCTTCCAAAAAACTCCCAATAACATCATCCTGATAATTTTTATGAGAAAATAGACTAACACAAGGAAGCAAAGTTTTTACCTCCAGCAACTCCGTCTTCAGCTCATCGATCAGATTCTTTTCGTGAACCTTTGCCTGCATAGCGAGGCTTTTCATATTATCGCGGTGTAGGTCGATGCCTTCCAGAAACCTAGTGACCTCTTGTAATGCACTTTTATTGCTTGTTAGTGAGTATTACAGATATTGATGAGTACGAGCTTACCTTTTAAACCGCTCGACATTGCAGGGGCCTACTTGAAATGCCATTGCATAGTAATAAATCAAATTTTGAGTCACCACTGTACTGCTTGTATCTGATCCAGACACGAGTTTCAGGTAGAAATGTGCAGCTTTGGCAGCTTTAAGCGGAAGAGAAGCTATTGTTATATAGTCCTGCCCTTCCCCAGACCCAAGCAAATTATCCGGGAATTTCATGCTCCAAGGCTTGCTCTCGTGAGAAAATTTCTGCTGGGATAAGTATAATACGATTGAGACCAAACTCAAGACTGCTAACCTTATTAGCCATTAGGCATTTCTTTCCCGATCTCGCTATTTCATATCTATCCACAGATTTTGTATCGGATACTACTGTTTCGAAGAAATTTTCTGTGTCCTTGTACTGCTGTTCGGGAATGGCGTCTGTTTGATCACGACCAGAAGACGACATTGCAGGAGCCAAAGTGAGTTAAATGTGAAAATAGCTGTATACATGGGGCTTTATATATGTCCTGAATTTGCGAAGATGGCAAGCTGTGGCAGACAGATTGCAAAATAATATGATCGACTTTGACCTCTCTGCGATTCGCGCGCAAAGCGGTGCCGAAAAAGTCGACAAATGATCAACTGAAGAAGGCTCGAAATAGACCCTGTACACAAAGGAGCTTCCACCATTGACACATACAATGTAGTTGAGCCAGAATGCTAATTGACTGTTGAAATCATTCAACAGCAAGCCGATGCTACCGGGCCAGCGTTTTTTATGTCTGTCGTTTGCTCACGTCCATGCACTCGCTTTACATATACGTGCTCTGTTGGACCTTAAGAGCAGTAAACCTTGATGTTTAATTATTAACACACATTCGGATGCCCAGCTCCGCAGGCACTGTGCAACTCATACTATGTACTTGAGGCGTGGGTCAACGCTGGCGCATGGCGGCTACTTATGCGGTTAGGCCCCCCAGAAAATACCCCCAAACTTTGTCCAGAATAGCATATTTTAGGCAAAAAAATAGCTTCTCTCAGGTCTTAGTATACAGGAGGTCCGGGGATTGCGGACCGGTACACTCCGGCGAGGGTTGTTTCAGTCAGCAGAAAATATTTTGCCCTTTAATGGGTCCGGGGTGGCATTTGGACAATGGTTTCAGTATCTCACCAAGTTGGAGCCTAAAAAACCACTTATTTCATTCAAAGACTGATCCACACTCAATAGAAAGGGTACATAGAGGCCAGAACTTCATGGTTATCCCGAAAAGTGACAAGTCATGGTAATTACAGCTTTGACATCTAAATAAGGCAGTTATTACATCATGTGGGCGGTTCCGAGAGGTCCTTAAATTTTCTTTCGTCATTGTGTAATAAAATATAGTATAGCGTACTTAGTCTTTAGGCCGGCGCTTCAGTGCCAAACCAAAATTTTTGCCTATTGGAGTGGTATTCGAGAACGTCAAAGCTGAGTACTGACCGCTGAGCAACTCCCAGCGCTAATATTAAGAAATTTTACCTGCGGGTTGACTTGACTCAATTATCCAAATGTTAGTAAATAAGAATTAATGCATAAAATCTCACAAGATGAACTAGAAGACTACTTAGTACCCGACTGCAGCAAAAGCGGCCAAGCTCTGATTCTATGCCGAAAGTGAAAATGAATACACCTTCAACTATATTAACAACCTTCCACCACGCACATAGAAAGAAATTGAATAAATCATTTTGGGATGGATGTGCTCAAGGGCTATTAGGTTTGTTAGGGTCCGGGGCAGCGCCTCAGAGAAGAGGTTAGGATGAGTATATTTATGTTTTACTCAAGGGTTTCATACTTGACTACTGATAATACTAGAATTATTATGTAAGTACCGGACTAATCAAGTTCAACACGAATAAATAACGGAAGCTTAAGAGAGACGAAAGCATTTTGTCACATGTCCGCCATGATGAGCCAGACCATGGCTAGTTCGGGAATAATAGAAGTCGAAGTGGAATACTATCTGCGAAGGGGTTTTTGGCTGAGCTTCAGCCCTGCGCGGGTGGGCAACTATATATAAATGACACACGTGGAGACTAAAGCTGTAGCGTACAGCTGGCAAGTTAAAGGTGAGGGTGGGTGCCAGGTAAGCGAGAAAAAAAGACGGCGGGGAAAGTCGAAAGCCAAAGAGTTCGTAGGCGCTGAACTAGTGCTTGATAAGCCGCCTCCGGCAGACTTATCTCGGATCTTATTGGCGACCACTCAAACGATCTAGTCTTTCTCTCAGCGGTCCCAGTCGAATTTTAGACCACCCAGGTTAGAGAAAATGACCCTTCTTGACTTTGTATCAATGTAGTCATGATCTTGTTCAAGATACGACAAAGATGAAAACGTTCTCGGACGTAATTTCAATAGCATTCACACGTCCACTCTATAGATAAATCGCCCCCTATATGTTTGTATACATCATACATTTATTGAGACCTCAAATCGTGTTTTCAACGTGTCGATGAAATATCGATAAGTATGAGGATTGAAGGTCTCGAAATGCTCGCCTCTCACTAAATGTCTTCGACTACTACCGGATTCTATCCAAGCACGGAGGAGATCATAAAGCTGAACATCAGAGCAAATCGCCCCAATGACCCCCTCGCTAAATGCGCACTACTAACTCTCAACATCACGATGTCGTATGAAGTAAGTCTCGACAACTTCACGAGAACCTTGAAATGCGAAATATCTCCTTGACAATTAACTCCACAGGGTTGCTCCAGTCAGGTCAAACCTCTTGTCAAGTTGGTCTATGAATTCGGGTTAGACAAAATCAAGCGAAATGCGCTAGCGAACCAAGCGTATGTGATTTGAGCACTTTGCACTATTGACTTCTTCACCTTTTTTTAGGGAGCTCGAAAAGCTTAGAGACATAGAGAGGACCATCATGAACGGAGACTATGCTGAGTTGAATGAGACAGTGGAATCTTACATCACTTTTTTCAAGGAGAAGTTGCCAAAGTCGAAATATGCTAGAGTCGCGGAAGCTGTAAGAATTGTTTGAATGCTGTCGAAAATCTCACGAAACCCTCAGTCCACCTTAGGCCCAAAACCCTCGTCAGTTCATTTAGTGGCCGCCGACGAAGCTTCTCTTCCTATGCTAGAACGTGTTAGGACCTCCGATGAGAATGCAGTTGAAGAAGATCATTCTTTAGAGGCTCAAGTTAACAGTGCTCCGGCGTCGGCAAATATGCAGCAATCAGTGGGGGAAGGAATGAAGGGAAAGATGATGAAACCTCCTTCATTGCCTTTCAAGAATCCACGGGAGGTTCGAGCATTTGAATACATTGGCTACAAGCTCAGGTCCAATGTAGGGTAGGTACTAGGCTCTTCCTGAATTTTTCTACCAATCCCTCATTGAGTGTGGCAAAAAAAATTAGCTCGTTCCTTAGTGGTGTAAATGGCTTCACAATAAACGGAGGAGAATTCAATAACGCTGAAAGAGATGCGAATAGTCCTGGTTTTGATATATGTAAGTACTTATTTGAATGTCGGAGATCATATAAATTGTCTTATTTTCTTCGAGCTTTATCACCTCAGTCTACTGCTACTCTTACTGATGTTTGATATAGTATTATCTTGGTTTCCAATCGTTGGAAGCGTTTGTAAACGTACAAGCTTACCACGTTGAACATTCACACCGTATTCTATAATCACACGTAGTCCATGCTTTCCGTTGTTCTCTTTGTCGTAGTTCTGGCGCCCTCTGCACTTTGGTATACTTATTCGTTTTCTTGTTACGGTAATATAGTATATACAGTCCATGTCAGGCGTCATCGCATTTGCGTGAAGAGCATAAAACTCTCTGAAAAACTCATCTCGTCTGACTCGGAGAGTATTGTCCATACATTGGAGCATTGCATGTTCCGGCGTTTCTACTACTGTTTTGCAGAAACGGCACTGCCTATCATGATGAGGGACTTCGATTCAGTGATTGTCTGGTCAGGATCTAACTACTGCCAGAGGATGGTCACCTGTCGTGAGCTTTGTGAACGCTTTTTGGTGTTTAACATCAACTATATCATTAATGTATGACCGCGCACACATGTCCTTATAAGACATGCAAGTGCCATTAGCCGATGGCATCATGGCTCTTTTCTCAGTTTCGATATATATGTTCTTGAAACTACGCGTGTAAGCTCACTATCAATCATGGCCTTCTCACAACATTCCAACTGGAAGAATTCGGGTCGGTGGCAAAGGCATACATGTCCGGGATCTCGATTCCGGCTGATCATTGAGCGCTTATCGGCCTGGTCGCCTGAGTACTCGTTAATCGTGTTTTCAACGTGTCGATGAAACATCGATAAGTATGAGGATTGAAGGTTTCAAAATGTTATCTGTCACTAAATGTCTTCAACTACTAACGGATTCTATCCAAGCACGGAGGAGATCATAAAGCTGAACATCAGAGCAAATCGCCCCAATGACCCCCTCGCTAAATGCGCACTACTAACTCTCAACATCACGATGTCGTATGAAGTAAGTATAATTTAGCTCGACAACTTCACGAGGACCTCGAAATATCTCCTCCTTGACAATTCACTCCACAGGGTTGCTCCAGTCAGGTCAAACCTCTTGTCGAGCTGGTCTATGAATTCGGGTTAGACAAAATCAAGAGAAATGCGCTAGCGAACCAAGCGTATGTGATTTGAGCACTTTGCACTATTGACTTCTTCACCTTTTTTTAGGGAGCTCGAAAAGCTTGGAGACATAGAAAGGACAATCCTGAACGGAGATTATGCCGAGTTGAACGAAACAGTGGAATCTTACATCACTTTTTTCAAGGAGAAGCTGCTGCCAGTGGCACAGTCGAAATATACTAGAGTCACGGGAGCTGTAAGAATTGTTCAAATATTATCGAAAATTAAGGCGTATCTCACGGAACCCTTAGCCCTCCTTACGGCTAGAATCTTCGTCCATTCGTTCCTGCCCGGATGCAGCGGAACAGGATAGCTCTTACAAGGCCCAAGCAAATAATATCCCTGCGCCGAAGAATATGCAGCAATCAGTGGGAGAAGGAAAGAAGGCAAAGATGACTTCACGGCCTTTCAGGAATCCGCCCCTGAACAACAGTGATAATGCACAGGGCAAGCATCCTCGGGGAGCTCGAGCGTTTGAATACATTGGTCGCAAGCTCAAGTCGGATGTAAGGTAGGCTTTTCTTGACTTTTTTTTCTCCCATTCCACATCTAGTGCGCCAAAATTTAGGTCGTTCTTTCATGGTGCAAACGGCTTCGAAATAAATGGAGGAGCATTCAGTAATGCTGGAAGGGATGCGAATAATCCTGTTTTTGACGTCACAATGAATATATGTAAGTACTAATTTGAGTGTCGGAGATCATATTGTCTTACCTTCTTCAAGTTTTACCAGATCCTTGCGGAAACCCTCAGCACGATGAGCATCCCGTGCGGATCTGTCCGACTGAGAGGGCCAGAGGTCTGGATTTCTGCGACACCCAGTGACATTCGATAAACACAAAGCTCAGCCTACTCTTGCTCTTGATCCAATATTTTACCTGCTTTCGAATCATTGGATAAATAGATGATAGTCTGCGTACTCGTTAATATCTGGTATCCTCGCCCTAGCTTTCTTCAATTTCGGTCTCGACACAAGCTCATTTCGACGATCGACGACCCTTTCCATCAACCAAATACCGGTAAGATATACGGCAGCTCCCCAACGAGAATCCTACACAGGGCCCGAGTAACATACATTCTGAACCTTCTAGTTTTGAGCAATAGGTATCCTAATGGGCACCAACCTAAATTACATTCCAGGGCTTTCAATGTCGTTGCTTCTAGGGAAGACCGGGTCTGATCGAACAGTGGGATGCCACACGGGAATAATAAGAATGCGTTAGACTCGCCTACAGTTAAAAGTTGGTAAGTATGCAAAGCATGGCCTGCGGAATCGCCTAAAGCATCGCGCGCAGCAGCATAAGCAAACGCCCTACATCCTCATTAAGAAGCAAAATGGCATTTTTCAAGCGTATTCGGGAAGAGACATTACTTCTACAGGCATGTCTATAGCTGAGATAGTGTCCGTCCTGCGATTGCGAGGCTCAACTAGGCTGCTTCCGGCTTTCGTGCAATGTGATGGATCATCCACCATTTGCCTGTAAAAGATAAAGTGGTAAGTACGCATGCCGGCCAAGTTTAGGGCGACGAAACCCACTAACAGCGCCTCCGGATTTTCCCAGGTCTGGGTAGATCGTCAGCCGTTATTATATCGAGTTCTATGCATTGAACCGTAAGTGTGGTAACGATGGGCTACACCGAAGGCCGGGAGGGGAAAGTATTATCAAGCAAAGTCGAATCCTTTCCAATATCCAAATCCGATGTTTCTGGAAGCTCAAGAGGCATTTGGACTACACCGAGCCCTTACCGGCGCCGTTACGCGACCTAATAAAGAAAAAACAATCATGAACTGAAAGGACTTCAACATCAATTAGCGAATTATTGTACCATACCATATCCGGCCTTGACTGTACAACGGCTGATTGCGGTTCTAGGAGCAGGTACCAGTTTCGCCTGCAATGCATCGAGCAGCGAGACTACATATATAGGGCTAGCAGAAATATTGACAACTTCGTTGTACAAGCTCCGCGTATACTCCATCCGGCCCTGATTAGACTAGGAAAAAGTTAGGACAGATGATGGTAGAAAGATGAGAGAAGACGAAAAATATTCAGTATACGTTCAGCAAGTCGAATTAGTACAACTTACTTGCCTCTTTATCGCATCGTACACATTACATTATATTAACCTTGCTGGCCGTCGTTCATCCATTATTGTTCTGTCATTAGATATTGGTTAGGAAACGATTGGGGAATTAGGTCAACTTTGTGGTTCGTAGGCTAGAAGGCAGGCGGAGAAAAAAGGAAGGAAGAGAGGGAGGAGTGACGTATTCGGGAAGGAGGAAGAGGAATATGCTCCGTCAGTGTTCGTGCAGAAGGCTGAAATCCTCACTTCATCATCATAACACACTTTAAACCGTCTTTCGTGAGTTACGCGTAAAGCTCGGACTGAGAAACAAAAGTGATCATGAGCACACAGATAGAGTCTAAGAAACGACGCGCCACTCACCCAAGCAATGCTACATCTTCGTTTGAAAAGTAAAGATTCAAATATTCAAACGTCGAGTAAGAATACAAGTTTTTCAGTAAAGATATCAAGAAACAGTAAATTATCGCAGGTTCTGCTACCGCTCATCGCCTGTCACTGTGATTCTACTATTTTAGTTCCCAAGAAAAGCAATACTTGGCTCTGGGAGACTTGCCTCGCAATGCACAAATCACTTTCAATACAGCTTATCATCTTGTTCACGCGGTCTTCAGCAAATCCAAGAAGTTGGGCGCCTGATCGAAATCGGCGGGAAGGGCGCCTGTTGCGTCCTTCCTGCTAGTTCGAATTCTTTCTTGCAGGATCCGATAAATTGCAAATTGCTATGGTCTAGCTAACGCACGAGGTATTTTAAGAATAATACTATTCCTGTTTTTCTTTCTTGTCTTCCCATACTCTATACTCGAGCTCCAGCCTTCCTGACCTTCTGACTATGTTGCGACGAATTTAACGGCTCCAAACCTCCCACCCAATTAATTCTTCCTCACACCAACCATGTCTTCTGAAGATATCGCCTCGAGATGGCTCCTGGAGCTTTCGCTCTCTTTGCAGCGTCGAGATATTGGAAACTTTTCAAACCTCTTTCTTCCTAACGGATGTCTTCGAGACTTTCTTGTCTTTACCTGGGATATTCGTACTCTTCACGGCCACGAGAAAATCTCGAATTATATCTGGGAAAACATTCATAAACTATCAATATCTGGATTCGCACTTTGCACTGAAGACCAATACTTCAGACCGGCCTTCAGTGGATCTGGAAGCGAGTTGGTGTCGAGCGGTTTCACATTTTCGACACCTATTGCTAACGGAAGAGGACTCTTGGAACTTGGTTTAGCACAAGGATGGGGAATACAAGGCCTCCATGTTGCTCGATGACCCTCGATAGCCTTAAAGGCTACGAAGAGAAAGCCCCAGAATCAGATATTTATCATTGGAGGCAGCCTTCATGGGCCGAGGCGCGGGATGAAACATGGAAAGGGATAGAGAAAGAACCACAAGTGCTAATTAGTATGTCCTTTCGCCTCTATCAATGTATACAATGTTTGTTGAAACTTTCTTTCAAGTCGGGGCGGGACCAAATGGACTTCAAATCGCTGCACGATTCCAGCAAATGCAGATCCCTACGCTTGTAGTTGAAAGGAATGCGCGAATTGGAGACACTTGGAGACAAAGGTACCCTTCGTTGGTTCTTCATACTCCGAAATCCCATCATAATCGTGAGTTTAATATTTATTTTTCTTACTTCCACTAATGCCTACTCCGGAGCAGTTCTATATCAACCCTTTCCCGAAAACTGGCCAGTCTGGACTCCCCGAGATAAACTGGCCGAGTGGCTTGAGCACTACGCCATCTCGCAAGATCTTCTGGTATGGACTAGTTCTTGCGCCCTGCCAAATCCCTCGTATGACCCAAGCACACGGAAATGGTCTGTGTCCATTGATAAGGCCGGACAAATTGTCACAGTCCAACCTCAACATCTTGTCGTTGCCATTGGCATGCTCGGAGAGCCATTCATGCCTGGCTACACTATTGACGGTCACGATCTATTCCAAGGACAAATTCTTCACACCAATACATTTCCCGGCGGTCGTCATTTCTCAGGAAAGCGAGTGGTGGTAGTTGGGACGGGGAATAGTGGAGCCGATGTAGCACTTGATCTCTCCTTGCATGGCGCAGAATCAGTTACAATTATTCAACGATCATCAACCTGTGTCCAACCTGCGTCTACGGTAGGTGAAGCACTACTTAGAGCGTGGCCACCAAACGTCCCTACCCCAGTTTTAGACTTCAGGTCACTTACCAAACCACTGAAACAGCTTGTTGAGTTTTTAGCAAAAACGAGGGGGTTGATTTATGAAAGAGAAAAAGACCTCATTGAGGGTTTGCGGAATGCGGGAATGCAGGTTGACATGGGACCAAATGGTGCGGGTGTTTTGCCTCTAGTTTATCAGCGATTTGGAGGTACGTTGACTCGTTCCTGGTGTTGCTGTATATCGCTTACTGTATGTAGGATTCTGTGAGGTTATGATATCATTCGTGCGGTGTTAGATACTGAAACAACACTGTAGGGACGGATGTGGGGTGCGGCGCAGAAATTATCTCAGGGAAAATCAAAGTCAAGTCCGGAACGACCATTCGAAAGTTTAGGCCAAGCATGGTGGAGCTTGAAGATGGCTCGAGTTTGGAAGCAGAGGTAGTAATTTTTGCGTGAGTTGTTCCCTATTTTCCTGCTCGAAACCTTCATTGTTCACACATCGATATAGGACTGGTTATCATGACATGGGCCATATACTGAAGGAGCTTCTTGGAGACGACGTTCTCAGTCAGGCAGGTCCTTTACCAGGCGGAATTGATGAAGAAGATGAACTTGTCGGAGGATATAGGTCCACCGGACATCCAGGAGTGAGCGTATTTTCAGTTAGCATGTCCTTTTATCTGCAACTGATGGCAAATCCCGACAGTTGTGGTATGCTCCAGGGTCATTCGATAAGGCTCGCGGATGGTCTAAATTTTTGGTACGTCATGAACCTCATCCACGATTCCCTTCAGTCTAATATTCCGGGTATGCTACAGGGCATTCAAATACAGGCTCTTGACCTAGGTTATATGTCATTGTGATTGAGGTCCTGACTTGAATGAATTGTCGTTCCACTCGGACGAACTGGACTGTGCATTGCTATCCTTACGTTCGCATTGGCGGGCTCGGTGCTCGTCAATAGAGATAATCCAACCCAGTCAACGCTGGTGAATGATATTTCCTTCACATCGTAAAGCCGATTGACGACTTCAGCCGTCACGTCCCAAGCGAGCCAATCAAGGTCCCGCAGTCCCAGACATCGAACATACGATGCGTTGATTAATATCGAATAACGCAGTAGCTCGAGCATTCGCCTTTACAAATTCGTCGATCTGGCCTGAGTGAGCTTTTGGGTTGGATAGAGTATTAATGACAATGGCTCTTACCAGGCTTGCGATAGGTTAAAAAACTACAGTTTGGAAGATACCACGCTATGAAGCGCGCGCACCAACAGTAGGTTTAGCGAGGTTTTAAATGATGCAACTCGCGTTAGGTGGAACAATGAGGCTATGTTAGTAATTACAGCGCTAGTCTTCTCTTTCCACTGTGAAACCGTTCCAGCCTCTAGATGTCATCTACACCAGTCGAGGTCACCTTTTTCTCAAGGTGCCAAAAGCCGACCTTCAAACCACGCGTCGACTTGGATTATTCGGAGATAAATACGAAAACTCCGAGTCTTTCAGAATCTGCTTTCGCACTGGATCATCAGAAGGTCGACGAGATGGTTTTCTTATGCGATAGGGACTTGGAGGATTACGAGGAGAACTTGATGTGGTTACGGTCCCAGATCTTGTTCATTGAGGAGCAGCAGACGCGATTGAAGGCCCATAAAACAAGGCTTCGATCTCTTTCCCATATCCGAAAGCTCCCCACGGAAATTCTGGCTTCGATCTTCGGTTACACCTGCGAGTGGAATGTCCTCCAGGAATATCCATGGCGCACCGACGAAGAAGATAGACCGACAAAGCTAACGTCGCCTATCATTAGCTACCTTCCAGCGCTCTCCCTCAGTGCAACTTGCATCCAATGGCGCTCGGTAGCTGGAGGTCATCTCGGGAGGGGAAGCTACAGATCCTGGGATGATTTCCTTCATCTCTATGATAAAAACTCTTTCTTGATCGCTCCAACCCAGCTCCTCTCTCGATAAATTTGAACATCCAAGGCGAACGGTGTGAGGTACAGAACTTTTGCGTGTTAGACCTCCTCATGGGACACACTTGGTGTTGGAGGAACTTTCGTTATTGCGGTCCTTCTGACATAGGCAGTTATCTTGACTACAGCCCTAGTCAGGATTTCTCTAACCTGGAGAAGCTAGAAATTCCTGATGGTTGAGCCAAAGATCTAGATATTTTCCAGAATGCGTCAAAACTCCGATTGCTTGTCAGTCCCGAAGGGATAGACACTCCGGACATACCATGGACTCAGGTCACATATCTGGACCTTTGTGTAACTCATGAACAGCTGGATGTGATGCTGGCACCATATCCAAATGTTACTCTGCTGGAACTTTGGGAGAGCGGGATGTGTTCTATATCTCCATGTACACCCAGAACCTTGAAGATAATTGATACCCTCCATGTTATTGTTCATGACTCCAACTCTGCACATGGCTTATTGGATATAGCACTATCATCTCTCACATTGCCTGCTCTGAATAATCTTCACATCTGTGGTCATGCAAACTCAACACGTTATGACCGAATGTGGCCCAAACATTTGTTCGCCACATTTCTGTCAAGGTCATCCTGCAGAATCACCGCGTTGAGCATCCATGGAGTTGGTATTTCAGATGTAGATCTGATTTCTGCCCTTCAGCTTCTCTCATCTCTAGTAATTCTAGATATCAGCGATCATGAAGCTCCACCCAAAATTACACCGATAACATTAGACTTGATCTCCAGCCTTCACAGTGATCAGATTTGCACCAGGGTTCTTATCCCAAAACTCCGTGATCTTACATTGGGAATCGATTGCCCCGATTTCAATGATGAAGCTTTCATTCACATGGTTTCGTCGCGATGGTACCCCATTCACATTCTGTCGAGACAAAGGGTATAGACCGTCTACAGTCAATAGGGCTGCGGTTCCACAATCGAGCAGTTGACCAAACGGTTTATAGGCCACTGCAGGTTTTAGACTCGATGGGTTTGAGGGTGGCCATTTGTGGAACAAATGATACGGAAATTTAGGTAGGAGCTTGATTTCATTGAGGGGCGATTGAATCTGGGAATTGATAATGGCATTCTTTTCAAGGCTCCCCCCGATCGCGATGTCAAGCTGAGCTGCTATGTAGCTGTTCCAGTTGCTCCTATGGCTATCTTGTTCTCGGTGTCGATGTTGGGGTAAAATATAGTAGTATACCATGATATATCATTTCCATACAAGGTTGAAATATAGTTCTTGACTAAAAGAAAAAACAGGAGAACGAAATGAAACGGAAACCGTAACAAAGCAAATAGATAATGCTGAAGGAAGAAAATGAAATAAAACAGAAAGCGAGGACGCAAACCGCAGGGAAAGAATCAGTTATTCTTGACGGTAATTATAACCTGCATCCCATCTCGTCCAGATGTCCCGAGACCGAAGCCAATCCTCAAAGACAAAAACCAGCTCCCTACACCATGGCTGCCATCACCTCCCCAATTGCATCTGCCCCTTTGCCACCTCCTTCCATTCGAGGGTTCGTCGTTTGAATCAGCACCCGTCGATAGCTCGTCAGCGCAGGAGATCCATTATCTGTCACCTGCAGGATCAAGTGCATCAGCTGCCCCCAAAGACAAGGTTCACGACTCATGAGTTCCACGCAGCATTTATCTGCCAGTGGGATAGTAATCTTAACCTTGCGGCTCTCACTGTCTAGGGATGTGATCACAAGATCTGCCACTTCCGCGTCAACCCAAGTTTGAGTCGCAGATGGATCTTTGTAGTGAAACCACACAAATGACAATGTGTCGCTGGGATCTGGGTCGTACGTTCCAGAAGCATCGAGAGTGATGGTCGAACCAGCCTCCGCCTCTAGATATACCGTCTCCAGACTCGCATCACCGTTGATGGAAATTACAGGATGGTGGTTTGCCTGGGCAAAGTCCCCAGAGAGAGTCCACTGCATGTGCGCGGCAAAATCATTCTGAAAGGCGTCGCGCCAGCGCCAGATGGTGCCGTGGTTCGTCATATACACCCGACCATCTGCACCTATCACCCTATCGATTGCATCGCCGTAATGCATGCTGGCAAGGCCATTGGGGCTGATGTCTGTGCGCTGGTAGCGACCACCCCAAGATCCGTAATTCGGATGCTCGGAAACGCCCAATCCGTTCTGAATCAGATAAAGGAAGGTGGGCGTATCACCTTCGGGGATGAATAGATAGTCTGGGTATGCCGTGCCCAGTGGACCAATCTGGATGTGGCTTTTAATCCATTCCTTGGTCATTTTGGAGAAATCAGGACCGCCCTGGTCGAAATGGTAGTATTGGTCGCCTGATATGCCGGTCCATGCTGCAAGTGTATAATGATTCCAGCCATGAATGGACACAATGTAGAAGAGATCGGGATACCTGTGACGAATCCATGCTCCTGTATCGTCTTGGTCCGAAATGGCATAAACACGTAGTTGAGACCGCAGTTGAATGGCCTCCGTCTCACCATGAAGCTTCTCAATACGTAACAGCACCTGCGCCAGGACATTGGTGCCACCCCAGCAAAGAACCCATAGCGGCTGATCAGTGCTGACTTGAATACGCTCAAGGAGCAACTGTCCTCCTTCACTGAGGGGAATGTCGTCCCCCTACAGCCGCTATCCCATACACATTAGCTCCCTTCCTGATGAGGCCTCGAAAGTGGTAGGCCGGTAGATATTGCGCTGTCGGATGCACATGCGCATTGAGATTATCGACTACCCTTTCATAGGCGTCAATGATGCGATGCATGTCCTGCGGGCAGACCTTGTTTCTCATCCATGTGGACGTGCAAGCTACCAGACCTTCCGTCTGGAATTGATGAGAGTAAAGCAAGTATCGAACAAGGGACTCCGCATCATCTGGCTCATTCGAGATATCGGAGAGAATGAAGACTCGAGGTTTGTGTGGGAATCTGTGAGTGGTGGTGCGAGGATCAGTCATTGTGTTGATTCGTGTTGTTGGTCGTCCTTGAAGTTGTTGTATCTAAACTAGATATGCATCCATTCTGCACTAGGAAAGATAAACTACTAAGCATCTTACCTAGGCTAGGTGATTGTAGGAGAAGAAGAATCAACGGCATAGACGCGTGACCATAATCTTCATCCCAGGCATATATCAAAGTCGTGATAAAATAGGTGCCACAAAGTACCGTGATCGGCCGCGATGAAGGCTGCGAATGGCTTGTGCTTGCAAGGATGGTAATCGAAAAATCAGCCAAGTGAGCAAAGATGAGGCTAATGTGTGTGGATAAGCGGTCAAATGCTGATGGTTCGTCTACCATGCAACATGTCATACCGCAGTACCGAGAACAAGGGAGAACGGATCATTGTCCACAGAGAAGGAGCGAGATCCTCTCCGCTGTTAGTACAGAACACTGAAAGAAAAATTCTTTTGGTGTATGAAGAAGAAAGGGTGGAAAAAACCTACTGTTATATGTAGGATGGGCTCCAGTCAATGGGAAACGGGTTGAATCAATCCGTTATAATTTCCACATGAACTAGAGATAGACTAAAGAGTAAATGAAGAGACAAGAGAGAGACAATCGTACTCATTCACCGATAAATGTTGAAATCGGTTGGAGAAACGAGGAGCATGAAGCTAAGCCCTAAACGAGGGAAGACCTACCAACGGATGCAGTGGCCAATGAGCCAGAAGGAGTGCAGCGAGAAGGTTTTCGAGCTCATGGTGAGTGGAGGCCCCTGGCCAAGTCAAGACTCAAGACGCGTCACGGTTGGAACAAAGCTATTAAGCGCTCACACTGCCAGCCCCTGCTTAGCGCCCTTTCAACGACTTTGTTCAACGTTTGTTACATATACTATGATATAGTTAGATATACATTTAAGTAATTGACCTCCTACACATTAATATCAAACCTATTCTTCATGGCGACACTCATGGCCTCTGCATTCGTCTGATAGTCCCTGAATTTTCGAGCACTAATTTTCTTCACAAACATCTCATCAAGTTCTCCATAAGTCCTGCCAGCTGTCTCCGGTTGATAAAACCACAAGTATACAAGACACAGCACAGAGAGTCCGCCAAAGATAAAAGTCACCTTGGCTCCTAGGTTTGCTTCATTGAGATTGAAGAGAAAGGGTAGTGTAAAGGACCACATAGTGTACAGGGCATTCTGCACAGCCAGACCAATTGCGATGGTCTTGATGCGCAACCTGGATGTGGACACCTCCGCAAGAATAGTGTATCCAGCTGCTCCAATGGTCAAGTTATACCACCAGCAATAGATCAGTATTAAGGCGACAGTGCCCTGGATAGCACTACCTGAGCCCACCACGGCCAAGCCACCTGTCAGCAGGAGGATGACCGTCAGTGCGCCCAGACCGTAGATCATCAGATTGCGACGACCAAGGCGATCAATCAGAAAATAGGACATGACATTGCCAACAAGTGAGACCACCTGTTGAGCGATCTGCAGACGAAAGCTCATTGCGGTGCTGTATCCGGCCAACTGGATGTAGTAAGTGGAATAGCTAGATGCAAACGTAATCCCCGACAGAGCCTGAATGCCTAGAGGAGCAATAGAAATTATGGTGCGTCGGAGGTTGGAGCGACGGAAGCATTCGAGGTAGGTGGCTCCCTCAGTCTCTTGACGGATCTCTTCGAAAGTGACCTTGATGGAGGCAAGCTTCTTCATCTGCTCGGTCTCGCTGTAGCCAAGCTTTCGGAGACTGTCAATGGCCCTGTCATCCCGGTTCTGAGAGACGAGCCACCAAGGGGACTCGGGCATGAACCAAATCAAGGCAACAGCGATGGCGGCGTACCCATACTGCGCCACGAAAACTGCTCGGTAGGCCCACCGTGTGTTGAAATTGCCTGTGTTGTTGGTGATGAGGGCTACCACCAAGGGCCCAACGCAGTAGGCCAGCGCAGTGAAGCAGGTGAGTGTACCACGAAGTGCAAGGGGGGATATCTAATAGACCAGGTCAGTTATGGACAGAAAGATTGTATGTTATGACATCCACATAGTACATACCTCTCCGACATAAGTGAGTGGAACTGAGGACAAAGTCCCCAGCGCAAAGCCGTTCAGGAATTTTCCACCAAAGAACATCTCATTTGTCGTAGCTACAAACTCCAAGGTCACCGCGGCAATAGTGATTACCAAAGCAATCATAATAGTGCGTTTGCGACCGAGAATATCAGCAATCTGACCAGAGCAGAGAGCCCCAATTACCGCCGATGCCACTGGACCCCCACTAAAAGCAGACTGCCACTTGGCTTCCAAGACCCAGTTCCCCTCATAGTAATGCCCAAAGTCCTTTCGAAACTCAGGGATACCGGTGACATTGCCAGAGGCTTGGTTCTCGAAGCTCACCAGGAGAATACACCAGACGGCATAGATGCACCAAGCAAATGTCCATGGATATTGCTTGACGCTCTGCCATTTGGTGATTTCGTGGTCTTCTAGGTTTGCGATTTGGCTGAGGTGCTGGCTCTCTCTGTGCTCAACCCAGTCTGAACTGGGTTTGTCCATAGTTTTGAAGACTGTCCAGTCGATGGGTGCGCAATTTGGTAAGGAAGGAAAGAACACTGTTAGGAGTGCATGTTATAGTAGCTGGGAATTCGACAGAAGACTCGGTTTAGGACATGGGACATATCAGCTGTTCAAGTTGAGGTCTGCTGAGCCTGTACATCATACTAGAAACCAGTCACTACCACTTGCTCGTATATTAATATTTCCTTCATTATTGTCTTGTAACAGCAGTATGCAGTTAGTATTCATCTTCGAGATATCTTTACCGGCCTGTAAGATTAGTATCATGATATCATCGAGTGAGCTCGAGGCTGAAGCGACGAAGCAAAATAAGCACTAGTAATGCGCGTCTATGCCATTGATTACAATCATCTAAACCGTTTCAACCTCTAGATGACATCTACATCGGTCCATGCCACCTTCTGCTCAAGATGCCGAAAGCTGACTTTCAAACCGCGCGTCGACTTGGATTATTCGGAGATGTATACGGAAGCTCTTTCGGAAACTGACCCGTTCGCACTAGATCATCAGAAGGTCAAAGAGATGATTCTCTTATGCGATAGGGACCTGGAGGGTTACGAACGGGACTTGATGCGGCTGCAGTCCCAGATCTTGTTCATTGAGGAGCAGCAGACGCGATTGAGGGCCCACAAAGCAAGACTTCGATATCTTGCTTCCCCTATCCGGAAGCTCCACCGAGGTTCTGGCTTTGATCTTTGATTACACCTGCGAGTGGAATGTCCTCCAGGAATATCCATGGTGCATTGAAGAAGAAGATAGACCGACAAAGCTAAGCGTTCAAAATCCACCACGAAAATCTCATGACAGAATGAAGGGGTCATTGAGGAGACATACTGTCTTGCTAGCCTCATTTATGTGATCACTTTCATCTTTTGTTCACCTCCGAGAGTTGTTGCTGATGACCAATGCACTTTATCGTTCTCGATTGATAAACTATGCGTCTCAAGAGCAAAATCAAGAACGTGTTATTTGTGAGAGCGTTGCCTTTCAAGACTCCGACTCAGAATCAAGAAGGCGTTGGTGATCGGTTGGTGTAAAGTCGGATTGTCGGAAAGCGTGTAGATTACGGCTTCATGGATTTCATTTGATAGTCAGGTTTATTGTTGGTAAGAAAATTACAGAGATCTACGGTAGAGGTGTCGGGAGTGTTGTCCGAGTCGGCGTTTCAAGTTCCTGGGAGGCTGTTGCAAAGTTGGCTATAGTGGGTGGATATATTGACAAACATCGGGATTGCGAGTGGAATGTATAACTACACATATACATATCAACTTGGTATGGATCAGATTCAAGGTCTTTACACGAGTGTCACGAGTAGAATATTTTCGCGTTCCTTGAGGCTTTTTCTATGTAGGCTGTGGCGAATTTTAACACGATCATCCTTCAGGATAGCGATACGTTTTGCAACATAGATGGAGAGTGTTCTAGGAAACTTCCAGAGCTTGAATGGCTGGGTAGATGAGCGCGCACGACAGGATGCAGTTAAGAGCGCTAAAGGTGAGCGCCTCAGTCAGCGCATATCGCTTGCCGGCCGGCAGTTTCTGACCTGCCCTGAAGTAATTTTTTTTGGCGTATGTAAATTTCTTTTCTTAACTATTTTCACTTGCTCCCCCCTTTGACTTCCCTCTCCAATCATTTCCGAAATGGGAAAATCCGACAAGAAATCCACCAAAAAGACCTGAGAAGACTTCTTCCAAAGTTGTCGAAAAGGTCGCCGACAAAAAGTCGAGTAAAACTGGCAAGGCTGGCGCTATCGTTCAGAAGCCTATCTCTTCGAAGGAAATTATGGCCAAGGCTGTGAGTACTATCTACTACATTACAGCTTTTCTCGAGTCTCATATCGTGAGTAGTTGAAGACCGCCAAAGCTACTGAAAAGCCCAAGGTGAACGGAAGAGTGCGCCAGAAAGTAAAGAACATAATATTAACATGGTTCATTTAGGGAAAAGCTGCGGAGTCCTCTGACGAGAGCAGCGAATCATCTTCCGACGAAGACGAGAAACCCAAAGCTGCACAGGTCAAAAAGGCTTCACCAGCCAAGGTGAACGGAAAGGTGCGTCATGAAACTATCATTCCCCGAAAAAACTTTTATTAACGTTATAGCTACAGGGAAAAGCTGCCAAGTCAGACGATGAGAGCAGCGATTCATCGTCCGACGAAGACGAGAAACCCAAAGTTACTCAGGTCAAAAAGGCCGCCACACCTGTAAAAGTACCCGCGAAGAAGGATGAATCTTCTGACGATGATGATTCCTCGTCGGAGAGAGGAAGTAAAAAAACCTGTTGCCAAACCTGCTGCCAAGAAGGCTGCGTCTTCTGACTCGTCCGACTCTGAGGACGAGGACGAGAAGAAATCTGCCGCTGCTCCCGCGAAACCCGCTCCATCATCATCGAGCGACTCCGATTCGGACTCTGATGACGCAGGTTCGAAGAAAAAGCCCGCAGCTGCAGTTCCTACACCAGCAAAGAAAAAGGATGAGTCGTCAGACTCTGACGATTCCGATTCAGAGATGGAAGATGGTACGAAGTCTGCTCCGGTTGCCAATGGTTAGAGATTTATTTATTCTCACATGGCGTATTCTGAGCCTCTTTCGCATGCAGGCAAACGCAAAGCAACTGAGGATGCACCTGCACCCCCGAAAAAAGTCAAGCTCGCCAACGGCGACGCTGCACCCGCTGAATCCAACGATGAGATCAAATCCATCTTCGTCGGGCAGCTTTCATGGAACGTTGACAACGAATGGCTCGGACAAGAATTTGCATCTTGTGGAGAGGTCGTCTCTGCTACTGTCCAGATGGATCGCAATACTGGTCGTTCTCGTGGATTCGGTTACGTTCACTTCTCTACTACCGACGCTGTCGAGAAGGCTCTCGAGATGAACGGAAAGGAGATCGACGGTCGGCCGATCAAGGTCGACAAGAGCACTCCCATTAACAAGGACGCCAGTCGGGAGAAGAGGGCTAAAACCTTTGGCGACGAAACGGGCCCGCCGAGCAGCACACTCTTCGTCGGCAACTTGAGCTTCTCTGCCAATGAGGATTCCGTCTGGGAATTCTTCGGTGATTATGGCGTGAAGAGCGTGCGGTTACCGACGGACAGGGAATCCGGCAAGCCCAAAGGATTTGGTTATGTCGAGTTCGATGACATTGAAAACGCCAAGAAAGCGTTCGAAGCATTGTCTGGCCAAGAGTTGGACGGTCGGGCTGTCAGGCTTGACTACTCACAACCAAGAGACTCTTCTGGAGGAGGAGGACGAGGTGCTCCTCGTGGAGGTCGTGGAGGTTCGGCGGTGGTGGTGGGTTTGGCGGTGGAAGAGGCGGGGGGGACAGAGGGTATGGAGGACGAGGGAGGGGCGGTGGTGATCGTGGGCGGGGTGGACGAGGAGGAGGTCGTGGCAGGGGCGCTCCTAACCCAAGATCCGGTGGTAAGTACTAGGTGTAGTCCTTGTTTCCGAAAGATGATCTTGACGCCTTCCAGGTATCGTCCCCAGTGATGCGGGCAAGAAAAAGATCACTTTCTGATCACTGCTAGAGCTTTCGATCTATGTAGCTATGCATCTGTCGACGAGTCGCTCTTGATTTTACTTATGATATTACATGCCTATTCGTGTATCTACTCTGTTTATCTACCTCGTATCGTAATCCATGGAACCTTTGAATGGTGCATACTCCTTACTGGTTGACCGGGGTTGGAACTTCGGCCATGGCCGCAAGTCGGAAGATGTGGCGAGGCTTCGCTCCAGTCTCTTCGTCAAAGTAATCGACAATGGCAGAATCTATACATGCACGTTAGTGCAAGTTCTGTAAAGCAAGCTTCAAGACGCACGGATGGTGGAACGGTTGTCAAAGATCACTATCGTTTTCGGCTGCCAGCGAACTCTAGCTTGGAAATCATGGCCCTTCAGAATGTGGTCAAGCAGAAAATCAGACAGTGCCTTGAACTCAGGCTCCTTGAATCCCTGGAATCCTGTGATGAATTCGCCATTGATGAAGATAGATCGTTGGCCGGTGACAGGATGAACTCGAACGAGAGGGTGTACCGACTGCACAGGGTCTTTGCGAACCAGACCGCCGAGTGCCTTGGTATGGTTAATCATGTTCAGAGACGAATGAACAGCCTTGATAGGGTCTATCATAGATCGGAAAGATGGGGAGAGACGTCTGTAGTACATCCAATCAGTATTATTGCAAGGGAAAAAAACGCAAACGTTAATCGCAGATAGATCAAAGTATAAAAACACGGCAAGAATAAATTGTACATACTTGTAAGCCTCATCGGTAGCGGCGAAAATAGTATCACCTCCGACTTGGGGACCTTGCAAAAGACCCAACATCACGTAGCCTGGAGGCTGGCGTTCGTAGCTGACATCCTGATGCCAGAGGCAAGATGTAGTCTTCTGCGAGAAGAAGTTGTTCAATTCTTCCTTGTTTCCATCGCGGTGGATAATGTGGAAGCCAGGTAGGCCTTTGATACTACCAGAAACCGGCTGGTAGTTTGGTTTACCGAAGTGGTTCATGAATTCCTGCTGCGCGGCGGGACCCTGGTCAAGGAATTTGTCCTGCGCTGGGATAACGACGATCTTGCGTTCACTAACGAGAAGCGCAAGTTCGTCCTTTCCGACATCGGTGAGTGTCGACAAGTCAAGCCCCTCGAGAATGGTACCCATTCCAGGGGTGATTTCAGATTGCTTTGTGGCGCTACCGAGGAGAGTGGTCTTTGAAGGGTCCGCCCGCAGGGCAGGATCCGAAAACTCGAACGGGGGCAATGGGTCAAACCACACTGGGTCCCAAGTTGGGAGATACTGAGGGTACGGAGTGCCTTTCTCGAGACGAGTCCTCTCCTCTGCAGTGGCGACGATGTAGGAGAGGTTTATGTCGTAACTGACAGGTTTCTCCTTGACTGCAACAGTAGAAGTCATCGTCGAGGACATTTTAGCGAGGTAATTGGGGTGTTCCCTAGAGATGGCTTCACCTTTATAAGAACTTGGGTGAGAAAGTAGAGAAATCCAAGCATGGTGTTAGGATCAGAGTAGGAGACATAAGGAGACATACCAGCATGATGACCATCGTGAAATGCATCACTGAAAGGCTAGACCATGACTCGGATTATACAATTATTAATGGCGATTAATTAATATTAATTGCCAAGGAATGCAGCGGATGCAAATAAAGACATATGGTGCAAGACCGCAAGCCCTGGATGTGTAGCAGAGCGTCATACAATTGACATCCTGTAAAACAGAATGTTTCTCCCGACGCTTCAATACTTACGCTACGCGAACCGCGTCCTATTTTTTTTATTAGTGAGGAATTCCACGCTCCCTTGATACCCGTACCTATAGCTATAGATGCACTGAATCAGTTCCTTTGTATGAACTTAACATATGCCCGTAGGCAAAGAGAATTGAACTGTACTTTGGGACACGGTTCCGGAACGCCTTGAAGAAGTGCAAAAAAGGAGCCACATAATAAGATTCTAGTAAAAAGGCAAACGGAAAGAGGGTCATCCACAGTCAACGCTTCAGTTACCAGTTCAGCTATTTATGGTAAGTAGCGTATCCTGAAATTAAGCGTTCTGCAGCATCCAAAAAAAACGACAAGTCAACAGCAAGTCACTTTGCCTGCGGCTTCGAGATTGTTAACACGCCATACCACCTCAACTGCAGGTTATATCTATTCAAATTTCGAGGCTGACAAGGTAGATTATTGAAACTCAGCTTGATATATGCAGCTTGCAGGTCGAACGAAGAGGTATCAGCGCAAATCAGCACCTGAAAAATGAGGGTCTGCCTCTCCAGCGGTAGATGTACCGATGAGATGGCGCTGTTGCTTGTGTTCTCACCTCGAAATGAATTGTGCTTCCTGGGGCCTGTTCCATCCCCAGCCGGAACCGACAATTCGAGTCGGAGCGCTGCGGAATGGTGGGAAGGAAGAAATGCGTCAATTACAGTAATACCATATTATTTCAAAGACTTGAAATGTGTAATTCCATGCTCCCGTAGCGCGTGTCCACTTCCTTCAGGCAGGCGTATCTGCGAAGTCAGCGAGGGACATACCTAAGACTACCTTTGACGCGTCCGTACCGCTAAATCTATTGAATTCAAATTCGGGACGTTTGGCTTGCCGCTTGAGTAACTTCAAGGAAGAGCTAGATCAATGAGAGGCATGCATAGTGAGAGTTGGCGTTACGGTATTTTCATCGGCACGCGAGCAAAAAAGACATGGTATAATAGAAGAAAACATAAATCAAGTACGGCAAATGGAGGAGAAAAAAAGGACTGTAGAGTCGAGTTGGCTCAATTGGACGCTCAGATACGTATATCATATGCATACGCCCCAGAATACCCAGGATCTCTTAGACGTATTGTGCTACAGCCGCGATTATCACGCTGAATATCAGTTTCAGGCCAACCGCAGTATAAATTTCGATGCGGCGCTGAGTAAAGGTTCATCAGCGATTTCCCGAGAAATAATATAGTCAGAGATTTAAGAAAAAATGTACCTTTGGAGCGGGTGTTTTCAGCGCTCTAATGGTACTAGGTACCAACGGCTGCTCTTCAACATTATCCGCAGAAACGTCCAGCGTAGCTGAAGACAGCACACCTGCGTCATCCAAGGGGTAATGAGACGACGCGACTGCGTCTATGAGTTGAGCTGTATGATCCCCTTGAGAAACGATGGTATCGTCCGAGTTCCATTCCGTGACCACAGGCTCGCACTGAGAATTTTGTGACACTGCCTGTTCGTCGAGCTTGGGAGCAACAGACTGCGGAGCTGGCTGACGCTGTTCAACACTGAGAGTCGCTGTGACAAGACTCTCAAGCTTTTCCACCTTTGTTTCTAGGGCAGAAATAGTGGATCGAGCGATTATGTGTTGCACTTGGAGGATGTTGAATTTGGCCAATCCAGATTCGACTTGGAGAGAGAGGTTCGTAAGACGAGTATTGAGCTCATCAGTGTCCGGGAGATCCAGCGAGGACTTTGTGTGCGGAAGATCACACGCGGAAGGCGATTGGGGCTGAGATACTTGGACGGGTCGCTCGGACGTCGAAGGGGACTGTGTAGAATTCAGTGGCGACGGCTTATCATGCACGGGAGCGGCTGCTAAAGCATCAGACAGAGTAGCTGGAGATTGCGGCTACACGGAATGAAGGTTAGCTCTGATAATCAAACGATACTTGACTGGAACATACAAGATTGCCACCATCACCACCAGCGAGTGTATCATCAAAGGAAGAAGCCAGATTCCTGTCCACCCGTCATAGTAAGAACGTTAGGACCCTTCTGGAGACCATGAAGAGGCCACCTAAACGTAAACGGAAAGTTGACTAGATCTGGGTCTCCTTTTTGGGACGAGGTTTCTGTTCGAGACGTCGATAAATGTGGGCGACAAGAGGGAGGAAAGTGAGAAGCGGAGGACAAAGGTATGGTAGGGGGGTCGACGAATGCCTCGATGAATGCCTTCAAGGCGCGTAAGCATTCGGCTAACCACACTACTATCGCGTCTTCCTTCGAGAAGATGCATACAATTCGAGCAACCACTTTATGATGAACGATAGTTTTTTCGTCTTCTGCTACGATATCAATACCAAATTGCTAAACAAAGTAAAAGCGTAAGCTCCGAGTAAAAGAGTAGTTAATGATCATGAACGTACGACTCTATCATGGTTCTTGAGCTCGTATGGATCAGACTCGACGTTTTCCGGACTCAGTCGTTCGCCGTTTATGAAGGTTCCATTAGAACTTTTGGTGTCTTTAATAAATATCTAGAGGAAGTTGGTTACGAAGATCCTATGTAAATAGTTTATTATGATGCGCACCTTGTTTCCCTCCTCTCAAATCTCTGCATGCTGTCGACTCAAGACCTCCGAGTCAAAATACACATTTCGTTCACCTGGAGTAGTTTGAGCATTGGTCCTGCGTCCAATCTTAGTACGCTTATTGACACTGTGTTGGAGGAGGATATGTTTTGGAACAAAAGATCTAGAGTCGGAGTCATAGCCATCAAAGTGGATAGACATACAGAACAGGCATTTCGAGGAACTGGGGTGGGTGGAGCCAGCCTTTGGAAACAGACCTCTTAAATATGCCACGATGTAAATAAACCCTTTGTATTCAAGAGTCCAATCAGGTCGGACAAAAGGGAGTAGACTTGGGATCGGAGTGGCACCCTTTGTGCTCTCGGCTTGAAGACCCATAGACACAATAGGCCATTCTGCGGATTGTCTTTCCAGTGAGAACAAGTTCAATGTACATGATTTCGAACGCCGACCTTGATTGCATGGTTTTAATACGAAATTCAAAAGCCTTAAGACACCGAGAAGCCTCGAATGTCGAGTCCAGGTCGTTCGCGACGACGATGGTCTTCAACAGGGAATCTCCGGAGATGATGAGGCGGTGATTTGAAGAGATCTCGGTAGATGCATTTGGATAAAGTTGAAAGTGCGCTTGTTTAGGCGCTGTAAGTTGCACGTGATCCGAGCCGCTATAATCAGTAGCCCTAAAACCTCTTTCTATACTTTCATCTATACTGCCATGACTGATTCTACGATCCCTTCCTCAAGCCTTAGCCTCAGTGGCTTCCCGCCACGGGAGATATCCCCCCTCCACAGAGCTCTTCCCTTACACTTCCGTCTCCTCCGTCCGAGATGGATACGCCGGACTGCCCTCCGCCCCGGTTTTGGTGGCTCGGACTAGCACCACTCCTTGGGAGGAGCACACTGGCCCTGAGGCGTACCGGAAGCTCAAGGAACTCCGCCCCGTTTATAACCATGCTATCCACAAGGTCTTGGCCCCCAAGCTGTTCGCACTTCTGAAATCGATGGACCGACATATTCCACATCGGGTACGTCGGAGGGTATTTTTCCGTCATCCTCTGGATCGGCGTGATGCCTGCATCTCTCTCTGGCCATGACGGCGTCGTCGTGGCCTCCAAGTGCAGGGAGCTTCTTGTAGAATATGATATCACCGACGTGAGATCCGCGAGTCGCGAGTTTGGCCATAATTCGACCGTGCTTCTAGCGGCTAGGAACTATGATGGACCACACAAGTACATGGGTACAACACCTCCCATGCAACATCAACCTCGGAAGACGGAGGTCCTTCGTACAGAGTCATATCATCCAAGAGCGAATTTGACCGAGTTTGTATTCAATAACTACTTGAAGAAGAAAAATTACATTGCGGTAGGAAGGCTAGATTGAGATTTCTGAGGTTTATATGATGCGAGTAAACCGTGACGCTCCCCGCCAGGCATGGTATAATAGAAGGAATACAAATCAAGTACGGAAAAATGGAAGAGAAGAAAAGAGTTGGCCGAGTTGAACACTCGGGACGTACCCCAGAAATACTGAGGATCCTAGACGTATTGTGCTACAGCCGCGATTATCACAATGAATATCACTGTCTATCACTGTCAGGCCAACAGCAGTATAAAATTCGACCCGGTGCTGAGTAAAGGTTCACCAGCGATTTCCCAAGAAACAACATAGTCGGAGATTTAAAAAATGTAGATTTGGAGTGGGTATTTTTAGCGCTCTAATGGTACTAGGTACCAACTCTTCAACATTGTCCGCAGAAACGTCTGGCGTAGCTGAAGACAGCACACCTGCGTCATCCAAGGGGTGATGAGACGATGCGACTGCGTCTAAGAGTTGAGCTACATGAGCCTCTTGAGAAACGACGGTATCATCCGAGTTCCATTCCGTGACCACAGGCTCACACTGAGAATTTCGTGAAACCGCCTGTTCGTCGAGCTTGGGAGAACAGACAATGGAGCTAGCTGACGCTGTTCAACACTGAGAGTCGCTTTGACCAGGCTTTCGAGGTTTTCCACCTGTGTTTTTAAGGTAGAAATAGTAGATATGTGGATCGTTTGTTGCGCTTGGAGAACGCTACATTTGGCTAGCATAGAGTCCAATTGAACAGAGAGACTCGTAAAACAAGTATCAAGCTCATCAATGTCCGGGAGATCCAGCAAGGACTTTGTATGCGAAAGATTACACGCGGAAGGCGATTGGGCAGTAGTGACGGCCAGCGGTTTTTCGTTCGGTGATTCCTGTTTATCCTCTCCGGGAGCGGATGTCAAATCATCATCGGATGGAGGTTGAGACGTTTGAGTGGCTCGCTCGGACGTTGTCGCATCTGAGGGCGCAGATGATGGAGAAAGGGACTGGGAACGAGAGGTAGAGGCCAGTGGTGACGGTTTAGCCTGCGCGGGAGCGGCTGGTAAACCGTCAGACTAAGCTGGAGATTGCGAGGCTTGGAAAGCTGTGGAAAGTTACATAGAATGAAGGTCAGCTTTGGAAATCAATCTGGTAGTTGACTAGTACTGTAAACACATACCAGATTGCCGCCAACGAGCGTATCATTAGAAGAAACGCTCAAATGCCTTCCATCCGTCACGGTAGAATCGTTGGGACACCTCTGTGGACGATGAAGAGGACACGTAAACGTAAAGGGAAAATCGACTAGTGTGTTTCGGTTTCGGGACGATTTCTCTTTTCGAGACATGCGCATATGTATATGGGGGCGACGAGAGGGCTGTTGAATGGAGGGAGAAACCGAAGCAGAGCCGCCGGCGATATTAGTCCCGGCTTCAGCAGTTTCGCATATGTGTCCAACGGTAAAAGACTGGTTTCTGCTCTCGCGGCCATTTGGGCATCTTCTTCCGAAATGCATACGACTCGAGCAGGCACTTTATAGTGGACTATAGTTTTGTCGTCGGCCTTCGCTACGATATCAATACCAAATTGCTAAGCAAAATAAAAATGTAAGCTCTGAGCAAAAAGAATAGTTAATGCGATGTGGATCAGACTCGACGGTTTGTTTGCCGTTTATGAAGGTTCCATTAGAGTTTTCAGTGACCTTGATGAATATCTACAGGAAAGTTATGAAGATCCGATGTGAATAGAATAGAATATTATGAATCGCACCTGGTCTCTGCATGCTGTCGACTCAAGACCATCGAGTAGTTTGGGCATTGGTTTTGCATCCAATTTCGGGTTGAAGACCCATAGACATAAAGGCCATCCTGCTGGTTGTCGTTCCAGTGAGAAGAGACTCAAAAGTCGAAACTCGAAAAGCCTTTGGACAAAATATTCCAGACCGACAAGCCTCGGAATGTCGAATTCAAGTCATTCGCGACGACGGCGGATGTTCGTTGGACGGAAAGTGCCGGAGAGATAGTTTTTACGTGCAAAAGATCCTCGGTAGATGCAACATATTCATTTGGATAAGAAAGCAAAAGCAGATTTCAAGCGCTCGTTTAGGCGCTCTAATCTGCACGTGATGCGAGCCCCGTCTGTATACAATACTTTCATCTCTACTGCATTTAAATGGCTGATTCTAAGATCCCTTCCTCAGGCCTTAGCCTCAGTGACTCCCCCACCACGGGAGATATCCACCCTCCAGCTTTTCCCTCACATTCGCACGCAAGCACATGTATACAACCCATGGAGCATCAACCTTGGGAGACGGATTGGAGACGGAGGTCCTTGGTACGGAGTCATACAATCCAAAAGCGAATTTGATCGAGCTTGTATTCGATAACTACATGAAGAAGAATCACGTTGCAATAGGAAGGCTAGAATGAGGTTTATATAAATCGCGGCGCTCAAGACTGTTGAGATAAATTTGAAATGATGGCTCGATGACTCCCCCCCTACTAACAGTCTAACAGTATGAAAGATTGCGCACGCTTCCTGTCGAGTGCTTGAATTTGGTGGGGGTTCTGCGAATGGAGAGACACATAGAAAAGAACTATGCCAATTAGGCAAGTTTCTTATAGCCTCCAGTTCCTTAATAGCTGGTTCTCGATGCTTGTTGTGTAGCCAATGATTTGAGACAATAATTAAACACCGCTCTACCTGCACCTTCATTTATACTACGACCCCCGAGTTTCATGAGCAGGATATGTGTATCGAGAGAATGATTTATAATGTGCGTAGAACCAAAAGATTTGATATACAAAGTCGAAGTGCGTGTATTTGAGGAGCAGATTTGTAACATGAGTCGAATAATAATGAACAATTTCCGCTCAGAGGTGCTTCCACTACTAATAATGAAGACATATTGCAGCCCACACCCTCCTCGTCCAAATCTTGGGCGGTCTTTCACTATCTGGAATGGCTATAGCCGAAAACTACCAGTGCACATTTTTCGATCTTGGTACTAAAGTTTCGGACAACATTTCAACATACTTATGTATCGGAACCTGGAATCTGAAAGCTCAAAAGCGGTCCTATAAACCCTTTCGGCCATGTTAATTGAAGAAATGGAAACAACGAGGTAATCGAAGGGAAGAAGAGCAAAGAAAATATGAAAACGTGAGTCAACCATGGCCAATTGGGATTTGAGCCAACCCGCCACCACCTCTCATCTTCTAAGATCCAAAATCTAAACAACGCTTTCAAACAGACAGGCATAATGAGGTTAAGATGCCAGGTTAACGGTGAAGAACATACGAGACCGTCCAAAGGGCATCAGTTTCTACTGGAGTACACTCGCCGTTGGCCTGATCAGCGTTAGCGGGGGAAGTACATGTGTTCGTGACACTAGAGCCCCACGATCCCCTAAACAGTTATCTGGTTAGAAGATGAACTAGAATTGACCATCATCTGACTAGACTTACCAAGGTGGACCAGCAGACAACGAATGGCCCATCACTCTCATTCAAGAAAGTAAACGTGCAGGATCCTAGGGAGATTTCGAGTACATCAGAGGCTTCAACTTGAGAACTCAGGCCTAAGAGAAAGCGTCAATTTACAATGTTTTATTTGATTTCTATCAATATGTCATCGTACCAACCATTTCTTGGAGTGCAGATGCTAAATTGAAGCAGTCTCCGGCCAGTGTTGTCTGGTTAGGGGTGCACGTAATGAAGTCACCTACAGAGGACAATAGCCAATGATTAGTTAATCTCTCGCAGCGGTAAAAGTTGGAACATCACACGAACAAGTTGTGTCGGAACTGCATAATTCTGGGAACTGGCGCTTTCCTGACTCCAAGGATGATCCCGTACTGTTAGTATTGAAGGCCGGGCATGATGAAGTGGTGATTGTAATCTCTTGATCTCTATAGATGAATGAAGTTTGGTCAAGTATTGCACGACTAGTCGAGCCACAAGCTTCAGCCACGACACTTGTCGCAGCGAAAGCAAGGGAAGCAAGAACCAGATTGAACATCATCGTAAGCTTATAGAGAGAAGGATTGAAAGCTGCAGCTCCCAGACTCCAGAGGGCCTAGTACTAGTAGTATATATAGGGGTCGAGAACAGGAGAGTGAGTTTCGAAAATGACGGACAGAAGCTTGATGCCCAGAAGAGATAGAAGTGACATGAAAGAGAGATGAAGGTCCAATCACTCCGATTGATATACTGTTGTACGAGACAGTTTGGCATTCGAAATGATCAGGGCACTGAGGGGATATATGTACTACCAAGAGCTTTAACCTCCTTAGTACTAACCACTGGAGCCTGGAATCCGAATGGGCGGTTGGGTGACTCGAGACAAGATGCAAGGAATAAGTTCAGAAACAGAGTGTATCCGACTCACGGTTCACCACGCGATCCTTAAGCAGTAGTGTTAGCGCCAAAGAGGTAGTTCAACGGAAGAAGTGTGCGACACGTTAGTACCCTTGAATGGCATCCGAGAATGAGATGCATCATGTAGCCTGCCAAAGTTGACTTCCATCGTCCAGCAGGGTGCCTGGATGGCTAATAATTCCATATCTCGGCAGGAACTAAGATATAGGAATAAACGTTGAATGAGCAATAAGTGTACAACTTGATATTTGGCAGTGGGCTAGTACTTGCCTAGTACTTGCCTGGCCGTCAGTGAATCCGTAGAGAAGCTTAGTATGGCTGCGTAACCGGCGTAGAAATAATTCCACCCATGAGTGCTTTGTAAATTTCGAAAAACGTATGCATGCTGCTCTAGAGTATAATGTATGAAAGAAAGAAGAAAATCTAGGCGCCTAATAAGCGCTAAAAAAAAAGGCGAGCCTGAGCACTTGCTATCAAGCTGCAGTCTCGTCTAGTCTCGTTCGATCCCTCCACCTGGGTTGGTCAATGGATTGCAAAAGCGGAGTAGCCTACGAGGTAAAATATTTCATCTAGTATCTACTACCTCTATATCACATATCGTTCAGTGCATTGAACCGTCCCGAAGCCGTAATTGTCTTGAGGCACTGGCAGGTAGTAGCTGCCACTTGTGACTTCGTTGCCACTACTAATTACGCTGGAACTGGCGTTTCTATCTGGGGATCGTGTCCTGTGATACACTTCCTTCCTTTCGAGCTACCAGTTGGGGATGAAGGGCTGACGGCCCCCTGAACCTGCTGGCTAGAGCTGTTGTAGAGCTGAGCAATCAGTTATTAGTTATGGAATTGGCAGCTATGCCGGATTTCTTTCAAGCCACAAGTTCCAGTGTTTATATCAATGGCCTTCCCCCAGAGTGCCAGAGTGTCCTGATCATTTCGAATGCCAAATTCATGATCGAATGTCGATGGAAATCGGATCTGGGTATTGTTCCTTCCAAGTTCCTACCATAGCTAGATCCAGCTCTTGGCGGTGCTCATTGAATACATTTCTCTGACCGATGTGCACATTGTAGCTTGGCACCTTGGACCTTCCTTTCAACGAAATGTCGACCTTTATCTGTCTTCTTGACTTGCGCGTTATCATTGGTCAACCTTTATCTGCCATATGCCATCAGCTGCCAGTGAGCCTTCAAATATAAGAATACGATTCGTAGGAATGAGTAACTACAACTTTCTAGTTGCTTAGCTCAAGTCTTTCCCTCCGCATGCGCAATGGTCATCAGTCTATTCCTCGTTTCCCTTCTCTCACTCTCTGGATTCGTCTCCAGTGCGGCAGCGAAGCTCATGTCAAACGATAGCTGTGGCTTAAGCCGTACAGTTGTTAACCAAACCTCTTTCACATATGGAGGTAACGAGATCGTGATTACTACTACCTCATCATGCCCAAGCCTCGACACTACAAGAGCATCTGCATCCCAGCTCGAAACACGTCAAACCCTCGACCTATGCGGGCCCACGGTGGCGAATGAATGTTAGTATATAATCATTTACCACTACTATTTCATGTCCACAGACGCAAAACATTGATGTATATCCTCTCACCGGCGCCCAGGCGACTTCTTTGAGTGCTTCGACATTGGATTCTCCAACTTTCTTTCGGACTGCGTGACGTTGAAAAACGCACTAGATAATTCTGAATTTGGAGGTACGTTACTCGAGTCTCGGGGGCTTAAGGACTTAATGATACCCTAGTGTTTCTTCATACTAACCCCTTTTTGCAGACCTGACTTTGGAGGTACCTCCATTCCGGTCTGTGACAGTCGCCCAAGGAGAGTGCGAGTTTCAATTCTTAAGTGAAACCAATGCCACAACTACACTCTGTTTGTCCACCTTGGTAAAATATTACTATATTTTCCACTCCATCTAGCTCACCCGATTTTCCAGGCAACTTGGGGCACGACACTCGTCGAAGTATGTTCCGAAGGAAATGGGCAATCTGTTATTGTCGTTGGGGAATGTACCCCGGTGCCACCAAGCGAAAGTGGAGCGACGCCCTGGTCTGTCAAGTAAGTTTCAATACGTTTTTTGTCTCCGAATTCAGGTCTGTAATTGACTTGATACCAGTCTTATCATTGGCGCGGTTAATAGTTAGCGCTACAGCAGACAAACCAATCGGTTAATGTAAACTTCAAATAAAATTATGCATGTGCCATGAATCGTTTTTCGTCTCTAGTCTATTGACTCTTGAAATTTTAGTAATACCATAGAATATACCTGTCTTGCGAGTGCAGAGGTGTTTCGTTTGTGTTGAGAAACTCATTTATGGAAGAAGAAAGGGGCTCGGCAATGTAGGATCCCGTGTTAGAGTACCAATACTGGCTGAGGAATAGCGATTAAAAGTCAAATTTGAGGAATTTCTGTAACGTAAAAGAACCTACAAGGAGTCTAAATAAAATGGCGAGACATTTATAACTTATAACTTATATCAAACGCGGGACGATGGAGCCCGTGATAAGCGCTCACTGAGCATTAGCTTACATCCAACCAGCATCCAGCTGCCAGCATAAACTTCAAGTGACTTGTACTGAAGAAAGAATGCATTTTCACGGATTTCAAGAGTTCATGAAATCATGGAGATCAACTCTGTCGATTTTCGAAGACAACTTTCCCACTGGTAGTAGTCATCGTCAAAATGCGGGTAGCAAGTTCACCGAAATTCTACTCAGACGCGTCCAAGGGATTCTTTGGTCGTATACTAGCCCATCAGACCTGTCCATTTCTATCATTCGTGAGCTGGAGGAACTTGAGCTTCCAGCGGCGGATGGTGCTGTCCCTAAAATTCTGTCAGCATGGATATCTCCCTTCGGGTTGATCACTTTCTCTCGCCCGGTCTGCGGGTCCTCAGGCCTGAGTTTACTTGGTGATTCATAATTTCACCCAAGGTCACTCTACCTCCCAATCCTTGCGCGTACTGCGTCGGAATTTCCTTTTATTGGGTCGCTCGCTGATCTCATTGCTACTTCGACTTGAACTACTAGCTCTCGACTTGTTCTTGAGCTAAGTCTTCGGCGATAATTTACAAGATTGGCTTGATTGGATATGTTCATCCATAACTGGTCGCAACAAGGCCACCGAACTTCAAAAAAAATCAACGTGACATATGTATTCTATGGTATTAGTACAATTCTAAGAGTCCTTGGCTTTAAGATAGTAGGAAATACACTGGAAACAAAAACTACAATGGCGTCTACTTTTGATCAGCAGAGCTGTGACAAGATCAAGGTAAGTCATGGTGCTAATTTAGCTTCTGTTGAAGCTGCACTTACACAGGTTTGTAGGCGCAAGGGTATCCACGACGATCGCAGTTGCCACAAGATGGACGAAAACCGTCGCATTTCAGTTTACGACCTAGCAAAAATTAGATCAATGAGCAAGATGTTACATCTTCCGAATCGAGAACTCATCAACCTCGACAGAATTGACAAGCCATTGGTGTTCGACGCGGAACTCTTGGTGCGTCCTGTTGCGATTGGGGAGACTGGTAATAAGCTTGCTATAAATCAATAGGTCAGACAGAGAACGGATAATAAATGGAACCACGGACTTGTGAAGACGACATGGAAGCGTTGTGTTTGTGTAGAAGAGGTAACCTATGTGTTTTGGTGGGTTGGATTATTGTAACGTCTGGAATCACGCTGACTTTTATACCTCTATCCTCAACGACCCTCGGTCTGGGGAAAGGAAAATGAATGGCTCAGTGACGGAGGAGATGAAACAATATTTATTTCACCTATCCACTTAAGAAAACGGGTATCGAGCGGACGTTGCGGAACCTCCTCGGTAAGCGCCCAATGAGCGCCATGAACCTTGTCAGGGTAACGGGACTCCAAGCTTTGCTACAATAAACCAGATTGCTGAAATCTGCTGAGATGGAGATTGTCGTCATTACTTCTTGAGTTGATCTCTTTGTATTATTTTCAAACGCCGACTAAAACGATTTTACTCCCTGTTCATTCATCCGACAGAGAGAGAGCTCTTAACGTTGAGGCATCCTTTATTCTTAACTTCTTGGATGTAAAAATTCCTGCAAAGGCAAACTAATCTCCTAAAATGGAAACAGTCGCCACGCGGCGTTCATTGCAGGTTCAGAATTAACAACGTGCAACACACGTGTCGAGTTCTATAGTTATATATATGAGTCTATACGCTCATAGTTTCCCGCTCAAGATATGGATCCATCCCAAGTACTGCCTTGACCATGGCACCCCGAATTCATATCACCCTGAAGTTCAAAGCTTGCCCAGAAAAGTTGTCTTTGTACTTGCTTTGTACTCAAAGGGGATTTTTGCACCGCAAAGGCTCTCTCTGCCGAGAACCCTTTGTCCAATTCAATAATAAAAAGTGAGTGAAACGACCGGTTTTTCCCGCAATTTCCTGTACGCGTCAAGATGAGGAGAGGCACGTATCATAATTCGTGCAGACTTGAATGTTTTACAAACCCCTCTATTTCAAACATCCATGGAGAAATCTCCCCCAACAATTATGTCAATACATTATCACATATCTCTCGGAGTTCATCCCGTGTTTAGACAGTCGGATCGGTTGAGGAAAAGGAGCATATTGGGTGTTGGCCCTCGGAGCGGTGCCAGTGTGGGGACAAGAGAGATATGTATTCTTTGCGGCTCTACATAGGAAGCTCATTACAGGCTCAGACCGACTCACTCTAAAAAGCTCGATATTATAATTAATCAACTGTATCTTCCCACTAAAAATACCGACTTCCCTGGACCCTGCAAAATGATTAGCAGTACATAGTACCTATTCAGTAGTACTTATTACTGTATTAGGGACGTATCTCCCCTATGCACGCCGCCACAGTGTTCTAATTTGTATAATGAATTATCCGCTTGAAAACTCGATTCTTAGTGGGCATAGACCAGTATATAAGTACAAAGAAGTTATCGGAATAAACAAATTACATGATATTTTGTTTTGTTTTAAGCCTACTATATTTTTCATGAATTCACTACGGACTACGGACGGCAAAGAGCCCGATACTTCGTGCGTCCGAGTCGGCGGGTTGTCGAAAGACTGCAAATCAAATCAAAAGTTAAAACATACCTTTCGCCACAAATCCGAAGATGAATCCGATGCTATTGAGGCGGACCTTGGAGAATTTATTTGGTAGGGACCGATTGACGACTTGATTAGCTTCCGGTAAACAGTCTTTCGCCAAGCAGTACCCATTTATAGTTGATCTACAGGGTAGTATCGTGGGCCTACAAGGGCCTACACTATCATCGTACGAGCCTCGTGTAGTTCCTAGATACATATCCGGTAGTAGTGTTAGTAGCTCCGCAACAACGAATGCAATACACACCTGCCGTCGTACGGACCCAAGCAGAGCGGAGAGATGTGGATGTTCGGGAAGCGTACGAACGAACCTTTACTACATACAGTGCATGCTTCCCTTGAACTTGGCGGAGGAGCGTAACGTGGCTCCACAGTCTCAACAAGGCCACTACACCTTTCCCTCCTAGCTCGAGCCCAGCACATCCTTCCCCTCCTCCTTGTCACTTTTACCCCATTAAACTTGGGAGTATAGACCCCTTTCTCATGCGCCTACTTCCGCCACATCGCCTCCGCCAGAAATCGGATTCGTAGATACAGATATTAGGTCACTACGACGCACAAGTTGTGAGTCGGGATTCCAGTCATGACGGAGCATTGGCAATGTTGAACCGGGAAGCCACCGCGTAGAAGAACAAAGGGGAAGGCGGGCCAAGGCAAATACGAATACATACCGTAACGTATCTCGCTAACAAATCCAACATAATGGAGTGAACAAGGACCTGCATCATTATCTACTACATCATCTTGTAAATCCTTCGATTCGTCCAGCCAACCGTACTCCGATGCGTAACATGCGTCGATTTCCACCTAAAAAAACGGAGGGTAAGGAGCCTGGGGAAGTATAGCACGGCACTGTCAACGGTAATGGTAGACTGCTACTCTCGAGGTTGACGACAATTCTTGGCCCTTGGGAGGTCCCAGATGCTGCTCCACAAGAGCGAAATCCAAGATAGACACCCTCGACTCGACCGGGGAGAAATTACTTGATCGTGATACTTGAAGGATTTCAGGATTTCTTCTTGATTCATATGAATATTATGATATCGCGGTCGAGAGAGGATTCGAGAAGCACGACTCCATCCCTCCAGTATCAGTGCAGATGCAAGATATATAACATACCAAGCATGCCACATCAGAGTCAACCAACCTTGAGAATGAATAAGCCCGACTAGTTAGTCACGGCCGGTAGGGGACTAGGAATGAGCGGTGGTGAGCGCGGGGGCGGCAAGTAGAGCCTCAGAGCAGGTGGCTGGTGATGGCGAAGCCATAGAATGAAAATAAGCTTATCTGATAGCTGACTGGAAACACAAGCCAAATTGATTTGCCGATAGCGCGCGAAAGAAAACGTTTGACGGAAATTGGACTACTACTAGATCTATTCGAGATGACCTCTCTTTTCGAGGCATCGACAAATGAGGGGCGACGAAGAGGGCTGTCGAGGATGAAGATTATGTGATCAATAGTTTTGTCGTCGTCCTGGTATTCATGATATCACCTTGAAGGATGGCTGTGTGGGTTATTCTGTCCAACCGATTCATTGATATTCTCCACTCTTGCTATTTTAGGTACATATACTATACCATAGAATTTAAGTGTTTGTATCCGGTCTAAGTATGTTTCCTCCGTTGACTCTTGCAATTTCAGGTACATTTACTGTACCATAGAATATGTGTCGCGACGTCTCGAAATTTGATTTTTTCCCAGTAAAGATAAATTAAAACATCAGCAAGTTCCCAAGTGTATGATCCGCGTGATTCATACCGATCATACGCCATCATACACTTCTTGATGTGTATGATGGGCAAGGGGGAGTGCGTAACGACATACGCCGATCATACGCGGTCATGCGGCCAGTCAACTCGCGTTATACATGCTTCATACAGTCTTCATACACAGGTTATACGCTTCATACGTACTGGAAATTCTATTATGCATTCATTACAAGCATTTTCGCTCCATTAGAATACATGAAAAAGAATAAATTCATTCACTATTTACTACACGACGCTGCTACTAATACAGCTATACACTACAAGGTGATACCGCTACTTCTGCAATCGTGCCTGCAAAATGATGCTAGCACAAGCCTATCTTGCCGTTGCAAGTAATGACAGGATGGAAGACAGGAGATGAAGAATTTCTTGTAGTAAATGAGATGTTGGAGGAAAGTGTCGTCTCGGTTGTGCCAGTGTATAATGTTGGCTCACTTTTCATGACGGAAAAAATCATTCAGACATAATCGCGAAAATAGTAGAGTGGGTAACTTACCGAGCACTCAACTCTACAGTCTTCAACGGCAAAGAACGACTATAGAATAGACGTCGATAAATCAGATGTTTCAAAGGAAAAAAGTAGCTACGACTTACCTCATCTTTGTCAACCACCTCATCGATACTACTATCCTCGATGAGACCTAAAAAAAACTGCATTACCCTTTTCCTCAATGGTCTGGCCTCCCTGTTCAGAACCAATGATGATTAACGAAACCCCAAATGACAGAAAAGCAGTAGACGTACTGTATGCATCCAGCTGTCACACCATAAATATATATAAAGGGAAGTAGAGGCCAAATATGCTGAGGATGATGATGATGGAAGAAAAGACACACCAACAAGAGAAAACAAAAATCATGGGACACGTGAAACTATATAGCTGTGGAGTTTCGGAGTTTGAATGGACTTGCATCATTTCAAAATTTCTCGCAACAGCTCAGTGCGGCGTGTAAGTACTCTAGCGGCACAATTTCACATTAAATGATTGTCCACTTGAGACTTTGGTTTAAAATATATTGGCTGGAGATCTAACATGATTGGTAAAAGTAAGTACTATTGGCATATGAAGTCGGTATGAAGGTTGTATGATTCTGTATGAAGGTTGTATGAAGACTGTATGATCTTGTATGATGCGCCGGGTCCTGGATCTGTATGATTGATGTATGATCGGGGTATGATCGGGCCAACGGTTATACCATCATACATGTCATACGCATCATAACTTTCGGAATTTGCTGATGAATTCGGTGGCTTTGTGGCCACCATGGAGTCGTGTAGCCAAGCCAATCGTAGCTACTTGAGAGAATTGAAGGAAAGCTCTCTACTATCGCGTCTTGCTTGTCGCGGCCACTTTATTACGGACTATATTTATTGTTTGTCGTCCTGGTATTCATAAAATGGCTCGTAGGGGGTGCAATAATTCGAATCCGTTGCCAACGTGCATTGGCATCATTAGATGGAGTAAGTAAACCCTTCCTGATTTCGCTAAAAAAAAAATTATTTAAATCATAATGAGTGAGCGAGACCTGGAACAAAAGTTTGCTGCATACCTCCAATTTGCAGTGACATGCACCGAACAGAGGGTTGAGACAAAGCATGGCACTGTCAATAACAGCCAAGAACGAAATCTAGGATATATAGTGATACACCCTCGACTGGGGTGATACTTCATTGCATCTTGATATGAATTATTGAATATGATATCGCAAGTTTTCACAATCAAGAGGGCCTTCGAGGAAGGTTGACTCGGGCTAGTGGAATCCAGGTCCCAGATCCTACGTATACGTTGAGGATAATGACTTGAGGAGTTGTTAGGAAATATGAGCCAGCCTTTATCACCTAAAGAACACGGTGCCATGAGGATCAGCAGCAAAGCGCAAAGCGTTGAATCGTAAAAAGCCTGGTCATGGAACACGGGCAGTGTTACCTCAAAGACGGAGCGCGGAGCCGTTTCAGTACGATCTAATAGACGATCTTCAGACTATATGAGTGGGGCATCGCACTTGCATCACTATGAGTAAGAGAAAAAAGGAGGAGCAATAACCGAATGGAAGAGACAAAAGCATCCAAGCAGCTGCCGTATTGTCGACACCATACTACAGTCCAGCAGCAGCATAAATGGAGTGTTATCAGCATCAGGGATTTTTGGATGGTCCTGGTACCTAAGCTGCGAGCATCAGAGTCCGGTGTCTGCAGAAACGTACGTCTGGCGTACTAGTAGATGAGGACAGCAGCACAGCACACCTACGCATTGTGATATGAGCCATGATATCAGCATTACATTCCGTGACCACGCCTGTGCTTATACAGAGAAACTGCCTGTTCGGCGAGTTGGGCTGCAGAGCTGGCTGACGTTGGCTCAGCACTGAGAGTTCGCTTCGACAAGATTCTCGAGCTTTTTCACCACTTTGTTTCTAGGGCGGATGGAGTGCTAAATTTAGCTAGCACAGATCGAGAGAGGCTCGTCAAACGAGTATTGAGCTTCATCCACCACTATATATACATAGTATCCGGGAGATCCAGCGAGGAGTTTCGCAGACGTTGAAGGTCGAGGGCGGACCGACTGGTGATGAGAATGCGCGCTAGATGCTATGGTAGCGGTTTATCGATATCCTGCAGGCATCAAACCGAGTGGCCTGTTGGGCAGAGCAGTGAATAATCTGGAATCAATCTGATACTCGAGTGGAAACACATACCAGATTGCTATTGCTACCACTGCCGACAAGCGTAGCATTAAAAGTTCGATTTCCTTCCACCCGTCATGGTGGAATCGTATCGCGAAAGTTTTGTGTGTGTTCGGCTAACGAGGGATCAACTGAGTCCATGGTTTGCTGCTCGTACGATACGAGCGGGGAGGCACGTCATCGAACAGAGGTTGAAAAGCTTGCACGGGTCACTCGAAAGATATCTGGCTCATGGGGGCAATAATCCAGCATCACTATCATTACTGTAAGAAAAAAAAGGAAAACATCATAGAGGAGGAATAAAATACGAAAAGCGAAAGCACGAAATCAATCCATCCACAACAAAATGCAACGCTACACATTCCCCGGTTTAACCTTCCACACAACCGCTGCAGCAGCTACACTCAGTAATACTACACCTACGGCAGCTCCCATATTGAGATTATGGTGGTGATTGTGTGTAGGAGGAACGGAAGGATGGGTATGGGTATGGGTCGAGTCATCTGGCGCTTTCGCCAGCTCGCCATTCGCCATGGAAGCGATGGAAGGGGCAGGGGTGGCCAGTGCCCAAACTGGGTCTGGGTCCTTTTCCTTTGTGTGTTCAGAGGACGGTGCCTCTGACGCCAATGTAGCCTCTGTATCCTCAGTATCCGATCGCTCCTCCGACGCGCGTCTCCTCGATCCTCCCGACCCACTCCTACCCCTCCTTTTTCGCCTGGGACGATTAGAATCAGACGACAGACTTCGTGGGCTTGGAGGGGTCACCAAGCCATGGACATGTCCGTTCGGACGATACGGCGGAGCGTGGTCGTCGTGGGATCTCTGCATCTGCTCCATGCGCTCGAGGCTATCGTCAACTAGCCGGACCTTGCTCTCCCATTCTTCTCTCGCCCTCCCGAGTCTCTCGCGTTCCTGTGCCCATTCCTCTTGGACGTTGCTCCATTGGCCTTGGACGGACTTTTTCCATTCGTTTATCATGGTTGTTAGTTCGGTGGAAACCGGAGCGGGTGCTGGGACAGGAGCGGGAGGTTGTTGCTGCTGAGCGAGGATGGTATCCTTGACGAGACTCTCCAAGGCCTGGACTTTGGTCTCGAGGGCGGAGATGGTAGACTGGGCAGTACTGTGCTGAGCCTGGAGAGTGGAGGATAGAGTCAAGGCAGACTCGAGTTGGACAGAGAGGGTGGTTAGACGGGTGGTAAGGTCGTCTACGCGCGAGTCGACCATACCGAGGGAGCTGGGTTCGGGGGTGCGAGGACGGCCGAGAGAGTGGTCGTCCTCTTCTTCCTCTTCGACTGACTCGAGTTCATGTGGGACTACTGTGTCTACACTGCGAGCGTCGTCGTCGGTGTCGTCATCGTCTTCACGTCGAGCTTCCACCAAGTCTCGGAGGAGACGAACTTCGTGTCGGATAGCTTCCTGCTCTTTTAAAGCGTCTTCCAGGACACGGATCCTGTCAATGTGCTGGGAGAGCGAGGTCTGGGTGTCTTTGAGCTGCGATTGGAGGTCGGTGAGGGGGTCTGGGGAAGCAGGTCTGACAGAGGGAAGAGAATGCGGAAACGACGGAGCGGTGCTGCCGCCCCCGAGAGTATCGTGAATTTCATTCATGGCGCCGGTCAGAGTATGCAATTCTGCACCAGTCTCTCTGCTCTTCTCGAGTTCACCCTGGAGACGATTCAGGATGTGGTCGAATGTGAGGCCGCTCTTTCCAGGCGGTCTCATGCTTCCACCCATACCACCCATGCCAGAGATTCCCTGCTGAGTCATTGGAGGTCGACGAGCAGGCTGTGCGCCTGCAAAGTTGAAGTTGTTACCGCCGTTGCTATTGTTGCCGGCGTTGGGAGGAGGGGCCTGCATGTGCTGCTGCATCTGATGCTGTTCTGCCCGCGCTGCCATCTGCGCATCCTGCTCTGAGAAAATACATACGACTCGAGCGGCGACCTTGTGATGCACAATTGTTTTGTTATCTTCGCCTACAATGTCGATCCCGAATTCTACAATGTCGTCGCTTTTGAGCTGGAATGGGTCTGATTCGAGCCCTTCGGGGCTCAGTCGTTCGCCGTTTATGAACGTCCCGTTGGAGCTTTTCACGTCTTTGATGAATATCTGCGGAATATTTAATATATATCAAAATTTGTTGTGGTATTCGCACCTTGTTCCCCTCCTCCCAAACTTCTGCATGCTGTCGACTCAGCACCTTGGAATCAAAATACCCATTCCGCTCCCCCGGTGTCGTCTTTGCATTCGTTTGTCGTCCTATTTTAACATGTTGGTTGTGTAGTAGTGATATGTGTTTTGGGATAAAAGAGTCGTTCAGTGGGTATAGGTAAAGAGCGGGGAACGGTGACGGGAATGGCGATGGAGCTGGCATCGTTGAAGGGAAGGACGAAAACGAATATGGTCACATGCATCCAAGCGGCCCGGAGTCAAAGCGTACAAAGGCACACAAACATCCACTAAGCTTCGCGGATAATCATCATCATGCATCGACTCCCCAAGGTCATACGCCATACTCGTCAAATGTCGACCGTAAACCATCGTCCCGGTAAAAGTTAGCTCCACCAACGCGGACCAAACTGCTACTAAACTGTCCCTTCAGAACTATAAAGACTGGAGAGTCAAGCGCGATCCCCATCCGACATCCACATTGTAACATTCTCAAATCGAAAGCTCAACTTTCACAGCTACTATGCACCAGAAGGTTACACCCTAAAGAGATCCTACAATTCCCTGGGGCGAAGAGATGTCTGCTAGGAACAGTGAAAGAGTGGATCGAGACGAACGAAAAGATAGAATTCATAATACACGCAACCGGAACCGTATGGAAGAAGAAACCCGGGTCTGCCGAATTGTTCGACACTGGGATTGCTTATTAGAAATTTGAACTCGAGATGAACTTCAAAAACTTGGAGCAATATCTTCCTATGTCTATACTCTTGCATCTGCACTAGCTCTCCAAAGGCCAAGTCGTTACCCCTCAAAGTATTTATCCAAATAAATTTACTAAAGCTTTCCAAGATGCGACATATTATACACTTGTTCCTTGTACTTCCAGGTCGTTGTTATTTTGACAAGGTCATTCTAACCTATCATGGTACATAGTATAAATCCTGTTCAACAGCGAGACATATAAAGTACCTGTAGTCTCACACTTCAGGATTCAAATCATCCTGGTTCACTTCTCAGATCTCATAATCGGTAGCCATTCTTTGCTTCGCTTTGTTATCAAGTGCCCACCGACAACGCCGTCCCTGCAATTCTCTTGCAGACCTGTCACCCATCTTGGAGTCTGGCAAGCTGATCACACCACTGGTGCCGCCCAATTGATACGACAGTCTTTGCTTGCTTGTGGTGATGACCGCAGCAGATTAATTAATGCTTTGAGCCAGGACAGCGTGCCGAGGCCAAGATCCCGAACCGTTCCCGGGCAACTTGGCGACGAACGCCCATCATGCACCAACTCCCCAAGTCAGTCCTCCTCACTAATCGTCGGATGTCTACCGTGAGTTCATCCGATTCATCCAAGGCCATTAAAGTCAGTTATATCAACATGGATCAATTCCCGAACCGTTGCTAAACTGTCCATTAGAACTACTGGAAAGTCAAGCACCATCCCCCTCCCGATATCCACATTGTAACCTTCACAAACCGAAAGCTGAACTATCACAGCTACTTTGCACCAATAGGCTACACGCCTGAAGAGATCCTACAATTCCCTGGAGCGAAGAGATGTCTGGGGACAATGGAGAAGGTGAAACAGTGCATTGAGACGAGGGAAAGGCTTGGGATTTATAGGACTAGGACTAAAACCGTATGGAAGAGGAAACCCGGATCTAACGAGTTGTTCGACACTGGCATTCCTTTATAGAAAAGCCATATAAAGCACTACAGCATGTTATCTTCGACTAATACTGATTGATTTTCCCCTATCGATAACCTGTGCGGGATCTGTATACGACTCTGGATCAAAGTGAGAATCCTGAGTCACAGAGACGTTCGACTGTACTCAGTTCAAAAGGGATGGTGTGGCTCTCAGGGTAGTAGACGCTATCCAGTCGACGGTCTATCGCAATGCCATTGCACAGTGATCTGGACGCCGAATCAGAAACCAATGTCATGTCCTTGAGCTTATCCAATCCATGAAGACAGCATATATCTCTGCAATGAAAACAGAGTATGTCCAGGGACTTTTACTTTTCGTGGCTCATAAATTCATCGCTTGGACTTTAGCCTCAACCTGTATGTTCCATCTTATCATGGGCTTATCCTGAACACCGACCAACTAGTATAGAGCGGGTAACGACTTGAACTTTATCACTACCGCTTGGACTTGTGGATATGTGATTGGGCTCCATGCACTGAACACTCTTCAACTGGCAGTTTTTCCGAAGCTTGTTGATCACAAGAGTTAGACCCTTCATTTGGGTAAGCTACTGCATTTTTCATTCGAGCTTTTACATGACCTGACAACTATAACACAGGTCCCTGCGATGAATTGGCAAACGTGTATATTCTCATGTAGATTCGTCGCCAATATTGGGCTTACAAGAAACTGACTGTTTGCGTACACATAGACTATGAGCGTTATTGGTCCCATGTTTAGTGGGTTCTTACAGACGGCGAGTTTCACAGAGCTAGCGCCTTTAATACAGCGTACGCATTGGAATCCAGGCAGCCTACAACGGGTTGAACGGAGTTCATGGGCTGAGCTGGGTGGAAGTGTATGTTTTACCTCCAATCCCAAGTGTCTAGCCTGCCTATCATTCAATAATAGGGCTCTTCATCGACGGCATCATCACTATCTCCTATGATTGCTTATTCATGCCGGATCTACCACACAACACTAAACTTTACTTTTTATACACCCGAGGCGCAACTAGAGATGGCGAGGAAACGGATGGCAGAGGCTTTATTTATTCCGTGGTACTGGACGTTCTTTATTGCTGGCTACAGATATTTTACGCTTTGGCCTTTCCTTTTCGAGCGATTTCGGACGCAAGTCGGGTCCTCAGCAACACTCTGGTGACCATATGACGTCTGTTCAAAAAAGTGACAGCTTTGTTGGTGGGACGGTCATGTTATGCTTATTGTACTCTTGAAGGAATGAAGAGTAGCACAGCATAATACTCTTGTAACCGGTACATACAACCAGAAAGGTAGCATCGAACTTGACAGACTGCTCTTGATTCTTCATAGACTAAATCATAATTGCCATTAAGATACTCAGATAATAACAGACTCTATCAAATTCAAGCGCTTCTCTCCGTCCATTGGGCCACTCCGAGTCCTTAGTTGTGATATCTGTACGGTCTCTGCACGACGCTCGTTGCGGCGCTGGGTAAGTTAATGGGGCAAATGACACTGTACGTTGTGTATTAAGTCAATAGTGCAATTATAGAATGCGAATCCTAAGTACCGCTCACATAAACTGAAATAAGTACTATACAATTACCCCAGTTCCATTTCTTCCTTCCATGTCTGAATAAACCTCTCCGTAAGGAGTTATTGTTGACAAACCCGCTCTCTCCAACCAAAGCCCTCCAAGAGCTGAGTCATTGTACTTCAAAGAATGCATGCGCTTGTCATATCGAATCCGCAATTTCAGTCCAGAATCCAACAATGCATGTATCCTTCTCAAATCTTCCGCAATAAGTTCTGCTCGTGGCTCTGGAAAGAATACATCACAGGATTGTAAATTTTCATGGCTTTCGAGAAAGGTGAGCAGAGCATCATCTGAGATTTGAGCATGGTTATCCACCAGGGAAGTGTTAGCTGTATTGAAATCCTTTTGTTTGAAAATAAATCGGATGTGTTGCAGGTGAGGAAGGATAGTACATCCATCTGCATTACGAGTACCAAGACGCAGAAGGACAGAGTCATCGACAGTGTGAGAGAATGAAGGTGCAATGCCTTCAGATTCATCACCATCTATCCTTGTAGGTGCGCTGCCAATTTCCAAGGACCTGAGGTTCGGAACCAGTGAGAGATATTCAAGCAGTGAATCCTGTGTCATTGGCATGTCCAACAAAAGTGCTTCCACTTCTTGAAACAAGAGCAATGGTGAAAAAGGTATACGCGTATGCATAATATGCAGTCCCCATCGATGTACAAGGTTCAATACCTTCAAGGAAGGGCAAACAATTGAGCAGAAAAAGTTTCGGAAGAATAAATCATCGAGCACACCATCACGTTGCTTCATGAATACAAGCCGCATATTGCGCATGGCAGGAAGATTAACCACAATATTGCTATCGACAGGCTCCCAGTCTGTTATCGTAACATGAAAAGCGAGTGATTGCAACTGGGGAGTACGCAGCAACATGTTCAGCATTTCCCTCGAAGAGAAATTGGGAACAATGTGACCAGATATTACAGGCTCTATCCTGAGCTCGGTCAAATTCTTCCAGTCCAACTGCAGTTGAGTGTACCGATTAAAATGATGGGAGAAGCTATTTACCGACAGCTTCTTCAAGGCAGGCATCTGTTGGACAAGAGAAGCAAATGGCAGATCCGGGTCTGGTCCATTCTGAAGTCTATGAAAGTGGCCAGCTGCACTTCGGATACGAAATGTATGTAGGATCGGAAAGTTTAATGAGGATAATGAGTCGAGCTGAGTGGCAATATTGAAAACGTTTGTCCCAGTGAAAATCAGTTCTTTGATCCTGCTGGTAAACTTCATCAATGCCGCAAGGAATGAAAGTCCACCCAAAAGGTCTTCGGAAGGAGGAGCATTGTCATTTACGTGAAACCGTAAGGGGGTCTCCACATAGATCGAAATGGATAACGGAAGTAATTTAGCACGGTCCAACCAAAGAGTAGAACTCGTAGTCCTTCTCTGGAGAGCCTGAGAGCCCAATCTCGAGGGAAGTAATATATGCAGTGAGTTCCATAGTGCTGGAGTAGCCAGGGCAATTCGTCTCCACTCCCGAGAAACAGTGGTCAAGAGTAGAGGCGCCTCGGCCAAACTTCTAACTGCGTACCGCTCCTCCGGCAGACAACGAATGAAGATTTCGGAAAGAGTTTCCTCAGGAAGACGACGCATCGGAGACATTAGCATCCGGTGAGCCTCAACGTATGTCTTAACGTGGGCTCGCTTGAGCAGGAGAGTGTCTAGCAGATTCTGTACCCGAGCTACCTCCAATTCCAACTGCGCAAGTTGCAGCTGTGGTTCGGTAAGAAGAGCTTCTAGGTGTACGAGCTCCTCTGTGGATGGTACGTAGTTTGTTTGGATAATGGAGGCGAAAGGTGACTGGGTAAGGTTCCAGCTCAAGTCAATGATAGTTCCAGTATTCATCTAAGCGTCGTTGTGGTTGTGGACAAGATGCAGACTTTGACACGACACACATCAAAAGATGGTCATAAAGCGCTTGTTTCACTCATAGACGCCAATACATAGCCAGTCTTGGATATATAATACCAAAAGAAGATGAAAGAGTACTTGAGGAGGATTGTTGTGATCGATCTGGCCGGTATATGTATCACTGTCAATGAGTATAGATGCAAAGAGAAGTAAGAGGCACTAGAAGGTCAACGTGAAATGAAAGCAGATATCTTGCGCCCTGCTTTTTGCTACTTGGAGGAGTCTGGACTGGTACGTGTGATTGAGAAATAATTAATACCGGCATTCTCATGGTGGGGAATGGGAAGTGAGAGGCAGAAGATGATGAAAGCCAGGACGCCATACTGTTGAGTCCTACAGATTCAAAGGTATTACATTTTCCTAGATACTTAATCTCGATTCTTCATAACCAAAAAAAAATTACAATTGATACTCAGATAATCACAGACTTTATTGAATCCGACCCCTCTTCTTCTCCATCTACTGCAACAGACTGACCACTCGCCAGTTGAGATTGCTTTATGGCCGCTGCGCGCCGCTCGTCCCGGCGTTGGAGGAAGTACGTTAACAGAGCAAACGACACTATAAACTTCAGTATCGCATTTAAAATGCGAACGCGTATTACTCACTCATACTGAAGTTGATGCAGGCCGAAGCGATGTTTCCTTTCAGTACCCTAGTACAGGTTTAATGGACTCTAATGAACCGCGAAATTTTTCGGCTTGATTTGCTTACCTCGGCTGTTCCACTTGTGGGAATATAACACTAGCAAGGTAAAGCAAGTTAGATAGTGACGCTTGTACCAAACGTGGATCTGAATCTTACATCGGGAGCCAGGCCTAAAACGAAAACGTTGTCAGCAGTTGCATCGACATAGACATAGGCATAGTCATCATTCTTGCTTACTTGCATAACATAGGCCCACATGTTACAAGAAGCAACGACGAAGGAGCGCTCTAGGTGGTTAAGCAGTTGGACATTGAAGAAAGTTCTACATCGAATGAGAGTGAAAAAACTTACTTTCACTGTCGTATCCAGTCAATTCATTAGCCCACGCTAATATAAGCCCCGACAGGCCTGCAGTGATCGATGTCTATTGGAGGTATGATATCGTATTCGAATTTGGAGGGGGAAGTGCTCATACCATATAATACAACGTCCATCTCCTTGCAATGTTCGTATACAAAGGTGTCGCCGCTAGCAGTACGTAAACAATTATGCTCCATATCTGTCAACGAGAATTAGGGAACAAGACATAAGTTCTTAGGAAGGGTAAACTCACGCCTGATACTATCATCGGAGGCCAACGCATCCCTATTGCATCTGACCACCATGCCCAAATTAATGCTACAACAACATGCATGAGTGAGTCGAATTTAAAGTAAAGGCGGGAGAACTCAACTGGACACGACTTGAACTACGTTGATGCCTAAAGGATAGACATTGATCTGCCCCACAGTATACACAGTCTTCGTCGGGGTATTGAAGCTCTGCAACCAAAATATCATCGAAGTCGCGGGGCCACCTCCATTATTGAACAGGATATATACTATGTGTCATGATACGTTAGATGATCTCGTCTTTCGGGGTACGACTCACAAGGAACAAGCGTATAAATATGCCATGTCTTGAAAAATCCCAATATTTTCGCTTTAGTAAACTTGGATGGAGGTTTTCTATTAACCTCTGCCATCCGTTTCCTCGCCATCTCTAGTTGAGCCTCGGTGTATAAGAAGGAAGGTTTAGTGTTGTGTGGTAGATCCGGCATGAATATGAATCCTAGGAGAGCAATGGGGATGGTGATGATACCGTCGATGATGAAGAGCCCTATGATAGGTGAGTTAGGCACTGCAGAGAGCGAGATTGGAGATAAAACATACATTTCCACCCAGCCAGCCCATGAACTCCGTTCAACCCGTTGTAAGCTGCCTGGATTCCAACGCGTAAGCTATACTAAACACACTAGCTCCGTGAGCCTCACCGTCTGTAAGAAACCACTGAACATGGGACCAATAGCGCTCGCAGTCTACATGTACGCAAAAAGTCAGTTTCTGGTAACCCAATATCAGCGACAAATGTACATGGAAGATACAAGCGCGTTTGCCCAATTCATCTCCTTTATACCAGCTACCAATGACATACTGTATGGCCGGATAAAATGTGGATTCCGCTAGACCTGATGAGAGGAAGACCCACATTTTAGTATTTCTATTGTCCGAGAGGTGGAAACACTCACCAACGAAGAAACGAATAACGACCAAATCGGTGAAGTTCTTTGAAGTAGCCAGTAGCATGGTAAGCAAGCTCCAAAGAAGTTCCATTGCAGGGACCTGTGTTATAGTTATCAGGTCGTGTAAAAGACTTGAATGAAAAACGCAATAGCTTACCCAAATGGAGGGTCTAACTCTTGTGATTAACAAGCTTCGGAAAAACTGTCAGTGGAAGAGTGCTAAATGCATGGAACAAAGGGCTTACTTTGAAGGAATCTGCCCAATTACATATCCACAGGTCCAAGCGGTGGTGATGAAGTTCAAGTCGTTACCGGCTCTATACTAGTTTGTCGGTGTTCAGGATAGACCAATGATAAGATTGAACACACAGGTTGAGGCTGGGGTCCAAGCGATGAATTCATGAGTCACAAAAAGTAAAAAGTCCTGGACTTACTCTGTTTTCATTCCAGAAACGTATGCGTTCTTCATGAATCGGATAAGCTCAAGGACTAGAGCGAAAACTCGCACTCACTGTAATATTCTGCTGATCCAGATATGTGTATATCGCAAAAGGAAATAAGCACACAGCGCGTTTATCAACCTCGGAGAGATCCACTTATTTGCTAAAATAGGAAAAGGCAGCATAGGTCAACAAGCACGAGTCGAGCCTGTTCAGAAATTTGCGCTCTTCTGGTGACTTGTTCCATGTATCCCTGTTCCGAAGGAATGAATACAATCAGTGAGAACGCACAGTGCGCAAGTCTTACCAGATATAGCTGCCTAATGTTCTCGTCTTCACATTTGTTTCCGATTCGACTTCCAGATCCTTGTGTGATGGCATTGTGATAGACCTTCAATCTAGTTAGTAGTCGACTGGATAGCGTCTACTACCCTGAGTGGGCTCGAAAAATGAAAATCATTATAAGGGTATTTGAAAGTGAGGCAGATGACCTCGTTGCGTCTTTTATATGTCGACTGGAGCAATTCAACGAAGAGGGAATTTTAATGACCTATGGCGTGAGCTGATGCGCGAGTCTTGCAACTCGGATGAAAGTCGCATCATCCAACCCGGGACTGGGAAGATTAAGGGGTCCAAGGTCTCTAGTTCCTCTTTGTCTTTGAAATGGACGTTTTATAGCGATATTTCGGAGATTTCTTAGCACCATTTCAAGAAGAAGCGGAGTTGGCGCCACATGTCGCCACGATGTTGTATGATGATGCGACTGGCCAGTCTGGCGATAAGCTTCGTATCAGGATAATGTCAGAACTGTGCGATTAAAAAAGACCATGGTCAGAGTAGAATTGGCGCGCGCGTAAAGGCTAAAGCTGAAGCCTTTGCCAAACAAGGTACAATATCGAGGTTCGATCGCGACAATGGCCGCCGAGGTGGGGATCTATTCTCCGTCCGAGGATAGCGAAGGGTGAGTGTACTACAGAAAATATGGATTGATATTAATCGTGTCTAGTCCCCTTCTACGCGACTTTGTCAATGAAACTATTGCACGCCAGAACTCTCCCCGATCAGAATTACTTTCCGGTACCAATGGCGCCACAACTCCCCCGGGCCCTAGACGTGGTCCCAGCAAACGCTACCGTACAGAACGCGAAATGGCTTACAGAGGAATGGATAGTGGTCATCTACTTTCTCTACTAATCGACCACGAATATGAAGCTTCAAAAATGCGCAAAACTCTATATATGATCCTTGTCCAAAAAGAAGCAGAGACTCAGCGCGCGACAGAAGCAGAAAGGCAGGCCAAATCCCTCAGCGATCACGTCCGGGGAATGAACGAGAGACATATAGCTGCTGAGCGAGAGTCGCATACGCTTGAAGAGGAACTGACATTGTACAAGATACAGTATGATCTGGCGCAAAAGGAGATTCTTAAAGCCAGGGAGACAGTACTTGCTACGCAGACTCAACTCGATGCAGCGGAGCAAGAAGCACGGAAAGCCAGAGGCGATGCAAGGAAAGTGAAAGAGGCAATGGAGATTTGGAAGGCTCGAGAAGAAGGCCGGAAGCTGGGTTTCGAGGCCGGCTGGAATAGAGCCAGAGAGGAATTCGGTATTGTGTCTTCTCAGCCACCAGCGCTTGAATACGAGCCAGAACCTCCAGAGCCAGGTGATGTCGATGAGGATACGATATCCTATCGCACTTATCCTCCGCCAAACTCACGTACCTTGCAGTTCTCCGAGGTACCAATAGTTCAAGCTCCTCCTCCTCCTCCTCCTCCTGCTCCAGCGCCTATCCTTCGACGTTCACCGCCCATGCCTGAACCCGAGCCCGTTACGCATTCCAGACCACCTACAAGGCTAGCCATGGCTACACCCGCAGTCCAAGAATATCCCCTCCCTATACCTGCTCCCGAACAAGTTAATTTCGATAATCGACCTCCTTCTCCCATTCGACGCGCCAATTCTCGTAAACAGCCGCCAGGTCAGCCATGGCAGCCTCCAATCCAATATCAAAGATCCCCCTCTCCTCGTCCTCCAGATAACTACATCCCAGCCCTCTCGGACGACGGGCATATTGCTTTACCTGCTCCGCACGAACTGTCTCAGCACCCTCCTTCGCCGGGACCCAGCGTTAATGCCAGTTTGGCTCCGGAGCCACCTCATAGGGAATACACCTCGGCGAAAGGAAAAGCTCGAGCTACAGATTCGTGGTATAATCAGAATGGGGAGGTAGACTCTCGTACACATATTCCCAGTAACCAACCTGAAGCATCGACACCTGCTTCATGGTACCAGCAACCTAGACCCGATTCCGAGCGCAATCGACGTGCTTCAATGAGCTCTCGATATTCTGCCAACTCGAGCGGTGGGCTATTGGATGCTTGGGGTGTACCTATCCAGGAGGAACCCAAACGCTCGGCAGGGATTGGGAGTACGTTGAAGAATATGTTTCGAGGGAAGGGTAGTACTGGAAGGGATAGAGATAGGGATAGAGCGTTGAGTATGATCAAAGAGGATCCGCTCAGTCGACAAGGGAGCTTGAATGTTGGACCGCCGTTGGCGCCGCCTGTATTTCCTCCTTCTCAGCAAAACAATCATCCGACCGTTGATTCCAATCAAAGATTCGCGGACGAACTCAGGTACGATAATCCTGATATTGTGGAAAGACAGCGAGAGCGTCGGCCACCTCAAGTATGTTCTTCATCGTTTACTTGTTCATCTAGTTGTATTAATTTGTATTCGTAGGACTTGCAGCCGAGATTCGATCGTCCACCACGCAACGTTCGAATGCCTGCACGTATAACTGTCCCAGGACTCTTGTCACCTCCTCAGCAGCAGCAGCACAGCAGCAGCAGAGGTCACTTGGACATGGTCGAGCGATGTCTATGGGATCTACTACAAGTTCAGGGTTCTATGGAGGAGGACCGCAACGGGGAAATACTCCTTCTGAGGGACATGGTCGACCTGGAAGACGCCCTCCCATGGTGGAACGTACTACAAGTCCTCCGGTGTCGATATCTGTTCAGCCTCCGGTAAGCAAGCAACTATACTTATCCTTGCTACTACTAATTATTTCTAGTCTCAATCGCCTTCAGATGCACCTGCTGGACTGAACAGCGCGACGAAGATATGGACCGGGGACCCCAGCTGAACGATACCTTAGCCCGAATAATCCTCCTGTGCAGCTACCAGGATCCCGTTCAACGGCCACGCTCTGCGTCGTTAAACTATGGCTCTCCTTCCGTGAGGCGAGAGAGCCCCCCAGACTGGGCTCGAGCTCCGTTAGACCGAGCTAGACCCAATAGCAGTAACACTAGACCAAAAACACCGAACACTCGCCCTTCTTCGCGTGCCGCAGAGGCTTACCCTTCTTACCAGCAGCGTCCGACGACCCCGAGTGCAGCAAGTTCTAACCACCAACAACGAACTCGAAATTCCTTGAATCCGAATAACCCGTACCCATCCACCTCCTCCAACACTCACGGGTCCCCGAATTCTTTCCGAGCTCAAGGACTGACCTGCATCCGGACATCGACGCTCAGAGTCTGTGGGTAATCTAGGATTAGGAACACCAAATTCTTTCCAAGATGATGCACCTCTGCCCAACCCACATAGGCGTGCTGGTTCTGCAGAGGGAGGTGCAAGTGTCGAACCATCGCCTTTGAAACGAGTACAGTCGAATGTCTCTATGAAATCCATGGGTTCTCAGTACTCTCACTTCGATCCCGAGACATATACAGATCCGGCGTACTATGCGCTGGATGGGACTGATCCAGGATATCGGCCCACATCTAGAGGGGAATCTAGGAGTAGTCGAAGATAACATGCTGTAGTGCTTAATATCATTCATTGCTGCAAATGCCTCTTCATCCAAACCAGCTTCTCAATCACAGCCTGCCAAAGCAAGTGGAACAACGTTAATGTCATCATTATAAACGAGAGAAGTTTCGAGCGTATTGCGAGTCAACAAAAATTTGACCCGTATCCCTTATCTAACTGCATCGCTACAAAGTTGGAGGGCCAACAACCAGCTACACCGCTCGAGCATCCGGAAGAGTGAAGTACTTTTTCTAAAGTACGGTATACTGATCTTGAGGAGAAACACGTCAATTTATTAATGCTGGGGTAGAATGCGATAAAATGCGATATTGCTGAGCGCCAAGTTTTTGCTCTCCGTGCAAGTCCAACTCGAGTTGACTTTCTACCTGGTCCAGGTCAGCCCAGTATCGAACAACTCGTTAGAGCCAGGCTTTTCTCTTCCAGACCGTTCCAGTCGTAGTCTTATAAATTCTATCCCTTTCCATCGTCTCGATCAAATGTTTCACCTTCTCCACTGTCCCTAGACATCTATCTCTTTGCCCCAGGGAACTGCAGGATCTCTTCAGGCGTGAAGCCTACCGGCGGATAGTAGCTGTAATAGTTGAGTTTGTGGTTTGAGAAAGATACAATGTGGACATCGGGAGGGGGATCGCGCTTGACTCTCCAGTCTTTAAAGTTCTGAATGGATAGTTTAATAGCAGTTTGATCCACGTTGGTAGAACTGACTTTGATGACCGGGGACGACTCGGATGAGTTCACGGTCGACATTCGACGAGTATTCAGGAAGACTGGGCGTATGACCTTGGGGAGTCGGTGCATGATGAGGGTAAGGATGAGGGTTAGGATGGCTGTGCCAGACCGGAACAAAGATGAGACTGGAAAGCTGCTGGCGAAGATCTCCGGTGGGTAGGTCTGCTAGAACACTTCTGTACGAGACGTATGCAGATCCCGAGTGCTGTGCGCTGGATGGTAGATCGACCGAGGGCGGAATCGACTTATACGATTCATTTAATCATCCAAAGTTTCATGATCAGACATTTAAATCGTGGTCCACAAGAAAAGGCGAGTGTATAAGAGGGTAGAGTAACGGTAACAGGGAAGAGAAAAAGGGAAATTAACGAGACCACACAGTTCAGAATTCCAATTCCTTTAAATGTTGTATCCGGGGCCGCTAGCTAGCGAACCCTCAAAAAATCATTCTACTACAGGTTTTTGCGAACGAAAAGCAGTCGGACGCCCCAGACGCTTAGAAACATTCTGAAGAAAAAGTGAGCTTTATGAAACAACGAGGGTAAAAAACACGTACTGCGGTGAACGATACCAGGGCCAGATTCGTCGTACTCTTGCTTCGAGCACCACAAGTTCTGGAAGGTACTGAGGGAAGCAAGAATGGAACCACCGATCCAGACAGAGTATTTTCTTTCAGGAGGGGCGACGATCTTGACCTGGAAAAGAAAGTTAGCGCCTGCGAATAACGCAAGGTAAACGGATACGTACCTTCATCGAGGCAGGCGACAAGGAAGTAAGTTCCTTTTGCATACGGTCGGCAATACCAGGGAACATGGTAGTACCACCAGAAAGCACCACGTTTCCGTAAAGATCACGACGGATATCGAGGTCACACTTGAAGATGGAGTTGTAAGTCGTCTCGTGGATACCAGCAGCTTCAAGACCGAGGAAAGCAGGCTGGAAGAGAGCTTCGGGTGCACGGAATCTAAAGCAGCGTTAATGAATTGTCACTGAGAAAGACAAGATAACGTACCGTTCGTTACCAATGGTAATAACCTGACCATCGGGAAGCTCGTAGCTCTTCTCGAGAGCAGAGGATTGAGCAGCGGTCTGAAGCTCTTGCTCAAAGTCGAGCGCAACGTAGCAGAGCTTCTCCTTGATGTCACGGACGATTTCACGCTCGGCGGTCGTGGTGAATGGGTAACCACGCTCCATGAGGTTCTTGATCAAAAAGTCGGTAAGATCACGACCAGCAAGGTCGAGACGAAGAATGGCGTGAGGAAGCGCGAAACCCTCGTAGATGGGGACGGTGTGAGTGACACCATCACCAGAGTCGAGCACAATACCAGTAGTACGACCGGATGCGTAGAGGGAAAGTACGGCCTGGATGGCGACGTAGAAAGCGGGTGCGTTGAAGGTTTCGAACATGATCTGAGTCATCTTTTCACGGTTGGCTTTCGGGTTTAAAGGCGCCTCGGTGAGAAGGACGGGATGCTCTTCAGGGGCGACACGGAGTTCGTTGTAGAATGTATGATGCCAAATCTTTTCCATGTCGTCCCAGTTGGTGACAATACCATGCTCAATAGGGTACTTGAGGGTAAGGATACCACGTTTGGACTGAGCTTCGTCACTAGAGAATTGCGATGAGTATCAAAAAGGAAAAGGAGCGTGCCACGACATACCCAACATAGGAGTCTTTTTGGCCCATTCCTACCATGACACCCTGGTGACGAGGACGACCGACGATAGAACTATGCTCTAGCGATTAGAAAAAAGGAGGTAGGATAGCAAGTTGCGACGTACGGAAAGACAGCTCGAGGAGCGTCATCACCTGAGATTCCGATTTAATTAGTTCGCTGAATGGATTCCTCACAAAATTCTAATTACCAGCAACTAGAGATCAACGGAATCAGCTCGATAAAATCGTTTGAAGAGGACGAAAAACTTACAGCCAGCCTTGCACATGCCGGAACCATTGTCAATAACCTGTAAGGAGTCTCAAAATTTGGGGTAAACAGGCCAAAGGAAATCGATACGCACGAGAGCGGCGACTTCGTCCTCCATTGTAGTAGATTATTCGTAAAGAGATGAAGATGGTAGAAAACAGAAGATGGGAGACACAAGAGCTGTTTAGGTAATCGTTTGTTTATATCAAAGGCGGTGCCGATGCGCAGTCAGATGACGATGGATGATTACAAGTCAGTAAGTCGTCGTCGTTGGAAACACCCCGAGCTTACCTCGTCTTGTAGTTGGCTCGTTGAAGTGATGGAAAGAGAGGAGACAAGCGAATTATTGTTATCCGATTTATTTGGCACGCTTTGGTGCAAACACAAGTGCACTGCCACCGCGAAACGAGCGCGCGCGCGCGCCGAATAACTCTAGCTAGCTCTGGCTCTGCTACGGGCGGAATCTTACATGGCTCGACACTATCTAAAAGGTGCCAAACAGCGCCCAATTATGTATCATGAAGGTCCTGGACAAAAATAATCCTGATTTTGTTTTAGATTTTGATTTTGCTTTCACTTTTGTTTTCATTTTTGTTCCCAATGCATGTCTTCTGTATCTGAACTTCACTTCTCATTATATGGCTATAACAACTGGAATACCCATAGGTGCCCAGGTGCCTATACCAGACACTGGGCAGAACACTGAATGGATACTGGCAAAGTGTTAGGTATGGCCTTAATGGATTATCCAATAACCAAGTAACAAAGCTTTTTCATGGGATTCATACAGAGGCACAGATGCATAGAGAGTCTCTATCAAAGGTCCAATGTTAATAGCAATGTTATTAACACGGCCCCAACCAATTAGCCCGACCCTAATAGAGACTAAGGATGCCCATTGTTCCCATGGTATAGTGAGTATGGGTTACCATTACAGATATGCATCAGCAAAACCTGTAGGTACTCTAGAGTGCTCCAGAACTCTCCAGAGCTCCCAGAGCTTCTGGAGCAGCCAGAGCAAGGATAGTAGTGTAACATCCCCAATCCCTGATCAGCAGGACCTCAGTCTTTACAGGCGGCGGCGCATTCTCGCACCTGCCAATAATCTATATTATAATAATTATATATTAGAATTACCTTAGCTTTTAACCATCACCTTGCAAGTATACCTGAATAAATCCAGTAGTACTCATTGGCATGATATTAAGGCTCTAGGCTCCGTATAGGAGCTGTTACACTTTTTTTTGAGTACCTGTGTACTCTTCAGCAATCCCCGCAAGATGCTGAGTTGTTACGACGACTCAGGTTACGGTGACATGGTAAACATTGCCAATAACCATTATTGGAATTGCTATGGCAATTCCAGCAATGACAATGTTTTTAACATTGTCAACCATTCAAAAAAGATTCATGGCAGTGAATCTTACAACAGTGACTGTTTTTGTGTCACTGGTACCAGCACATGCATGGGCACAAATGATTTTAAGCCCAACTTGTGTTGGGCTGGAAATAATAATGTTCAGTCTGAACATTTAAATGTGGCCTTGACCACGCTTGAATCACCATTTGGTTTACACCAAATTGGTTACACCAAATTGGTTTACACCAAATTGGTTTACACCAAATTGGTAATTTTTTTCATCAGTGTGTGGAAAGCCAAAAGGCCCTCCATGAGCTTTTGAAGTTCACGGAAATGTTAGCAAATGCTAACATAATGGGATTTACTCCTCCGGGAGACATTGCATACTGGAACATTAGAGATACTGACAGCGATTGGCAGCCCAGCTATGGCTGGACAGGCACAAAGCCTTGCAGTCATCCCTGCAAACCTGACAGTGACTCTCTGACACCTCTGGTGTCCTTGTCTCCTGCTCCTGCTCCTCTTCCTCAACTCTCCCACACCTCCCCCTTGTGTCTAAGAAATTGGAGATACCCAATTCCTTGACCAGGGAATTGTAAATTGGGATGGAAACAATGACAAAGTTTATAACATTGTCAAACCGAGTCATTTTCATGACTCAGTTGCCCCAGGATACATCCCGCATCATACCCCAGCTTGACTCTAGTCAAGCTGAATGTCCATACATTCATACCGGATGTTTTGGCGCAGCTCCTGTTGCACCTTATTCTCAAATTGGATTAAAAACCCAATTTGGGAAGACACCAAGTCATTTTCATGACTCAGTGCCCCATAATGCATCTTGCATTGTGGAAAACACACCCCAGCTCAACTGCAGTTGAGCTGACACTTGAAGCATTCATGCTGAATGTTTTGGCGTGACTCCAGTTACACCTAATTCCCGAATTGGATTAAAGCCCCAATTTGGGAATTCTTCTCAATCGTGTGCTTCTGCACATGAAATGAGCCTTCATGATGTGAGGAACATCATGAAGAACTTGTCTCAGCTTGACAGGAGTCAAGCTGAATGTCCTCACATTCCCCTGGAATGTTCTGGCATGGTTCTAGCCCCGCCAAATTCCCAGATTGGATTAAAAACCCAATTCAGGAATTCTTCTTGATCATGTGGTTCTGCACATGATTCGAGCCCCCATGATGTACCCCTCATTGTGAAAAGCTCACCCCAGCTCAATCCTGGTCAAGCTGATTGTTGATACATTCAAATTGAACATGTTTTGGCGTAGCTCCAGCTGCACCAAATTCCCAAATTGGGAAGTCACCAAGTCGTGAAAACAATTCAGTGACCCACAATGCTCCCTGCATTGTGCAAAACCAAGTAAGCTGGACCCTTCTACGTTCATACTGAACATGTAGGTGTGGCTCCGGCTGCACCCAATTCCCAAATTTGGCTAATACATCAATTTGGGAATTCTAGTGCCAGTGTACACGCTGGCACAAACGAGTTGCGACCCAATTTATGTTGAGCTAATGGCAATGCTATTTGCATCACTTCAGGCTACAACAATTTATATCATGTTAGATAGGCCAAAGTGTAACAATCCAGTATCTAATATGAAGTAAATCCACAGGATATCCATGTCTCCTTAGTATTGGCGACCAAATAGGTATTGATAGTGAGAGTGATGATGGTCTCATCTAGTCATCTGACAACCTATCTCGGCTAATCCCATCAACAATCATGTGACACTGTCACACAGTACAAATTGAAATTTTCAAAATAGTAATTGATCATTACAGTGATGACTTTCTCATCTACACTGAGCAACCTACCTCTGCTGATCCCATCAGCACTCATGTGACACTGTCACACCAACTATAAATAAAGCTTTTGACTACTATGAGGATGGATCCCAGAAGGAGACCTAGGGATAAGGTAAACTGTATAAGTAGTGTGACAGTGTCACATGTGTCACATAAAAAAAGTCGGGCATGAAGTGCCATAATTAGTAAAAGAATCATGAAAAATAATGAAAATATTCATAGGATGGGTTTGCAGCCTGTACATGACTTTTAATAGTAGTCTATGGAATCCATGAACTAGTAAATGTACTAGTCCATGGATTCCATGAACTAATGAATATGCTAGTCTATGGAATCCACAAACTAGTGCATTTACTAGTCCATGAATTCCATGAACTAGTGCATTTAGTAGTCCATGGATTCCATGAACTAATGTATTTACTAGTCCATGGATTCCATGAACTAGTGCATTTACTAGTCCATGGAATCCATGAACTAGTACATTTACTAGTCCATGGATTCCATGAACTAGTACATTTACTAGTCCATGGATTCCACAAACTAGTGTATTTACTACTCCATGGAATCCATGAACTAGTAAGGTAGAGAGCAGCCAAGCTTGTGCAAGATCACGTGCATTGAGTGTGACCTTCCAAATATAGTGAAATTCCAATGAAAATCTTGTAACAATTCATCCACCACACATGTAGCTAATTCGTCCCATTCATGGATGCAAATAAGGCTAAGCATCACTTGTGCAACAAAAGTTTGGTCAAAATATCAAATTTGGTAGCGGAGTTACAGTTTTTCCCTTGTTTCAGTCATATTTTATACATTCCATGCCTCATATGAAGAAGTGTCTCTGAAATCAAGACGATAACTTCAAGGGTAGTGTGAAGAATGATTTGAGGTGATACTTATGTTGGTCTGTTAGTTTTTGTAACCGAGCGCATAAGTTTAGAGATGCCTATGGAAAAGGACTTAATGGAGCTCAAGCAGCATGGGCTTCAAAGAAGCACAAGGGCCATTGGATCTTACCTGACAGTCTCATGGATGATATGGTGCATGAACTCAAGTCATGAATATGTTGTACGATGCTCTATTCCCTTCACATTAGTAGTTTTTAGAGTAATCCAATATCTCCTCTACGAATTCTTAACCAAAATCTTCGGTGACTTGGATCCTTACGTTTCATTGCATTTAGAATTGTTGAATGGAAAGAATAAGGGGGGAAGGATGTTGTTCATTTTTTATTGAATTTCGAAGAGAATTTACCTATCTATGGATGTGTGACCATCATGGTAACTTCAGCACATGATCTTGCATGAGCTTGGCTGCTCTCTACCTTACATTAACTAGTCCATGGATTCCATGAACTAGTGTATTTACTAGTCCATGGATTCCATGAACTAGTGCATTGACTAGTCCATGGATTCCATGAACTAGTGCATTGACTAGTCCATGGATTCCATGAACTAGTGCATTGACTAGTCCATGGATTCCATGAACTAGTGCATTGACTAGTCCATGGATTCCATGAACTAGTGCATTGACTAGTCCATGGATTCCATGAACTAGTGCATTGACTAGTCCATGGATTCCATGAACTAGTGCATTGACTAGTCCATGGATTCCATGAACTAGTGCATTGACTAGTCCATGGATTCCATGAACTAGTGCATTGACTAGTCCATGGATTCCATGAACTAGTGCATTGACTAGTCCATGGATTCCATGAACTAGTGCATTGACTAGTCCATGGATTCCATGAACTAATGAATATACTACTCCATGGATTCCATGAACTAGTGCATTGACTAGTCCATGGAATCCATGAACTAGTACATTTACTAGTCCATGGATTCCATGAACTAATGAATATACTACTCCATGGATTCCATGAACTAGTGCATTGACTAGTCCATGGAATCCATGAACTAGTACATTTACTAGTCCATGGATTCCATGAACTAGTAAATGTACAAAGTCCATGGAATCCATGACCTACAAAACATACTAGTCTATGGATTCCATGAACTAGTGAATATGCTAGTTTATGGAATCCATGAACTAGTACATTTACTAGTCCATGGATTCCATGAATTAATGAATATATGACTCCATGGAATCCATGAACTACAAAATATACTAGTCCATGGATTCCATGAACTGATGAATATACTCCTCCATGGAATCCGTGAACTAGTATGACTTACTGGTATCATTACAACCATGAGATTAGTTACTAGTATGAGTTATTAGTACTAGTATAACTGTTAGATTGCTTACTAGTATTACTTATTGGTATTATTACAACCATTAGATCAGTATAGTCGAGTTATTATTACTAGTACCATTAGATAGTACAACCATTAGATTAGTTACTAGTACTAGTACAAGTTACTAGTACTTAGTACAAGTTACTAGTACTTAGTACAAGTTACTAGTACTTAGTACAAGTTACTAGTACTAGTACAAGTTACTAGTACTAGTACAAGTTACTAGTACTAGTACAAGTTACTAGTACTAGTACAAGTTACTAGTACTAGTACAAGTTACTAGTACTAGTACAAGTTACTAGTACTAGTACAAGTTACTAGTACTAGTACAAGTTACTAGTACTAGTACAAGTTACTAGTACTAGTACAAGTTACTAGTACTAGTACATTAGTACAAGTTACTAGTACTAGTACAAGTTACTAGTACTAGTACAAGTTACTAGTACTAGTACAAGTTACTAGTACTAGTACAACCATTAGATTAGTTACTAATACAAGTTATTGGTACTATTACAACCATTGGATTAATTAGGAGTCCTATTACAACCATTAGATTAGTTACTAGTGCAAGTTATTGATACTATTACAACGATTAGATGAGTTCCTAGTACAAGTTATTAGGACTAGTACAACCATTAGATGAGTTACTAGTCCAACTTATTAGTACTACTACAACCATTAGATTAGTTACTAGTACAAGTTATTAGTACTAGTACAACCATTAGATCAGTTATTGGTCTGACTTATTGGTACTATTACAACCGTTAGATTCATTACTAGTCTGATTTATTGGTACTAATATAGCCATTAGATTAGTCACTAGTACAACTGTACCAATAGCCCATACTAGTAACTAATCAAATAGTTGTAGTAGTACCAATAACTCGGAGTAACTCTACTAGTACTAGTACAAGTTACTAGTACTAGTAACTAATCTAATGGTTGTGACTAGTACCAATAACTACGTACTAGTAACTGATCTAATGGTTGTAATAGTACCAGTAACTTGTACTAGTAACTAGATCTAATGTTGTACTAGTACCAATAACTCGGCCTAGTACTGATTTATGTAGTTCATTGAATCCATAGACTAGTACAGTTACTAGTTCATGGAATCCATAGACTAGTATATTTTGTAGCTCATGGAATCCATGGAGTAGTATATTCATGTAGTTCATGGAATCCATGGAGTAGTAAATTCATTAGTTCATGGAATCCATGGAGTAGTAAATGCACTAGTTCATGGAATCCATGGAGTAGTAAATGTACTAGTTCATGGAATCCATGGAGTAGTATATTCATTAGTTCATGGAATCCATGGACTAGTCAATGTACCAGTTCATGGATTCTATGGAGTAGTAAATACACTAGTTCGTGGAATCCATGGACTAGTAAATGTACTAGTTCATGGATTCCATGGACTAGTAAATGCACTAGTTCATGGAATCCATGGACTACTAAATGCACTAGTTCATGGAATCCATGGACTAGTAAATGCACTAGTTCATGGATTCCATAGACTAGCATATTCATTAGTTCATGGAATCCATGGACTAGTACATTTACTAGTTCATGGATTCCATAGACTACTATTAAAAGTCATGTACAGGCTGCAAACCCATCCTATGAATATTTTTCATTATTTTTCACGATTTTTTCACTAATTATGGCACCTCATGCCCGACTTTTTTTTTCATGTGACACATGTGACACTGTCACACTACTTATACAGTTTACCTTATCCCTAGGTCTCCTTCTGGGATCCATCCTCATAGTAGTCAAAAGCTTCATTTATAGTTGGTGTGACAGTGTCACATGAGTGCTGATGGGATCAGCAGAGGTAGGTTGCTCAGTGTAGATGAGAAAGTCATCACTGTAATGATCATTTACTATTTTGAAAATTTCAATTTGTACTGTGTGACAGTGTCACATGATTGTTGATGGGATCAGTCAAGATAGGTTGTCAGATAACTAGATGAGACCAACATCACTCTCACTATCAATACCTATTTGGTTGCCAATACTAAGGAGACATGGAATCCAGGATATCTGGAATCCAGTGCAGTCTGGCACCTGGAATCCATGCCTGGATATCCTGTGGATTTACTTCATATTAGATACTGGATTGTTACACTTTGGCCTATCTAACATGATATAAATTGTGTTAGCCTGGAATGATTTGCGTTGCCAAACCAAGCAACTCAGCACTTCAATCACCAATTGGGTCATCCCAATTTGATGATTTCTTTGAAGCATGTGCAAAAGCACAGGCCGCAAGCCAAAAGGCTCTCCATGAACTTTTGGAGTTCACGGAAAATTTTCAGCTTGACCCACATTGGGCCAATGGCAATGTTTGTTACATTGCCAAACCGAGTTGTTTTTACGACTCAGTATTTAATAATGCCAAGGACACTGTCCCAGGCATGGTTCAGCTTGACTCTGGTCAGGCTGAACATCATAGTGTTCCACGCGAACATCCTAGTGTGGCTAATGCCACGCTCATGCACAGTTTTCAGCTTGACTCTGGTCAAGCTGAGTATCCAAACATTCTACCTGAATGTTTTAGTGTGGCTAACACCCCACTCAAATCACCATTTGGGTTGCCCCAAAACATGTTTCCTGACTGAGTCCATCCTAGGATTGACTCGGGAGGACAAACTCATCAAGGAGAGGACCCACATGGGAATTTCAGAGATACTGACAGAGACCAATGGACTGACATCAATCAGAAAGGCCTAAGGCCTTCCTGTCATCCCTGCACATCTAAAGGTGAAATTTCACTGCCAGATGATTTCCTGATACCTCCCATGTCCTCACCTCCTCCTCCAGTTCCTGCTCCTGCTCCTGCTCCTCCCCCTTGCATTGATTCAAAGCCTGGATTGATTCAAGAGGTGAGGTTCACCCCTCAGAAGGCTATGCCTTCCAAATTTACAGCAGTACATGGCACCACTGTAAATTCATGTTTTGGCACAGCCAGGCCCTCGAAAAGGAACTGAATGGACCGAGTTGCTGTCCAGCGACTCCATGAACAGGATCTCCAAGAAATTGAAGATTCACAATTCCCTGACCAGGGAATTGATTTTAATATTGATGGGTATGCCATTGACAAGTGTTTGGACAGTGGTAAAGACCCACCATCCAGAAATTGTGGGGGGCAAATCCATTGTAAACTACAATGGATTTTGGAAACTCACGGAGCAAGCTCAAAATGTGTACAACATTCACAAGCTTGCTTTTCTCTTTGAAAGGGGGAAGGCCAGTGTAGAAATACACTAGCTCACTCTACATCTCAAGTACATGGGATTAAATATCCCTCAAAACACAATTTGCCAGAGGATTGGGTATGGTACATCCAGATGTACCCCAACCAATGTCCTACTGGTGTAAAGTATGATCATGATGATCATACTCTCACCCATAATGTACGGGGATGATTACTAGTAAGTAACCATGCCCCAGTTATAGCAGCAGGGACTCCCAAGGTGAAGCAGCATTGCTTCACCTTACAAACAGCGGAGTTGTTCACAACTCCAGGACTTTATGCATCCATTACCGGATGTGATGAGACAAATATTGTCTCAAATATGTCAACATCACCATATACAAGTGACATCAATAATGCTACATTAGATGATGTAGCCTTGTTTTATGCCTCTCAAGGCATTACCATTGAAATGGGAAAAGACATAACTGTATTTGCCCTTCAGTGGTTGACTATGTTCTGTACAACGGACCCTAGCCTTGGATGCAAGTTATGTGCAACACATGACCATGTTCTTCACTCCTGTTTCTGAATACATGGCACGCTGCCATGCATTCACAATCCCAGGATATATTCACGACACACTATCATGAATATGGTCCCAACTTCAACTATCAAGTTGAAGTTCTCACAAATAAGCTCCAGCTGGGTTGACACGCTATCAAACCAGTTGGGGGTCCCCTTCCTCTTCAATTGAACTGTAGGCTCAATCTGGCTGGGGAGGGTGTAACATCCCCAATCCCTGATTGGCAGGACCTCAGTCTTTACAGTTGGCAGCACATTCCCGCGCCTGCCAATCATCTATATTATAATTATTATATATTAGAATTACCTTAGCTTTTAACCATCACCTCGCAAGTATACCTGAATAAATCCAGTAGTACTCATTGGCGTGATATTAAGGCTCTAGGCTCCATATAGAAGCCATTACAAGTAGCTCTGGAGTGCTCCAGAGCACTCTGAGTAAGGCAAAAGAAAAGCAGAGTTTGTCTAATTCTCCTGCTTCTTCAGAGTGCTCCAGAGTGCTCCAGAGACCTATTCAATCTGCCTCATGATGATGGATAACAACTGTATTCATGTCCTAAGAATAGCAAAATCACATGTATTATTGCCTTTTCTATTTATATACAAAAGCAGCATCCAATGCTTCCTGAGACTTCCCGCCTACCAACTACCAACAGTTCTTGATCTCACTCCCCAACTCCCAACTCAGAGAGTGGCGGCAGGTGGACAAACCCACAGGTACCTGTAAGTACATCTGTGTGAAAACCTGTAGGTATTGGGCCAAAAATTACTTGCATATTTTGCCACTCTTGGGCACTAAATGGGCGCTAAAAATCTGTGTTTGGGTGTTTGTAAACTGCATACAATTAAAAAACTGACACTGGTACCAAAAACACTTACTACTACTGTGAATAAATGTGCCTGCACATGTAAATGTCTTATGATAATAGTACTACTTGTTATACTAACTGTACTATTATTGTTGATGGCATTTACCTGTGGATACATGCAGGTAAACTATCTGTGGGTTACAGATACCTGTGGTACAGGTTTCTCATGGATGGAGGTATGACTTGGAGGAGCTCAAGTATCCATGGATGTGAGTACAGGTAACCCACAAGTGTCACTTGTGTCATTCTCTGTCCTGACTCCCTGAATCCTTGATTACCTCACTCCCTGGCCTCACTCCCTGACTCCCTGACTTCCCAACCTTGCTCCAATGCTTCCCAGCTTTTCTTAACTTTCTAGATTGCATGCACTACCTCAAATACTATCAATTCCATTCAGCTATAAAGCTACTTGGTGTAAGCAGGTGTTGAACCTAGCACCCAAGTTGATGTGTTCCATATGTACAAATAAGCAGCTACTGTGGTGCCAGAAATTAACCAAACATGTGAAATTTGAACTTGTAACCTCAATATCTCATGAACAGGGGCATATGAGAACAAGAGGCTGGTGAGTATTTTATAGTGCTTTCAACTCTCTAGAATCTCCGGTTTACAGATATTGAATATCCTGACTCAGTCACATGATATGGCTTCATTAGTTTGACAGTATGATTTTTGATGTGTAATTTTTGAGAATCTTACACTTAAACAGCATAGAACAAGCAATTCTGCATTGTTTCTCATGAAATTTTTTACTGATAATAATGATAGAGGTCTTAAAATATGGTTTTTACTTACATGGTGGCATGGTGTGAGAAATTACTCTTGCTACAGATACAAAGTGTGATTATTGATGATTTTGCATATTCCTGCATACACAATGTGGGGCCTGCATATATGACACTTGTAATTAGTGTACAGAGATGATATAAACCTCACTACAATGAAATCTAGGCTCAATACCATTATAGTGCAATTTTATTCTGCATTCTTTGTGAATTCACCTCACAAAAAACACTGTTTGTCACTTTGTGGTGCAAGATATGGGAATTTGCTGTATATCAGCTACCAAGAAGTATGTGAAATTAGTGCACCAAACCAAATATTCCAGCATAGTAGAGTTACATTTGTCACATCTTCCATCTGTGCCCACTTTCAAGCACACTTCTCAAAAAACCAAACATAAAAATTAGAGTAGAGAAATAATTGCATGGATATTTGCTCAAATAAAAATTACCTTCAGTCATATCAGTGTCAGATTGTGTAATATGGCCAATAGAGACCCTGTAAGATTTTTGAACACCTACAACCCAGCCATAGAAAAACAGATGGGCATGTTTGTTTTTTGCTTAATTTTCATATTTGATTCTGGAGAAAATCTGCATTAAAAAGAGCACAAATGGAGGATATGGCAGTCAGCCTTCTACCAGATTGAATCATTTGGTCTCCTGCACTGATTCCACATACTTCCTGGTAGCTGACATAGAGTAAACTCCCATATCTTGCGCCACAAAGTGACGAACAGTGTTTTTTGTGAGGTGAATTCACAAAGAATGCAGAATAAAGTTGCACTATAATGGTATTGAGCCTAGATTTCATTGTAGTGAGGTTTATATCATCTCTGTACACTAATTACAAGTGTCATATATGCAGGCCCCACATTGTGTATGCAGGAATATGCAAAATCATCAATAATCACACTTTGTGTCTGTAGCAAGAGTAATTTCTCACACCATGTCACCATGTAAGTAAAAACCATATTTTAATACCTCCATCATCATTATCAGTAAAAAATTTCATGAGAAACAGTGCAGAATTGCTTGTTCTATGCTGTTTAAGTGTAAGATTCTCAAAAATTACACATCAAAAATCATACTGTCACACTAATGAAGCCATATCATGTGACTGAGCCAGGATATTCAATATCTGTAAATCGGAGAATCTGGAGAGTTGAAAGCACTATAAAATACTCACCAGCATCTTGTTCTCATATGTCCCTGTTCATGAGATATTGAGGTCACAAGTTCAAATTTCACATGTTTGGTTAATTTCTGGCACCACAGTATAATTATACACTGCTATCAGTAAATAAAAATAAAAATAACAAAACCACAAACTAAAGACAACAAACCTGATCTAGGATAATTGGTAACCTTCTTCATTGATACCTGCTGCTTGGCTATGTTAAGCAATAAATATCCCAGTAGAGCCAGATTGGGGAAAAATCATTGTGCTTACAGCGCATTGCAAGTTCAAGCAGCAACATCATTTCGTAGCTTGATTCCATGGTAGGAATACTTGTTCATCACAAAAAATGGTCTGGACCCAGGGCTGACTTTGGGTTGATCCACAATGACCTAAAGAGACTTAAGGGAACCTAAGGATACCTAGGTTGCCTAGACTGCCTCAGTTTCTTTGAGGTTACCTAGGTTGCCTAGGATTTAGGGATAAACCTTGGGAATTTGAGGCAACCTCAGTTAACCTGAGCTAACTGAGCTAACCTGAGGTAGCCTAAGGTAGCCTGGGATAGCCTGGAACACCCAAGGTGACCAGGGTGACCAGGGTAGCCTAGGTTCCCTAGGTTATTGTAGGTTTAACCCATTTTTGCTGATGTTCAAGCTCACCAAACCAGCTGTAAATGCTGTATAAGAAGCACAATCATTTGTAGCATCAAAGTCTTTCTTGATTGGAGATGTGCTGTTCTGGTAGAGAGAGATGCAATGGTCCATCTGCCAGACAAGCCAGTTAGTTAGCAATGAACCTGTGAATTGATCAGAAACCTAACTGTAGTTGCAACTAGTGCCAAGATGCAATAGGGAACTTTGTCATTGAACTCCTTCTTGTATTTCCATGTCCCCAACATACTAACAATGTAAAAAAAAATCCCAGATAATGCTTTGTAGACAGAGGTGGTCAAAGTTGTTTGTATGACCTTGATGGAATGACTTTAACTTTAAAAAAAGATAAGAAAGAATACTGACCTTGTCATTGAAACTGTTCAGCAAAAAACTCTCCTTATGCAACAAATCCTGGTTATATACTTTAACTAGATTCTCGTATTGCTGTGAGTTGTGCCCAGTCATGTAGGGCTCCCTACTGGTGGGCAAAGGCAATTCATAAGCAGTCTTGACTTGGAAAAGAACTTCCTTCTTCAAACTACTCCTAAATGATTTCTGTGATTTATAAAGCTAGAATACCATGCTATAAGTAAGCAAACATAAAAGAAACCTGAGCCAGAAAACAGAACTTACGTAGTGTTTGATAGTGGAACAATGTTCTTGAGATAACCTAAGTATCTAGTGAGAAAGAGTAAAAGAAGTTAAGGGAGAACTCACCAGCTTCTATGCTTTCCTCTCTTGTGGCTGTTAGAAATAATAAACAAAGTTTAAATAGTTGTATAGCTGTTTGGCCTCTCTTGGGCCCTGAGGCAAATGGGTAAGGTACATGAGTATCTACATACTGTATTTATACTTGTAAGAATGACTATGTCATAGTAAACATATTGAGGAAGAGGATACTATGAGAAATAACAAGTGGCTACTGTGAGTATATGCACAAATATCTCCTGAGATATCATGAATTCATAAGTATGTTGTAATGTGGTTAAAATAGATTTTCTATAAATTCCAACAGCAGCACCTTGATTAATTACCTTTTGAAGGCAGTCATAAAAAACCTCAGCATCAGAGTATAGATCAAGGAATGGATTGTATAAAGCCATGTAGAGCTGAAGATGAGATTGTGCAACAAGAATGAGTTCTTGAATGTTCAATGGATAGTATCCCAGCAAGGTAGCATCTATGACTTCAGGCTTGTTCTTGGGAGCTGCTTGAGTAAGAGATTGAATATAAAAAACAGTCAAATTATAACAGTCTTTCTTTACCTTTACTACTCCCTGCAGACTTATGCTTCTCTCCTACAAACATAATAACATCTGGCGTAACAAGAAAAAACAAATAAAAACCTACTGGCAGTATTAGATGTTCTTGAAAGAGGCCTAGATGAAACCTGAGATGCTTGGCCAGAAGAAGCCCCCAAGAATGACCTAGATTCATCATAGCCAATGCCTGAAAACCCCAGAATGGAAGTAGGTTATTATGAGAAAAAAACCTCCTCTAGAGGTATACAAGAAGGAGGTCTTGCTACACCTTGGGTTTGAGAAGATTGGCAAGCTTGAGGCAGAGTTCCAGAATATCTTGAAGTAAATAGTTATAAGGTAGCAAAAGTTACTGGCAAATTACAATGACTTACTCTCTCTAACTGTTATATCCATGCTATCATCACTGCTCATTTCTGACACTTGCTGCCAATTTCCGATCACTTGCCATTGATCAATCAACATTTCGATGTAACTACTGTTATATCCATACAATCATCACCGCTCGTTGCTGACATCTGACACTCACTGCTGATGTTTGACACTTGCCACCAATTTCTGATCAATTGACATATCGATCTGATAGCTGCCTTTTACCTTTGGAAACATCCCTATCATGTTTGGACAGACTTTCCAATACTTATTGTTTTATTCCTCTTATATTCTTTTGTCTTTCTTACTGAATTACTTTATTGTTATACTTACTGAATACACTCCCAGATATATATATTACTTATTGTTCTTTACATTTATCTGTTTATCCAAACTCACTAATATTTAAGTAGTATACCATGTATTGTAACTTTAGTTTGAAAATCAACTTAGCCTAGCTGATCTTCTCTAGTCTTATTTCCGACATCTCCGCCAATCAATCGATCGACATTGCGATCAATTTGCGATTGACTTGTGGCTGTGCATTTACTCCGCTCTGCCCTTCTTCCACTCCTTCCCTCTGGGACACATTACAGTGTGTTAAGGGTGTTGCTCATAGCTTCACCAAGTCCCGTTACTTCAAAGGTCCAACCTGGATCATCAATCAATTGACATTGGTCAATTCTCACGATTGATTTGCGATTGATTTCCTGCCACTTTGATCTGGGCTGCATGGACTTAACAGTAAAATGCAACACCCTTAACACACTGTAATGTGTCCCAGAGGGGAGGAGTGGAAGAAGGGCGGAACAGAGCAAATGCACAGCCGCAAGTTGATCGCAAATTGATCGCAATGTCGATCAATTGATTGGTGGAGATGTCGGAAATAAGACTAGAGAAGATCAGCTAGGCTAAGTTGATTTTCAAACTAAAGTTACGATACATGGTATACTACTTAAATACTAGTGAGTTTGGATAAACAGATAAATGTAAAGAACAATAAGTAATATATATATCTGGGAGTGTATTCAGTAAGTATAACAATAAAGTAATTCAGTAAGAAAGACAAAAGAATATAAGAGGAATAAAACAATAAGTATTGGAAAGTCTGTCCAAACATGATAGGGATGTTTCCAAAGGTAAAGGGTAGCTATCAGATCGATATGTCAATTGATCAATGGCGATTGATCGGAAATTGGTGGCAAGTGTTGAATGTCAGCAACGAGCGGTGATGATTGTATGGATATAACAGTAGCTACATTGAAATGTTGATTGATCAATGGCAAGTGATTGGAAATCAGCAGCAAGTGTCGGAAATGAGTGGTGATGATAGCATGGATATAACACTAACCTTGCTAGAAGCAGGTTGATGATTAGTTGACCAAGTAATAGTAGAATCATTCAAGTCTTCATCAGTTTCATCATCATCACCAGCATCTGGATCATCATCAATTTCTTCCTGATCATCTTGATTACCAGCAGAAGATGTGAACATTTTAAATAACTGGGGTTTGGAGGAACAGGAAAGCGGTTATGTTCGTAATGTTGCTTGAGAATGTTAAAAGAGGTAGACTCATTCTGCTTATCAGGATATTAGTAACAAGATTAGCAAAATAAAAGATAAATAATATCTGATTCAGCCAAGAGGAGCTCTGAACATCATAGCTTGGGCCTAGATTACGACATCCAACTAAATAATGAGAAAGTCAGTAGCAGAAGTAACTGCAAGATAGAATTTACCTGATGCTCTCTGGTTGACCAAACTATTGATGAAGCCACCATAAAACTTTTTTGTTTTGTTTATTGAGACTATTAAAATCTTCAGAGCCAGCAGAGGTAAAGTTACTCCCAGAATTGGCATAATCCCCTGAATAGAACATGTTGCTTTGCTGAGTAGGACCAGAGAAATTACCAGATCCTTAGTAGCCTGTGCTACCGTAGCTGTTATTGAAGAATCCTAAGTTGGAAGGAGATCTGTACTGATCTGTCTCAGGGACATTCATTAGCCTGAGTAAAGGAAGATCTCAAGGAGTTGGAGTTAGAGAACAAGTAATCCTAAAAATATTAGTATTTTTCTTGTCAAAAAAGGACAAGGAATACTTGATTAAGTCTGTCTCTTTGAGCAACTTATCCAATTGACATTGATGAAGGTTTTGGTATTTGCCGAGGCTTTGGTATTGGATGTACAATTGAGCTCTTATTAGAAGTCAGTGGTAATACAGGGAAGTTGGCAGTGGGTTTCGGATTTCTTGGCCCCCAATGGTTTCTAAATAGTAAAAGCACATAAACATAGGAAATAAATAGAAACAATAATACTCTTACTTTCTTTTTTGGTTCCAGTGTCATAGGATTAGTCTCATCTGCAGAATCAATCATTCTTACACCTCTAGTCTTTTTTTGAACAGGATCAGCCATCTTTAAGATGGTTTGTTCTAGTTGGGCAATCTGACCACCTTGACCTTGCATAGGTCTATTGCTTGTATGCTGGAGAGAATAAAAAGAAAACAAGGAAAGTTTTGCTAGAGTTCAGAGCAGGAGCAGGTCCTATTGGAGGAAAGTTGTGAGCAGCAATAGAAAGGAAATTTCCTACTTACATTGATTGTCTGAATGAAAAGAAAGATCTTCGTAATGCATGAGAGAAAGAAAAGAAAGAGATCATTGAGCAACTTTGCTGTTGGTAATTGAAGATCAAGTTTGTTGTGGTGCATTTTCTGTCATAATTTTGAGCTGCCCATAAGGCCTCATGGCTTCTTACCAAAGTGGGTTACTAGGTAGCAATTTTTCCAGACATAATAAGGCATCCTTTGTTTGAACTCCTTCATGAAGATACTTACATGAAAAAATATTCTACAACATCTACAGTTACATCAAAATTAGCCCATTAATTGAAAAAAAGTCCTAGTGATGTCCCTCCGTGACTAATAACTTTCATATCTGTAGGGGTTTGGATGAGGAGAAACTTGAATTGAAGGCTCAATGACACTTACTTCCTTCATCATAGTACTTTATTTTATCCTCCACTTGAAAGGCCTCAATCTCATCTGTAGAACTGGAGAGCCCTTCTATTAGTGATAAATACAAGGAGCCTTTGGGTTTTTCTGAAACAGTTCTGTTAACATCTGAGTTACTCTAGATTGAAGAAAAATCTACTGTTCTGATCTTGTGAAAAGAAGCAATTGCCACTGATGTCTTTCAAGAGGTTTCTAATCTTTGAGATGCTAGTATCTGTGGTCCAGTTTTCCTCTTGCTGGATTTGATCCACCTGGGTAAGATAAAGCTCCAGGAGAAGCTTAGTAATAAGGATTTTCTGTTGAAGAACAATACATTCAGCAGAATGTAACTTGTGCTGAGCTTCCGCAATCTGCAGAAGGCATTGTGCTTCCTTGGAAGTTACATTAGATTTCACCTAGAAATAAGATGAAATTGGCCTAATTAATAAATTGTTCTCAAGCTCACTATTGATTCCTGAAGTTCCATTGCTACAAAACTTTGGAAAGGGGACTGAGAATAGAGCCAATTGCCAGATCCTGTCAAAATTTAGAGAGAACTTGCAAGGAATTTTTGGGCTACCTTGGCTGTTTCAGCAAACATTCATGTTGTAGAAAAAGGCAAATGGTGGCACGGGTAAGAGTTAAAGTTTCAGTCACATGGCTGATGTGCCAAATTCTCAAAAAATATTTGAAAAGATTCTTTTATATTGACTTCAAGTAAGAATAACTACTGAATCACTACTAGTAACTACCAAATTGTCTCTTTTACAAGTAAAATATCTTTTAGTTCCAACCATTACTATCTTTTTGAAAGGCTTTACCCATTTTATCAGAGTGAATGACTGGTGAGGCTTAAATGCTATCATAGTGAAGATTGAAATGAGTATATTCCTGAGAACATAGAGTAACAATATCCTTATGGTTTACATCTAGGATCACTCTAGGTTCATATAAACATAAACTTCCTCCGGCATGTGGACCCAAGATAATTACAATACACCCTTCTTCATCTCATTCATTCTTGTGGGCTACTGTGATGCCATTGAGGTTGACAAGCATCAGCAAAAACTGTTTTTTCTGATGAACTATCCTGGTAAAAGGTTTGACAGAAGAGGTATCTTGCAAGGGGAAAATATTAACATTTCCTTCTATCTCTTGGAACATGTCTGGATAGCAAATTAATCTCTGAGAAAGCTCACAACTGAGGCATGGCAATCTTAAACAGAATAAAAGAACTTACTGTTCAATGCTTGTGTCCTTTCTGTTTCAGTTCATGTTGCTCTAGAATATTCTTTCACAGGAAAAGGTCTTGAATGACCTTTCTTGTGTAGTTTGAAAATAGAGGCAATATGATAGAAATTGTCTTCGGTGAGCTGACATCTCTTGCGAATAGAGTAGGATCATAAGAAATACAGTCAGAGATAACTCTCTCATCTTCTGAGTTTGACTGCAGAAAACAATAATCAGTAGCAGATGAGCAGGAGAGATATGCTTTGCTCATGGAAGCAAGTGATAAGAGATCTTCTCCATCAGGATTATTAGGATTATTAGACAATGCAAAAAGGTTTGCACTCCATATCTCGCAGTTACACAGAAGACAGATAGCAGTCCTAAAAAAGCTTCAATTAAGTTGTCCATGAAAAAAGAAGAACAGAGCACACCTGTTATGAAAACAGTCAAAATACTGGTCACTAGAATCAAGATTTTGACAATCCAAGAAGCTTTTGATGTTGTAATATTTACGGACTTTCTTGCAAAAAAGAGTTGGTAATCTCAAAGGAATTGTCTGACAAATCTTGAGCACCAGAGGGACTAGCTGCAGTTGAACCAGACACTTTGTTACTTGAATGTTGCAACAAGACCAGTAGGGAGTCAATGACTAAGCACAGACATGACAAGCAAGAGCTTTGTGTCAGAGAGGAGTGGTACAAGCACAAAGTGCTAAAAGGAAATAGTGATCTCAGACACAGAGTGATGGCACAAAGGGCCAATCACAATAATTAAGGTGGCAAGCTAGTCCCCAATGACCAAGTTAGTTATTGCATGAGTACAGAGTACAGGATATGAACCTAGTCCTCAATGACCAAGAGGTCAAGATAGGGAACCAGGTGCTACCTACTGTCCTATTAGTATTGTTTGTAACAATAAGAGTAAAAGAACAATAAAGACAATAGTGATAAGAAGAAAGACAATAGTGTGAAAAAGAACTAGGTGAGTGTAATAATAAGTATGTGAAAGGAGCAGGAAGAAGTTGAAGAGTCCATTCAGTATGCTAACAATAAGAATCAATGGAATAGAAATAAAAACAATAATACCATATGAGCATTATAAGAACTAAGGAGATAAAGGGATCAATGTTCTGAAAGTCTGTCCAGCTGATAATGAGTAACAAATACAGTCATGTGATGAGTAGGGGTGATTGGAAATAGAAAATTGTACCATGTCATAAAATTACCCCCTCCTCCAGTCAATGTCCCAGCGACTCTGATATCAGCCTTCTAGATTGAGATTCTGAACTGTGATTGTCATCTTTCTGCATTAGAAGTTCTTCTACCAGCTCTTCAACATCATTTAATCTTGATTCTACAGCATTGAACCAGCCCCTGTGACAGCTCATCTGGCCCTTCTACCACTGTCCATCCTATAGCTGTTATTTGAGGTCAGGACTCCTGGATGGGCAGGACCCCTGGCACCAGTCAGGAATCCTTGTAGCTCAGGAGTCCTGAGCTCTCTTACTCAGGACTCTTGAGCCTCAGGAATTCTTGCAGCCAGAATTCCTGAGAATTTTTTTTGGTTTTTTTCTTTCTAGTGCACCTCAGCCTTCCCAGGGCATCTCATGTTTCATAGATGTCAATGCCCCTTGGGCTTCCTAAGTGGTTAGCCTCATTCTTAGTATTGTATTATGTCTATCTACACAAGCATAATATCTTACTCCTCTCCAACAATATGATTGCACTTCATTCAATTCAAAATGCCTGGTGACCTGTGACCGCTATGTTGAAATCTGGTCAAAACTGTCAATTTTGGACAAATCTTGTGTGTGATAACCTGTGACCACTGTGATATTCCATGACATTTCATAGACCCATGAACCATGACTGTCTAATTGAACAAAATGGGACAGCACTGTACCATTTGATTTGATTTGATTTGATTTGGCAGTCATGAGTCATGATGTGCTGAAATTTGACCTGGTTATAGGTTATATTTTGAAAGTGCCAAATTTTACAGGGATCATGCAGGATAGCTGCAAGGTGCTGAATTCAAAATTATGTAATGTTGGTTATGGTCACAAAGGGCTGCCAAATCAATCAAAATAGTAGAATACTGTACTTGCCATGAGGGCGGATTCCAGAGGTAAGGAGTTTTTCTGCAGGCCTCAGCAAGCAACAAATCTTCTGCAGCAATCATAATGCACAATTCATTGCTTTTTAGCACACATTGCACACTTACGGCTAATTGGACACAACATGGGCCAAGTAAGAGGTAGAGAGGGAAGTTTACCCTGCGCTTGAGCCACACATTAACAGCTCCTTGAGCACAGATAGTGGTAAGAAGAAAAATCACTTCCCCCAAAAGATTCCAGAGTCAATTCAATGATCCAAGTTCGCCCTGTATTCAACTCGCACACTTACAGCTCATTGGACACAACATGGGCAAAGTAAGAGGTATACAGGGAAGTTTACCTTGCACTCGAGTCACACATTGATGGCTTCTCAAGCACAGATAGTGGTAAGAAGAAAAGTCAAATAGTGTGATGTCATGCTATTTGACTCTTCTTCCATTCAACTTGAACATGGCTAACGCATACTATGAAGTGGTGTTTATATGCCAAGCATTCATAAAAAAGGAGGAATTGGTAAGTTTTACTTGAATATCTAACCTTTGAATGTACTGACAAATCAAAGTACTACTGGATTCATGTAAATAACCACTGCTATTAGTTGTGTAGATTCTAGAGTCTAATCCAACTCCTGATTAAGTGGGCAGGATGACAAACTAAAGATAAGACCAATGAACCAGCCACCTCTGTTGCTTCCTATGGAGCATCATTTAACAAGTTCTGGTTCAGTATGAGTCCTGAAGAGATATATGGGATAAAGTCCTCTGTATCTTTAAAGAATATAGTAAGAGTACATCATAAGTAAGCTAATATGTTAATTATTCAAGCTATCTGATACTTGTATAGTCAGAGCTGAATCATTAAGGGCTTCTCAACTAGTGAAGTTCACTCTTTAGCTTCAAATAACTAACTTACAACTTCAAACAGTGTAATCCAGGTCCACTTCCAGCTGTGCCACTCAGGCTCTTATGTTCAAACACAGATGGGGAGTCAACAGCCTTAGAGCTACCATATCCAGACACCAAGTATATTCTGGAAACAACTCCATGAGTTAATTGGCATTAGACTTAACATGTCAAGTGCTTACCACCCACAGTCTGATGGTGCAACCAAACGAGCCAACTGTACGGTAACTCAGATGTTGCAACAGTGTGTATCTGCCAAGCAAACGGACTGGGTTTCCAAATTGCCCACTATTGAGTTGTTGGAATATCAAAGGTAAATATATTCTATTGAACTATACATGGAACACTTTCTCGTAGTCTCCACTTGTTTGTATCACCATCCCATGCACTCCACTGTTATCGTCTCGCAGACTCCACAGTCTCGCCGTATCCACTTGCTCTCTCGCAGTACCCACTATACCATATGGACAGTAGCCACAAGTATTCATGCAGTAGCCACTTGCCCGATATATTGTTTGTACATAGGACTGTATATAAGCCTAGGTAGCATACCCTGTAATAACACCGTCGTCCCCCATCGATCTGTGTGATCATTACTACTAAGTCCTGTGTGGACTTACTGCTGCTACTTCCTATTTAGGAACGTAACTCTAATAGGTTATGGGCCCCGGCCTTAACCATTGACGCATCTATTTGTGGACATAACTCTTGTTGATGTCACAACCTAGGCCTACTGCACCAGCAGCTCGCAGAACAGCATCAGGACAAGCCGCCGCCGCAGCAGCATCCAGCAGTAAACCAGTGCCTCTACCATTACCATTACCAGCCACCGATCAGAAGGCACCTTGCGCTTCGAAATCTCATATAGCGGATAAAGACGAAACCCGCGACAGGTGGTGGAATCCAACTGACCAGAAGTGGTTTGTTTGTGCTAAACAGCCTTGCCCAAACCGGTACGATACACCTCACAAGGATACTAAATATACTGCAGAATTACCGGATTACGCCAATCTACCTGATATTGTTCAGGAACAATTTATCAAAATCGCAGAAAACGAAAGACAGGAGAAAAGACGTAGCGAACGTCTAGCTGGCAAACAGAAAGCCGCAGCCTCATCCTCATCTAATCCCACTCCAGCACCTACTCTTTCACCAGCTCCAGTTTTGTTACCAAAACAAGAGCCACAGCAAACTCCACCTCCACTTCCACCAAATCCATCTCCACAGCCATCTCCACAGCAAACTCCACAGCCCTTACCGAGTGATCTTCCGCAAAGATCCCCACCCTCATCTCCATCAGATTCAGGATCTGAATTGTCAGGGGCATTTGAATCAGATTCCGACGACGACAATATGTCTAAAGCACTAAAAGCCTTTGATAAGGTTACAACCTTAAAGTTGGACGGATCAAACTGGGATACGTGGAAAACCCGAGTGGAATTTGCAGCCAGATCTATCGGCTACCAGCGTTATTTCGAATGGAACCCACATATAATAACGGATCCAGATGCAACGGAGAATGATAGAGAAAAGGACAACGACCTTTTGAATGCTATCATTGGCAGGTTATCGGATGGAATATTCCGAAGGTATAGGAACTATGACAACACAAAACGGTTGTGGGAAAATTTACTCACTGATTATGATTCTAAAAACGCTCTTACTGAATCATTTTTGCAAAGACGACTTCATACTATGCGATGCACGGACCCATCCAAGGTCAATAAACATTTGGATGATATGATCAGCATCCGCGACAACCTCACTACTAGGGGAATCGATATCAACAACGATATATTTGTCAATACCATTATGTCCTCTGTCCCCGACACCTTCAAAGCCACCATAAACGCATTGGCCGTTTTCTCCGTGAAAGCAGACAAAAAGCTCAGTCCTGCCAAGCTCATCTCTACCATTCGTGCTGAATCAATGGTACACCAAATGCGACATGATCACAAGAAGGAATCGGCAAACTACGCCGGTAACAGGGGAAGAGGAGGTTTCCGAGGTCGTGGAAATTCCTTTAGAGGAAATTCCCGAGGCAGAGGGCGAGGCTGCAGAGGATCAATGAGTCGCCAGGACTCTGTTTGTTACAACTGCAGAGGTAAAGGTCATTTTGGAAATCAATGTCCATTGGAGAAACGCAGTCAGGCCAACAAGGCCAAGGAGACGAAGGCTCCTAAAGAGAAGCAGAAGAAGAAGTTGGATGGTAACTGGAGAGATAGGCCAAAGAACAGCGAAGTGGCATCCTCATCTATGATTGAGGAAGTACCAGAGTCATCATGGGCAGCAATCGAAATTCCCACTAAGCATGGGAATCTTGTTTTTGATTTTTCCGAAATAGCTGATAAATTCGAATTAGCTCTTTCATTGCCGAGCGATCAAAGCTGCATAGTGCAGAACATCAAAGTCGACACTCCGCCACCTCTTACTCTTAACGATGAAGAGGAGGAAGAAGTATACGTTGACGTTAACCTCTTTCCTTCCTTCAAGTTTGAAGGAGTTGGAAAAGGTGATCACGCTTACGCTGCAGCCCATAGTTATGGAGCAATTCTTTTTGACTCCAGATGCTCTACCCATATGACACCACTCACCAACGAACTCAGGAATCAACGGTAGATTCCAACACAAGTCATCCAGGCCGCTAACGCGGAAACCTTCACGGCAAACATCTCCGGCACACTCCATCTGGGACTTCCAACATTTGAACAAGAGATAAGAATGTTGAAGCTCCCCAACATCCTTCTATGTCCAGACACTCCCAACACACTCGTATCACTGGGAAAACTCGATGATGATGGTTACGCCATCCACACCGCTAATGGTAAAATGACGATCAGAGATTGCCAGGGAAATCTCGTGGGAGTTATCCCAAAGATTAACGGACTATACCAGATCCCATCTCGGGAACACGCTTATTCGACTAAGATCGGCAGATTGGTATCTCTTTACGAGGCACACTGCATCTTAGGTCACCTCAACTACGCTTACGTGAAGCATATGTTCCGAGACAACCAGGTTCGTGGAATCAGATTGGATCCGAAACAAATGGACGAACCAGAATGCCGCACTTGTATGCTTGGGAAAGCATCCAGGTATCCTATCGCTCAGGTGCGATCATCTCCACGTGCGGAAAATTTTGGAGACGTCTTCCACATGGACGTGTGGGGACCATCACAAGTCAGGATGGTAAACCACTGCACTTATACGCTGACTTTAGTTGACGAAGCAACTGACTGGTTGGAGGAACCCCAAATGAAGTCGAAGGACGAGTCATTCGCACAGTACGTGGTTCTCCAAACAGGTCTCCAAACTCAATACGGCACAACTGTTAAAGTTCTCCACTCTGATCAAGGGGGAGAATTTCTCAGTAACAAATTCACGGCATATCTGGAACGCATTGGGACACAACGACGTCTCACGGTACACGACACCCCGGAACACAATGGTATAGCGGAACGCGCACATCGAACGTTGCTAAATGCAGTTCGAAGTCTTTTGATTTCATCAGGACTCCCGAAATGGCTTTGGGGATTCATGATGAAATATGCGGTATATGTTTGGAACAGGACGCCGAAGAAAGCCATTGGAATGGCCACTCCATACGAAAAATGGTTTGGTATTAAACCAGACATTACTAATCTTTGCATCTTCGGCAGTATCGTTTATGTTAAACGAGAAAAGGAACCCGGCAAATTGGAACCACAGGCTCAGGAAGGATGCTGGATAGGACTCGAACCCGAATCGAATGGTCACTACATCTACTGGCCAACACGTCACACTGTCACGACGGAGAGGAACGTAGTTTTCTCTGACAGGCAGATCCAACCCATTGAAGGGGAGGATGGAAATTTGGGAAATTTGGAAACATCAGTCACCGAGTCGGAACAGCCTGTCATACCAGTTCCAGAAGAGATTGCCGAACCAATTGCACCAGATGAAGTATCTGGGAAACGAGTCAGACGACCCACCAAGAAGATCAGGGACGTCATTGAAGGACTTGGAGAAGGAAGTGATGAGTTGCGACATCTTACCGCATCTCTAGGTCAGGTAACATCAGAAATCGAATCTGATCCTTTATCTGTTGCAGAAGCTATGCGAACGACCTGACAGCTCCAAATGGTACGAAGCCATGAAGGACGAAATCTCCAGACTCCAGGAGCGTGGAACTTATACAATCGTCACTCCACCTCCAGATGCAAATATTCTCACATCCAAATGGGTCTATCGAACCAAGAAGGATGAACGAGGCCACATTACAGGACACCGAGCTCGTCTTGTTGTACGTGGATTTAATCAGATCCCAGATGTTGACTACTTCCCAGATGAAACTTTCGCATCTGTTGCGAAACTTGCATCAGCCCGTGCTATACTTAGCATTGGAGCTGAGAAGAGCATGATTATTCACCAAATGGATGTGAAATCAGCTTATCTTTACGGGAAATTGGATGACAACGAGTGCATTTTTATGAAGGCACCTCCAGGCATTGATATAGGGGTAAAACCAGGTCAAACCTTACGGCTTAAACTCGCACTTTACGGACTTAAACAAGCCGGTCGACGATGGTACATGCGATTCAGGGAAATCATGACCCAGTTGGGGTTTAAACGGTCTGATTTTGATCACGCTGTTTTCTATCGCACTAATCCCTTCACCATCATTTTTATACATGTTGACGACATGACATTGGTTACCGAAACCCTGGCCATCATGGAGAAATTGAAGAAAGATATTGGGGCTATAATCGAAGTTGTTGATTCCGGTGAAATCCATTGGCTACTTGGGATCGAGATCCGAAGATCTCTCCATAATAGGACGATTCACCTATCCCAGCGGTCATATATTGACACCATACTCTCTCGCTATGGATTCTCGGATATAAAGCCACTCTCTATTCCCTTCGATCCCCACATTCACCTCACCAAAGATCAGTCACCCAAAACGGTCGAGGATATCGCTTTCATGCGCGACAAACCCTACAGAGAGGCCCTTGGTGCTCTCCAGTACTTATCCATCGCTACGAGACCCGACATCACGTATGCAGTCTCCATCCTTGCTCGCTTTTCACAAAACCCCGGCATCACTCATTGGAATGGTGTACGCCATGTCTATGCCTATCTCAAATACACTCGAGACTTTTGGCTCAGTACGAGCAACCAGGAGACAGTCCAAGGTTACACGGATGCGGATGGCATGTCCCAAGAGGATCGACATGCTATTTCCGGGTACGTTTTTATGTTGAATGGCGGAGCAGTATCTTGGTTGTCGAAACGACAGGATACCATTTCTTTATCCACCACGGAAGCTGAGTATATTGCTTTGACCCATGCGGCAAAGGAAGCGATCTGGCTTAGGAATCTTTTGTCGGAAATCTTTGGTCCAATTACTCATGCGATCCCCATCATGTCAGACAATCAGTCCGCCATCGCATTGGCGAAAGGATGATTGTTTTCATGCCAGGACCAAACACATCAACATCCGATACCACTTCATCCGCTATATCATCGAGGAAGGTAAAATTCGTCTTACATACTGCCCTACCGAAAACATGATGGCAGACATCTTCACCAAAGCCTTACCTTCGATGAAAGCCAAACACTTCGCAGCATCCATGGGATTAGCAAAGGTTTGAAGGGGAGTGTTGGAATATCAAAGGTAAATATATTCTATCGAACTATACATGGAATGCTTTCTTGTAGTCTCCACTTGTTTGTATCACCATCCCATGCACTCCACTGTTATCGTCTCGCAGACTCCACTCAGTCTCTTGCCGTATCCACTTGCTCTCTCGCAGTACCCACTATACCGTATGGACAGTAGCCACAAGTATTCACGCAGTAGCCACTTGCCCAATATATTGTTTGTACATAGGACTGTATATAAGCCTAGGTAGCATACCCTGTAATAACACCGTCGTCCCCCATCGATCTGTGTGATCATTACTACTAAGTCCTGTGTGGACTTACTGCTGCTACTTCCTATTTAGGAACATAACTCTAATATGAGTTTGCTATTAATTCTGCACGATCTGAGTCTACGGGTTACGCTCCATTTATGCTCAATAATGGACGAATGCCTTGTTCAATGATCTGGAATTCAGATTTGAGCAATGAATATCCTTCTGTGAAAGTTTTTGCCTGACTATGATGGCTTGCCACCAGATGCTGCTACATCTAAGCTAAATATCCCGATAGTTATCAGGAGTCATTTTGCAAAGGATTCCCAATAACTCCAAGGTAAAAAAAATTTTGGCATTTACCAAAAATCCCGATAGCCACCTGGCCGCCCCTGCTGCCTCTCGGCATTTCGGCCAAATTGTTGTTTCCAATTCTCCCCATGCTCCTGGCACTTATTGGACCTAATGCTGCATATTTAGCATAGTATCTAGGTCATGTTTTAGTGAATATCTGACATATCCATTGGTGCTGTCGAAAAGGGTGGGATGCCTGCCCACAGATGCTTATATCATAGGGCGCTTGTGGGCACTTATTTTAGAAAAAAATTCGCTATTGGGCCCCATCAATAGTCAAAAAATCATAAAAATTATTAAAAATATTCAGGGAGTAAGATTGTGCCTGCTAGCACTTAATTAGCATATGAAACAGGATCTTTTGCTATACATGTTTTAGTGAATATTTGGCATAGCCATTGGTATTGTTGAAAAGGGTGGGATGCCCGCCCACAGATGCTTACATCATAGGGTGCTTGTAGGCACTTATTTTAGAAAAAAATTCGCTATTGGGCCCCATAAATAGTCAAAAAATCATGAAAATTATTAAAAATATTCAGGGAGTAAGATTGTGCCTGCTAGCACTCAATTAGCATATGAAACAGGATCTTTTGCAAAACATTATACACATTTCAGTGAATATTTGGCATAGCTATTCATGCTGTCAAAAAGGGTGGGATGCTTGCCCACTGATGCTTGTATCATAGTGCACTTGTGGGCACTTATTTTGGGAAAAAAAAACTCACCATTAGGCTCCATAAATGGTCAAAAATTTATTAAAATTTCTCAAAATCTTGAAAATTATTTAAAATATTCAAGAGGTGGGATTGTGTCTGCTAGCACATCATTAGCATTCCAAACAGCATTTTCTGCAAAAATTATATTTACTATGTTTGACATACCCACCCTATAGCACCAATTTCTGCTCACAAATTGACCTATAAATCCCAGCCAAATTCATGAAAAATAGCAAAAATACTCAGGGGTAGATTTGTACAGGCTACTGGTAAGTTTGACTTATTGTATTAACACTTATTACTCAAAGATAGTGTGTGGCTTCGATATGCTGGGTAAGCCAGGTTTCCGGGTCAGGTGGCTGTGCCAGGTTGGGCTGGGTCCAGCTCTGCAGACCCAAGACCTGGCAATATACCCAGATCCATCCAGGGTCAAGAATATTTTTTTGGATATTGATCTCATAGCTGTAGTACATTTGTGGTACTGGACTGTTTTTTTTTGATACAAGAATACCTGAACCCTCAATGATGATGTCATATCACAAAAAATTCGAGTTTTTTTTTTTGGTTATGATGTCATTATTGGTCTGTATTTCTACATGGGATTCCTGGTGTCCAGGAGAAACTGTAACCCGACCCAACCTGGAGAAACCTGTACCCAGCAAACTGGGTATGGGTATAGCCCCGGGTCTGGGCTGGGTTGATGTTTTGGGTACCCAACCCAATGCAAGCCACACACTACTCAAAGAGTTATCAGTATAAACATTATTACTAGCAACTTGGAAACACTAGTACTAAAAACCGAGATACTAGTACTAACATTAGTACTAGTATAACCTGGAGCTACAAGGTACTAATGTTGGTACTTGTAACTCCAAGTTTTTGTACTAACATTAATACTACCATAACTTAATGTTACAAGATACTCATGTTGGTACTAGTAACTCCGAGTTTTTAGTACTAACATTGGTACTACCATAACTTGGAGTTACAAGATACTCATGTTAGTACTAGTAACTCCGAGTTTTTAGCACTACCATTAGTACTACCATAACTTGGAGTTACAAGATACTCATGTTGGTACTAGTAACTCCGAGTTTTTAGTACTACCATTGGTACTACTATAACTCCGAGTTTTTAGTACTACCATTGGTACTATTATAACTCCGAGTTTTTAGTACTACCATCAGTACTACTAGTAACACCCAGTTTTTAGTGCTAACATTATTACTACTGTAACTTGGAGCTACAAGGTACCAATGTTAGTACTAGTAACTCCGAGTTTTTAATACTAACAATATCTTGTAACTCTGAGTTATTAGTACTGATGTTGGTACTAAAAACTCGGAGTTACTAGTACAAACATTAGTTTTTGTACCAATACTGGAATCATATTTATTTGGCTGTACCATAATCATATTTATATTTTCTTAGGATTTGTCAGACCTAATGGCGGAATGTTTTTTCATAAAATAAGTGCTAGTGGTGACGTAATGTTAAATCATGTCTCAGGTCATATGACACTCAAGCAAGTTCAATAAGAGCCCGCTTTTTCTCCCTGATTATTTTGGGCATTTCTCATGATAGATGGAGCCCAATGAAGCCCAATGGTCATTTTTCCCTCAAAATAAATCCCTATAAGTGCCCCATGATGTATGTACCAGTGGACAAGCATCTGCTCTTTTTGACAGCATGAATAGTTATGCTAAATATTCACCAAAACATGTATAATGTTTTGCAAAAGATCCTGTTTCATATGCTAAATAAGCACTATCAAGCACAATCCTACCCACTGAATATTGTTAATATTTTTAATGATTTGTTTTCGACTATTTATGGAGCCTAATGGTGGGTTTTTTTTTCAGCTAAAATAAGCACCCACAAGTGCCCTATGACATAAGCATCAGTGGGCAGGCATCCCACCCTTTTCAACAATACCAATGGCTATGCCAAATATTCACTAAAGTATGTATAATGTTTTGCAAAAGATCCTGTTTCATATGCTAATTAAGTGCTAGCAGGCACAATCTTACTCCCTGAATATTTTTAATAATTTTTATGATTTTTATGACTATTTATGGGGCCCAATAGCGAATTTTTTTCTAAAATAAGCGCCCACAAGCGCCCTATGATGTAAGCATCAGTAGGCAGGCATTCCACCCTTTTCAACAGCACCAATGGCTATGCCAAATATTCACTAAAACATGACCTAGATACTACTGTACTCTTCCGACCAAGTGTTCACGGGGTGTGACAAGTGACCTACCCTGTTCAGAATTCTAAGTGTTCACAGATCACAGTGACCTGTGACCAAGCTGTGAACTGTTCACTGGGAGTGGATTCTGGTGGATTATCTGTACTTATTTCACAATATGATCTTCATTTCACCTTATTTGAAATTATTTCTGGCTTGTTTATATGTAGACTGATGAAATTTTGAGTTTTTTAAGGGTATCTTTTGAACTTTTTCAAGAATTTTTTTTTGTTTTGGTTGTCACAGTGTTCACAACCCCAAGTGACCAGTGACACCCTTCTGTGAACAGTTCAGTTTGGGCTGATGTGACACGTGACTGAACACTTGGTCGGAAGAGTACAGTATGCTAAATATGCAGCATTAGGTCCAATAAGCGCCAGGAGCATGGGGAGAATTGGAAACAACAATTTGGCCGAAATGCCGAGAGGTGGCAGGGGTGGCCAGGTGGCTATCGGGATTTTTGGTAAATGCCAAAAAAATTTTTACCTTGGAGTTATTGGGAATCCTTTGCAAAACAACCCCCGATAACTATCGGGATATTTAGCTTAAGCCTGGCAGAATCAGCTGGGCTTGCAATTATGGCAGCCCATGACAGCGTACTTGAGGCTCATGTCAAGCAAACACGAACTGCCAACCGCAAACACTGGTTTGACCCCTTTAAAAAGGATGACCTCATTTACGTTTCTACAAAGAATCTGTTCTTTGAGAAAGGACTCGCTCATAAATTGATACCTAAATATATCAGACCCTACAAGATTCTTGAAGATTTCCAAAATCATTCCTTCCAAGTGAAACTCCCAAGTCAATTCCTCCAATGTGGAATACACCCTGTATTTCATTCATCTCTACTCCATATTCATGTTCCAAATGATGACCAATGTTTCCCTGGATGTGAACATGACCAGTTACAAGAAACTGCAGTTGCAGAATCTCAATGTTGGATTGATAAGATAGTGTCTCACACAGGTGTGAGATGCAATGCTATCTTCCAAGTGCATTGGAGTACTGGAGATTTGACCTGGATGCCTTATGCAGAAATCAGTGATTTACTGTGCATTCCCAAATATTTGGAATTATTAGGCCTTTTGGATATCAGCCAACTTCCAATGGGAAATGGTTTAGTCCGGAACAGGAACAGGTTGAACTCGGACTCACCTCCATATCTTTTGACACAGCCCAACGTGAAAATTTTTATCCTGACTTTACTTATAAAGCTAGATGTGACTCAGTTTTGGGTACTTACACCCCAAAAACTCCCACTTCAATGTCTTTCCAAGACGGGAAGTATGTCTTCAACATTATTTCACGTATCTCACCTAGTGAATTCACCACTGGTGATACATATCAAGGCGATCCTATCTCTTACTCTGCTCAGCAGGTTCGCCTCTACATCACATATGATAAAGACCTCCATAAAAGGGGGAACACCGTGGACTGGATCCCCAAGGGATATTTACGCTTTGCCAAAGCGTTTAATCGCGAAAACCTCCCCGACAAGTTTGCAAGGATTAATTACCAAGGCGAAGTTGATGTAGCCAACAACTATCCCATCTACCATCTTGACGATGATGGCCCCACTGCTGCTCGCTTTGGTGTGGAACCTTACAAGTGCTTTTCAAAGGGCATGTACTTTTGTCCTGGACAGAATTTGAGATATCATGGGCCCTGAAAAGGCTATCAACACTCTTAGTATTCAATTCATGGATGGATAAAGTGTTACAATTGGTGAAAATGACTTTTATGTATCTTTTTTTTCATTATTGCCCATTTTTATGACTGTGAAATAGTATTTTCATCCATAACAAAGAATATGCTGCTGCAATTAAGCAAAAAGTTTTTTCTTTGGTTTGGAAAGGTTCATGAGATCCAATGTGTTCAAGTGGATACAGTGGTTTGGATCCAATGATTTTACAAATTTAAACAGGCCAAGGCTCTGATTGTCAGGCATGTGTGATGTACACATCAGTTATATATTAGAATTTCCTAGTTTACCAATTTATCCTAAGGGTATAGGTGAGCAAGCAGCAGGGGATGTGAATGATTTTAGGCTCTCTAATCCAAATTTCAAGGCCTGTTTATACTCCCATTTCAATGCAAAGCACTTGGAATGATAAATATGTTATAGACATTTACTGTCTCTTGTTGAAAAGCACCTTTCAACAGTACTTGAGATGAGATTGAAGCATATATGCAGTGTTTTGTGTGTATATATACTTTTATGTACTAATCATATGCATGGTAGCTGCATCACTGTTCTATAGGTTAGGGTCACTTTCTTGTTATTCCATTCCCCTTTGCTGGCATTGTGCTGTGTGTTTTGCATGTGTTTGTGTATCTCATAGTGTAGTGTTCAACATGAAGGCGGATTCCAGAGGTAGGGAGCTTTTCTGCAGGCCTCAGCAAACAACAGATCTTCTGCAGCAGTTGTAATGCACAATTTATTGCTTTTTAGCACACATGAATTCATTTACACAATTGCTGCACTTCACTATATCCTCTTTGCCACCCCTAGTGCACGTAAATAGAGTTTGATATGCTCTACAATATTGGCTTACCAACTATGCTTCTATCTTCAGTATCTATGGTGCATCAGCCATGGTCACATGCCCTCAGTCTCATGCAGGTGCTGGAGTTCCAAGCAGAGGCCTGTGTGAGAATTCCCTGAGGCATCCTGACTCCTTGCTTCCTTTCCCCCATCATCTCTCTCAGTGTTGGGTAAGAATGGTTGTCTGCTATCCACAGCTCTGATAGCTCTAACATCACTTCCCAGCACATCCTTACATCTGTACAGACTACTAGCTTCGAGTTTACAGTATCTCAGATACAAGAATCTGGTATGGCTTTGCATTTTTTACCTTGATCTTGTCACTGAACAGAGCCCATAACACATCTAGCCAAATCTAAACACATCCAGGGCACATTTCACTTTCCTGCTTGTTAGATCACTAGATATCAGGGCTCTCGGTGCACAGATTATGCCTGATAAGCAATCTACATTGTACTAACAGATATCTGAGCAGATCTAGCAGGATCTGTGCATTTTTTTGTCACCCTCACTCCTCTTCCTCTATTTCACATATCTGTTATCTGTTTCTCTTTCTAATTAGTGTACTTGTACCATAATATGTATTCCATTAGCTACCGATGTACCTGTACAGTATAGCACTTCATGATCCGCTTAATTTATAGACCTCTGGTCTGAGTTTTGGCTAACCTTATCATCTCCCTCTGAGTGAGAAAGGCAGAGGCTTGGCCTGAGTAATAAAACTGTACTTCTTGGTGAATTTGTGTCCCTATAATGTAACTAGTTAGCACTATAACACTAAACAGTGACCCACTGATAGTAAGTGCTGGGGCGTCAAGATGGAAAGTTATAAGTGCTGGGGGGCTCTGTAAGTAATTAATAGCTAATATACAGTGATGGCCATAATAAATGCACACCCCCAAATGAGAGAATTATGTACACTATACATAATTCTCTCATTTGGGGGTGTGCATTTATCTGCTAGATAATCAATTTTAAAGTAAGGGTACAGTGAATAGTCATAATAAATGCGAACTTCCCAATTGGAACAATGATGTCTATCTGCTAGATGGTTGTTTTGAGCTGATAAAAGTGACTTTCCCAATTTAGGAGTGTGCATTTATTATGGCTGTTACTGTATTATATTCTAGCTAATACCTAGCTATTACTTGAGAAAAACCCTTAAACCCTCCTATTAGAGGGAAATAAAAACAATCCAAGTCTCTAACAAGAGACATTAAGGGGGACTAGCAGGTGGAACAAAATACTAATTGATTCACCAACTTTCATGTAAAGAATTACTTATGAATGAAATTTTGAGCAAAAAATAATCATTCAGTCAAGCTACCTATATGCTGTTGAATGTAGGGCAAAATTAAATCCACTCTTTTCCACAGTTGATATGCATGCATAGCCATGGTAGTTGAGTGTCCCAAAGTTGTCATACACATGCTTTGATCAAAAGCTCTATGTGAAGGAGGCCATGTGATCCACACCTTGTCTCCTTTTTGTGAGACATCCTCTGTTTATCTCCAATTGGCGCTTACAGCAGCAATTGCTACTTGGTTAGCCTACAGTTTTGAAGAATCTCACTTAAGGTTAATTTTATCTTGAGACACCCCATGGACAGTGAACCCTCAACTGACCAAGTTCACCTTGTCAAGGCCAGCATATTCAATATCCTCCCATATATACTTAGTGTAAAAAGGGGCATTTTGGATGGAGTCTGGGGCTTTAGTAATCAAGTAATGGTTGTTTGAAGTAGGATCCTTAGGGCAGCTCAGAGGGAGATCTCTTAGAAGCTCAAGAGCTTCAAGTGCCTCCTTTTTTACTCCTGGGTGTGGTATGTGCTGTGATTGAATGTGGAAATAATACTATCTCAGAGAGCCCAGTTTTCTACTCAATGTTGGTCTTACAAGCATAAGGTGATAATAATGAACACTTACTACTTGGCCCAAGCAAAAGTAACATTAATTTTACTTATGACTATACCTAGGCAAAACACAATATTGTGCTGGGCCTCTGCCTTTCTTACTCAGAGAGAGATGATAAGGTTAGCCAAAACTCGGACCAGAGGTCCATAAATTAAGCGGATCATGAAGTGCTATACTGTACAGGTACATCAGTAGCTAATGGAATGCATAGTATGGTACAAGTACACTAATTAGAAAGAGAAACAGATAACAGATACGTGAAATAGAGGGAGAGGAGGGAGGGTGACAAAAAAAATGCGCAGATCCTGCTAGATCTGCTTGGATATCTGTTAGTACAATGTAGAAAGCTTATCAGGCATGATCTGCGCACCAAGAGCCCTGATATCTAGTGATCTAACAAGCAGGAAAGTGAAATGCGCACTGGATATGTTGTGGGCTCTGCTCAGTGACAAGATCAAGATAAAAAATGTGAAGCCATACCAGATCCTTGTATCTGAGATACTCTGTAAAAGTTGATATTAAAATCTTTTTGGAATCTCTTCATTTTGGCTGCTCACCTGGAGCCTAGAGTTGTAACTACTAACGGAGGGTTCAGGGAGGGATGTGCCAGGAATAGTTACATCCTCCACCTCCTTTCAGACTTTGCATGTTGTCCGTCTGAACGTCCAACATTGGCCAAGAAGCAAAACTTAGCAAAACCCATGTGCAACAACTGGCCCAGAAGGCCATGTAGAATAGCTTTGGTTCCAGCAAGGGCATGCCTTCCAAGCAAGGTCATAGCAATTTTCTGAGCATTTGTTCTACCTAAATAATACATAGACCTCTGCCTTTCTCACTCAGAGGGAGATGATAAGGTGAGCCAAAACTCGGACAAGAGGTCCATAAATTAAGCAGTTGGAAAGAGAAACAGATAACAGATATGTGAAATAGAGGGAGTCTCAATCAAACTTGACAGGACAGAGAAGATGGCCAGTGATGTCATTCTGTAGGCTCTGTGTACCATCGATCCTCCAATGCGAGCTCCTTGATAAGTTCGAGTGGAGCAACTGGAGGAGGGAGAACAAGAGGCAAGATAATAGGGGCCGAATCTTCACCCTCACTCTCACACTCAGTGCTTGTTGATGAGCACGTATCACGGATTCGGTTTCAAGATGATGCTCTTCAAGCGCGGCCTGGAACTCCTTGGTCCTGGTTTTATTAATTTCTGTGACAAGCCTGTTGAGTTCTTGACCAACTAGATACCGGAAAGTACTAGTATCATGTGTCTTGGCACTATTGGCACCATTTTTGAGCTTGAAAAAAGTTATTATGGGTAAACCAAGGACATTCATGTGCTTACTATCTTTATCATAGCTTGAACACCTTCTTTGCAAACTTTTTGAAGAAATTGGTTAATGAATTTATTCATAAGAAGGATTCCAGTATAACCACATTGCAGCCTATTGGTAGGTAGGAATCATGTTTTATGCTCAGAAACTGAGGAACTTACTGTCGTTTTTCAGTGCGTTCTGCTTCTGTAGGTTCGAGTTCATCAAGATCTTTGTCGTCATTGGTAGGTGCTGGAGCTTTGTGGTATCCCTTTTGGCAGTAGCCATCATACTGGGTTTGAAGTGTATGAAGACCTTCATACACATCGACGAGTTGCAGGATTCCTCGGCCTAGCTGCCTTATCATTGAATCTTCATCTTTCTCACTGTGGAAAAAAAAAAAAGTCAGTGTTATAGTAGGGTGCTAAAGGTAATCAACTTGCATATGCTTTCTCTTCTTCCCATTAGGGATGTTTCGCTGCGCATTTGCTGCTCCAAAATTTGCCGTAATATATAGCAAATTTGGCCGCACTCCATAGAGTTTGCACTACGTCATGCCATAAAAATTTGCCATAAAACTTGGCAAATTTTGCCGCAGTGAAACATCCCTATTGGAGTCGTTGTTGGGCTTTGCTTTTTTGAGAGCTAACACTTGGTGCTGTAAGTCTTGGATAATTTCAGCTGAGCTGTCAATGGAAGGACTGTGGTGATGTGTGGAGGGTCGAGCTGGTGAGGTGCGCGCATGGCGCACTGGTCTTGGTGAATGGCTATGACCTCGTGCTGGAGAACTGTTGGAGTTTCGTGGCCTACAGTCATGGTGACCATGGTCATCACAGTCATCACTGCCTGGCAGGGGTGATGAGGGTGGGAGATAGGAATAGTGGCTGGAGCTACGATGCATTGTGGATATGAAGGTAGTATATGGTGGTTCGGAGGAAAGAGAGGTTCGTTTGAGATCTGTGCATATATACCATTTCTAATGGTCAACAAAACATTTTGCAACTGTATATTCATGCAGGTGATCGTGTTTCCACATGCATATGCTCAGTACTCGGATTTTATGACGAATTTCATATCTTTATCAATTATCTTTATCACAATTATCATTTAATTCTTATTCGTGAGTGTTTCTTCTCTTCAACGTCACTCAAGGAACATTCAAGACCATTGGTATGCACATATCCTGGCCCAAGTGGCTAGAATTTGGTTGTCTTTTATTTTTATTATTCCTTCCAATACTCTCCAAAGGACTGAAGCCTGAAAGGCTTACATATAGTCTCGGTCAGACCTCAATGCCATTTGAGTGTGCACCATCTTGCAGAGCAGGTCCATGGGATGATAAGTGCTCTGCAACTTTACACCAAAATTCTTGTACGGTGTGGAGTTGCTTCCAGCGTGAACAGGCTTCCAAGCGTACTCTGTCTGACGTTGAAGCTAGTGGTAGCAATGAAGATGTTGCCATCACTAGACGCAGAATCAGGCAGAAGAAAAAGCAGAAAACTACTTTGAATCCCACCCTACCTGATAGAGCTTCAGTTGCAGGAAATCACCCAGCACAGGTATGTACAGTTGAAGCTCAATCGTTTGCATCAAGCTCAGTGCAATGTTTTATGTAGGCTGCTGCAATGGGATCTTTGGTCAATGCTCTACAAGAGACTGAAAATTCTTCTCCAATTTCAACCCCAGTAAGCACATCCAAAAGGTAAGATATATGCAACCTTATTTTGGAAAATAGGTACTTGGAATTACTTCCAAAGAGGTTGCACCGCAATCACCCCCTCCAGTCTGTAAAATATTTGTGAATATCCGAGCATAAATATTCATTAATTCTCTATCATAGATCTTGACGAATGACAAGCCTCAGGCGCATGTTGAGATAGCAGAGTCTGCTTCTGGTTGACCTATGCGTTCTCGCTGCCTTCCCGCATGCTACCAAGATGTCCTTCCTGAAGGGACTGTGCCGGTTGCTGATCCCAAGCTTCAGAACCGAGAAATGCAGAATGCTCCCTCACATCTGCCGCGAGTAATTCTCATAGTCCGGGATCAGCTCAAGACACACCTGAATCGGTTTGGACTGTGGCGCGAGTATCCACATCAACCTTCTTATGATCCTGACGGAGAGGTTGGTCTTGAAGATCTTTCGAACATACCTCAACAACCAGATCTCAGTGATGACTCACCTGAGATTGACTCCAACAATGTTCTCAATACAACCCAGATGTTACTAACTGGATGGCAAAATAACGGCAATTCTACAAAGTCTAATGGCGAAATGGATGCCCTGACTCATATTGTTCAGCTTCTTGACTTCCATATTGAGGAGCTCAAGGGTTATAATGCCCAAGCTGCTAATGCCAAGATTACCAAAGCTGATGAAGACTGGGACTATAACTGTCTCAAGGACTCATTCATTGAGACAGCCATGGAAATCGAAGTTCCTTCTGGTGACACCAATATCCAACCAGAAAATTTTCTGTCCCTCAGCTCTTATATAGAGATCCACTCTCAGTAATTCGCGCAGCATTCACGGATAAGCTCTCTAGTCAATTCCATTTTTCACCATTTCCCTTATTTCAAAAGACAGAAACATCAGAGGTTGCAAGTGACACCAACACCAATGATGCTCAGCATGTCCAAACTGACCTGTACAACTCAGATGCATTTATCAAGGAGCACGATCATGTTCAGTGGGCTCCTACTGACGACAAGGACTGTAAACGCGAGAAAGTTGTGGCAGCTTTGATGTGCTGGTCAGATGCTACCCAGCTTGCTAACTTCGGGACTGCAAAGCTTTGGCCTATCTACATGCTCTTTGGCAATCTCTCAAAATATATCTGTGCATCCCCCAATTCTGGTGCAGTCCAACATCTCGCATATATCCCAACCATTCCCGACAGCATTAAACATGAAATCTCAAAGTTTAATGTGAACTGGAAAACGCAGTCGAAGGACATCCTGGCACACTGTAACCGAGAACTGTATCATGTGGTTTGGCGATTCCTCCTCGACAACGACTTTGTTCATGCCTACAAGTATGGTATTGTCATTAAATGCTTTGACAGCATTGAATGTCGAATATATCTATGCTTTTTTACCTACTCGGCGGATTATCCTGAGAAGTAAGGTCTTTGATATCCATGAATTGTTGTTCATTGATAACTGATACGACATGCTAGGGTTCTACTGGCAACTATCCGAGACCTTGGATCCTGCCCATGTCCCTGTTGTCTATGTCCCAAATCACTTCTAGACAGAATGGGCTTACGGCGAGACATAAATTTGCAGGAAAAGATTCGAAAATACCTTTTCGATAAAGTCAAACTAGCTCAGGAATGGATCTACGAAGAAGGCTATAAGATTCGTGGAGATGCTATTGAGTACCTCTTGAAAGAGACATCTTCAGTTCCTACAATGGTGAGTTTATTATTATTCACTTTCATCTTATTTTCTGATGTTAAAATTCTATAGAACGCATTCATTGAGAGGCTTGGATCGGAGCTCAATGTTGGATGCATGCTTGTTGTCGATTTCATGCATGAGTTTGAGCTGGGAGTCTTCAAGGCATTGTTTGCTCATCTTATCCAGGTTCTGTATGCCCAAGATCCTCGTCTAGTTCAAGAACTAGACAATTGGTAAGTGATTGCACTCAAAATAAGGCTACAGAATCTATTCAAAGATATAACATATGTTTTGTCAAATACCAACTTTTGGATTTGACACAATTCGGCTTTTTGCAAACAATGCATCGGAAATGAAGAGATTGGCTGCTCGAGACTTTGAGGATCTCCTACAGGTCTGTCGCGTCTTTTTTTGTTGTCATATTAGTACTCTGAGAATGGTTCCAGTGCGCCATTCCTGTTTTCGAAGGACTACTTCCAGAGCCACATAACAAGTGGCTCATAAAGCTCTTATATCAAACAGCCGAGTGGCATGCTCTGGCAAAGCTTCAAATGCAAACCGATTGTACCCTGGACTATATGGAAGCTGTCACGGCCAAATTTGGAAATCTCATGCGTCAGTTCCGCGATCTATCCAATAAAACATTTGAAATGTATGAGACTAACCACGAGATGGCTGCATGTAACTGCTGACAAGCTGAAAAAGCAACTGCTGCACCGGGAGCTACAGCTACGCCTGCAGCTAAAGGTCAGAGAAAGAAAATTCTCAATTTGCTCACCTATAAATTTCATGCACTGGGAGACTATGTCCCAACTATTCGTCTTTTTGGACCTACTGATGTTTATTCCACGCAACTGGTAGGTCCTATATACCTCTACAAAATGGAAGCTGAAATATCCTACAGGGTGAATTGGCTCACCGGGTTGTCAAGAAGCTCTATGGTCTTGGGAACAAAAAGCACGATCCAAGACAGATTGGCTGACAACTCCGCCGTGTGGAGTGGGCTAAACGAGCTTTTGATTGTCAAGGTATTCACACCAAATGACACGCGAAATCAGGCTTTGGTGAATAAAGGTGATAATATTGCTAACCACTACCATATCGGAAAGTCGGACAAGAACAAGCATAATGTGTCGACCTTTGTACAAACACAAAGTGAAGACCCAGCAGTAAAGGTGTGTTATTTGTGGCATTGCGCTTCGAATTTTTTTTCAATCTAACTTTCATTTTGCAGAGATTCTGGCCGAAAACTTCAAGAACACCTTCTTGGTTGCTTGATGAGCCGTGATTTTGACGGCAATGACCACGATGAATTCACAGAGAAAGACCGCAACCATATACGTCTCAAAAACAATGAATTCACATCTTTACAGACCATTCGCATCAATTATACAACATATGATGTACGCAGAGACCAGGACACCATCAATCCTTTGAAACCATGCAGATATCATGGTCCATTCCCCAGAGGATAGTCCTGGGGCACATCCCTACTGGTATGCATGGGTTATGGGCATTTTTCAAGCCCAAGTCACTTCATCCCATCCACTCGCAAGCTCAACCTGCTCTGGGCCGCGCAAAATGGACTTTCTGTGGGTCCGATGGCTAGGTGTAGATCCAGCTTATCATTCTGGGCACCGCCAAGCTTGTCTACCTAAGGTTAGATTTGTTGACAAGACAGATCCCTTTGCATTTGGATTTCTTGATCCCACTCATGTTATTCGGGGGTGCCATCTCATGCCCTCTTTCAGTGACGGTCGGACAGGGGAGCTTCTGAACACATCTCAACCAACTGCTGCTCGATGAGCAGGTGAGGTGGATGACTGGCAATATTTTTACATTGGAATGTAAGTCTATATTCACTCAGTGGTACTTAAAAAGATTTCTCACTCTTTTCAGTTTTGTGGATCGCAATATATACATGCAATAATTCCCTGGTGGCGGAGTTGGCCATGTTGCCAATTGAAAATTTTTCCTCCAGCCTGGTACAGGTGATGAAGATGGAGATGCAGACAATGACTTGGATGAAGACAAATTAGATCATAGCTCGGAGTCCGATGGCTCAGACTTGGGTGACGGTAGCTCTTCAGAGTCAGATAATGAAGATGAGGATGAGACGGATGCAGGAATAGGTGATGATTGGCAATGGGATGATGGATACGGTTCAGCTTGAATGTTGGTAGAGAATATCAAGTTATATTGTCTAGGGTTTCTTACGGTCACATTTCATTGGAATGTATGACCTATATATTCACGCAGCAAATCCATGTGCACATATAAGGTCTGACAAGCACTGTACATATATATTACAAGGTAGTACGAATATCTGTGGGATTGCGATGTGATTGTAACACGGTATGATGGGATACAAAGATGAGTAATAATCATATGAATATCATAATTGATGCGAGCCCATTAAGATTTCCGCCAATTTAGCAATGTAGGTGAGCTATCACCATTGTCTGATAATCCAGATGTCTGTTCATCATTGGATGATCCAGAACTTGCTTTCTGAGCAGACGACTCATCGTCCCCGGACTCTGATGAGGACTCGGGTGATGAATCTGATTCATCTGCATCGGATCCAGAAGAGGAAGTATTCTTCCTCCCTTTCTTGGACCTCTTCGAAGATTTTTTCTTCTTAGCACTCGCACTGGCACCAAGAACCTTTGCAAGAGAGCTCCCCTCAGGTAGCTGGTTCACGGGCTTTGTGTAAGGTTTGTCGCCATGTTGCGATGCCAGAGTAGGGGTATGGCCCTTGACAACTTTGTGAAGTTGCTTTGCGTACGTAGAGGACATAGGCTTAAGCATTTCTTTCAATGCAACCTTAGATTCCCTCTTGGCGCGCTTGGAGTCCCTCTTATGGACCCGTCCAGTTCCAGATTCGGAATCTGAGCTGTATTTGGCCTCAATACGGGCCTTCTTTTTCTTGTGCATGCATTCCTTACGCTTGGAGGACCCACTTTTCTTGTGGTCCTTCCTATGTTCATGATCGCTGTGATCAGAGTCACTAGCCTGGAGTTTATTCCCAGGTTTGGAAGCTTTACCAATAGCATTCCAATTCTCGAGGGCGGCTTTTTGCACCTCGACATTCAATTTGCTGTCGCTGATCTCATTATTTCGATCACCAAACTTTCCCTTAGTCACGTATGACGATGGGCCTGCATTGGGGGAACGGGAACGGCCTCGCCGTCCCTTTTGTATGAGATCATTCCTTTTCTGAATTAAATTCTGCTGTGCAGGAGTAAGCAATCTTTCAGCTGCCTGTACCGTTGCCTTCTGCTCACTAGTGAGCTTTACAGGCTTGTTGGACTTACTGGGCTTATAGTCAGCCAGGTTATTGAACAATCTGGACCTACGCGGTCCAACTGTAGTCCAAGGTTCCTCATTATCGTCATCAGACTCAGGAGCGGATGTGAGTTCAGAATTAGTGGAGGTAATTTTATTGTTTCCTACATCAACACTCTTTTCAGGTGCCGAAATCAACAATGATTGCTCCTGACTAGAGGAGGCATCTTTGGCCAGAGAACCGGGCCCTTGGGATTGCTCGGGCCTGAATTAACAGCTTTCGCTGTGCGAGGTGCAACTAGGTCCCTGTAGCTCCGATCCTCAGTGGGCTTTACAGCCTCTTGAAGTTTTTTGGTTATTCGTTTAGTTGGACTAGGGCAGTTCTCAGGCACAGGGAGAACACTGCCCATAGTTTGGGGCTCGGCAGCCAGTTTTTGCGAACGGGTGTGGTAACGAGAAGACATTTGAAATCGAGAAATTTTTGTTATGACTCGAGTTCTTTTGAGGGTGTTTTGAGAGAGAGAGAAGTGGGTCGAAAGTCGGTTTGCTCAGAGTGATCAAGCTGAGAGAATCCAGAGCAGTCGGCCACAAGAATCGATAGAGATAGAGAGAAAGCTAGTAGTTGCTTTACTGTTAAAAATATGTGACGGTAGTCACATGTTGAGTCGCTCGGAATAACAGAGATAGCGCTTGGTATTCAAAGAGAACTAAACTAGCTATCTAAGGTACAAGGCTTTATATACTAATACGGAGCACCCGGCTGGCAGTAGGTTGATCCGGAATGTTACACTAACTGAAGCATTATTATTGGTGGTGTGATGATTTCTTGCCACCAAGATGAAGATGGAAGTCTCCCACCGCACATCTCTCAAAACCAGGTCTGACCTTGATAGCTTCAGGAGTGATGACCTTGAATATCCTGCACATGATTTCTGGTGGAAGTGTGTGAATGGGAGAAAGTACTAGAATTCAAAGTTTTCGCAAGACACCTTGTGCTTCTGGAGATCACTACGGGTCTCCTCTATCAGGGCATGCAACTGGGACTGCCCGAGAGCTAAGGAAGCTTCCTCCAATACAGATTGATATCAAGTTGAAGGATTTGGTGAAAAATGTGAGGTCAAGGAAAGTTCTTTGATGCTGGATATGACTTGGACAATTTGAAGATGGGAGATCAAGAAAGAGTGGCAGAAACGCCCACAGCTATGTATCAATTTCTGCACGTACAGCAATTTCTCCTGTGATCTGGCCTAGGTTTTCTGCAACAGCTGCAAGCGGATTAAGAAAACAGCCCCAGGGTGAAGAACGCGATGTTATTCAGATGAGTGAAATTCCACAGTATCATTGTGAGCATAACTATCCAATTGAACACCACCACCATATTTATTCAACTCTCCCATCATGCCTCTCGATCCCCTCCGTGCTCGTGTACATCTCCCTTCATCCTTTACCGCTTTCAACTTCTTTGCATCATACAACACTTTTTGAACGTCAAGCAGGAACACATGGATACTGACCAGTGTTTGACTGTGTTCACGTGCAGCTTGGAGATTCTCTTTGAGTTTTTGTAGACAAGTAAAAGTGGGCTGGACCCATGCGCCGGGAGGTTCACCTACCAAAGCAGTACTGCGTCAAGTACAGCTCAAGTATGGAGGGATGGGGTGGCTCACTTGGCTTAGATGGCTTCGAAGAAGGTTTGATAAGATCCTTAAGCTTCGCTCGCCTTATAGGATTGCTACAAAGACATGAATTGATACCATACAGAACAAGGGTTCTGGTGTGTTTTGCGGCAGACAGTATGAGATGAGAAGCAGAAGGAATGTCACGAACAGAGAAGGAAGACGTGAAAACGGCGTTGGGGGCGCAGCTGAAGAGCATGAAGATGGATGAGCGGAAGAAGGGATAACGAGATGGCTGGATCGGCTTGTAAGCAGCTTACCTATGCAAGATATCTTTGCAAATTGCAGTGTATATTCTAGGGACACTGATTTTGACTGAAAAACGCGTCAAAACAGGTAGAAAACCGAGATTAGCACACGTACCTTTGTCTTTCAAATGAAGCAATCCGATTCCATTTGTTCTTGTGTGGCTAATTAGACTAGGATCAGCTCAAGCCAGAAAGGAAAATAAGCGAATGCACTCCATATCCATCCTGTTCATGAGCGTTCTTCAACTTGATTAAGGCCCTCTGGAATGCTGTCTCAATAGCTCTAGAGATCCATGTCATACAGTAGAATTTGCTTCTGCTGCTCCTCCGTATACTTGTAGAATCCTTCTTTGTTGGCCAAAACCCCCAGAAAGTCCAATCGACCGACGGAAATGTTCGCCAAACCTCCCGAACCTCGAACCTCAAACCTTACATAAGACATGTAACTTCTTCTCATTCTGCCACAGGCCATCTCAAACCTCAAATCTTGAACCACGAACCTCGAACCGCGAACCACGAACCACCAATGCCTAAGCAGGCCATAGATTTGGCACTGCTTTGCCTACTGACCAAAGCAGAGGTCAAAGTGAAACTTCTTTGGGTCTGTAAAATAGAGGTCAAAGCGGCAAATCTTTGTATATAAAGAGCTTTAATGTATTCCCTTACCAATACAAAGTTTTTTTTTCACTTTTCGCTACACTTTTTTGTATTTAAATCACTTGAGAGGAGTGTGGAATCATGAAAAAAGACATAAAGCTTCTTTCTAACTGAAATTTCGCGCTGAATCCGAATCTGAAAAAACTTTTCAAAAATTCCCAAATTTGGAAGTGGTATGGCCAAAAAACCCGTTTTCAAGAGATTCACTGCACCGAATTTCTCGGGAAGAAAAATTTGCCAGAAACATGGGGTTGTATTGGGTAGGTCCAAATAAGGTCCCAAGGGCACCAGAGCTCATTTGAGCAAGCTATGGGAGGTCCAATTTCAAAGTTTGGCAGGTGGGAAAAAAAATTAGTAGGGCATGATGTCAAAATTTCGATTCCGCACACCTCTCAAAATCACTATCACACGGGATTTAGAAAAAAATTTGCTGAGCGAATTCTCAAGTAAGAAGTAGATATTTTCTCTAATGTATTCAAAATTTAAACATATCAATGGGAATATAATATTTCAACTATGGCAAAAGTACATCGTAAATCTGTTGTTTTAAACAAAGAATCAGACGAGAGGAATCTCAGCCTGGAATGTAAGATTCCCTGAGAGTCGAAAGCTGACTTTTCGAGTCAACTTTCTGTTAGCCTTTTCACCCAAGTGAATGCGAATCAATCCAATGAGCAGAAAGGGCTCTGAAAACTTGAGGTATCAGGGAAGCCGGAACGTAAGACAAAACGATAGATTTCTACTGACCTTTCACAAACATTAAAAGTCCAGTCAAAATGTGAACTTTTATACAAGTTGAAATAACGCAGCTGCGCTGCTGGCCAGACGCAGCTGCGTTTGGCATCAATGATACACTGGAGGGCCGACGTAATCTTTGTTCTCAGCTGTTGATTTGGACATGCACGGAGACTTCAAGGGTCCGATCTTTGATACCAAAGCCTGTTCCTCCAGTAGTTACAATCCAATCCATGCTCCGCGATACTCAACGCCAGCACCGTACTACCCATAGCTTTCCAATCCTGGTATTTGTTCAGTTGACCCTCCAAATCCAACTTGAAATACACCAACTCGGCCGAGCTCACAGCAACAACGACCGGTCGTTTATTTGTTGTCGCGTTAACTATATATACTCTTTCTGAAGGCGTCGTCGCCAATTTGCTGCACAGATAGAGTGCGGGCGGAAGATAGGAAGCCGGTGTCTTGGTGGTTTCACTGATGGAAAGCCAGAGTACCGGTGACAAAGGAAATGATGATGTACGAACTGTATGCATCTAAAGAATATGAAAAAAAAAAAAGAGAGAAAACTAGAAGGGAGACAGTGAAGCTCAAAGAAGATAGGTTGTATACTTGGGGTGCTTGGAACCAGCGAACCAGAAAATCCAGACCTATATAACTGATAAATAACACGGCAATGAATTGAACTGAGAACTTACGTTGAGCAGCTGCATTACACGTCCTACTACTCCATCTCTTGATAGCGTCATCCAATAAGAGCCACGAACCAAATTGCAACTTGTATACTATGGAGTTTGCAAGTGTACGATCACCGTCAAATCGTCAGGATCACAAGCAACCTCCTCAGCTTCCCCTTGCACAATCTGCTCCTTCGATGCCACACACGAAGGAGCAATCCAAAGACTACCTGTCTTCACTACTAGTGCGGGATTTATCTGTGCTACTTGTCTTGAGCATCAGCAGATAATACACGCTCGTACGCAGAAGATGAGACGTATTGTTGAACAAGAATCCCCGCAATAAGTAGTAAGCTGTGAAAAGTGGGCAGTGTACCGTTATCTGCATGGTCGTTGAAGTAGGTTTCCAAGTCGTCAGTTTTGAGAAGGACTCTGGAAAAATGAATGAGTAAATGCATATCAGTAACGAAATTAGCTTACCGCCAACAGTCAAGAATCATTGCTTTTCAGGTGAGTTTGAAGCCATGAACCATGGGATAAAAGTCAACTTTTTTCAGATTGGCTGGCCGTTTTAAACCGACAAGGTGGAATATTTTTGAAAGCAAGGAGGGATCAGAGCCATTGGTTGGTCCAAAGTGAGTCTCCGATATGGTTTGGATGGCCGTACTTTTAACATGCCAAGCCTCTGGTGTCGAGATTTTATTTTGATGGGTATCACGGTTTGAAAGCGCAGTTGGAGCTAATACTCTCTTGACTCTCTCGGTAGACTCGTGAGATCCTCCGTCTCCTCCAACCCACTCTATGAGCATCTCTGCAGCTTCTTCCGGATATCCAATTTGACCATTGAAATCATCGATAGCCCGTTTCATCCCTTGAGTTGATAGCTCGTTCTCGGAATTGCATCCAAGAGGTTGAATAGATGTCCGATGATCATCGGGAATACGATGTATCGCCATAGGTGCAGTGCGAAACCGTTCGGATACAGTCTTCACATGGGACGAGAGAACAGAGATCTCTTCAGCAAGGGTTCGGATACAGAGTAATTCCATGCTGTCGTTAAAATGAACCCAATCAATATCCTTCCACAGTGACTCCACTCTCATGCTCAAGCGCTCGTTGGCTATGACACGGGTAAGATGATCTTTTAGGTTCCATGCACCCGGTGGAACACCCTGAAAGACAATCGAGCAGCCATATGTTCCTGTTTTCATGCTACTTTTTCGTAAAACACCACCCTCGTAGACTGAAGCATGACGTTGGCAATTGTCTAAAGCTAGAGCCTGAGCTACATCGTCATTTTCAGCAGCCTTGGCAGCAATTTCCTTCATTTCGACCCGTGCCTTTTCAGTCATTGCTTTAATGGCGCGACAAACAGTTGTGTCGTGAACGGCAAGTCCGTATGAGCCTGACCACTGAAGAGATGAATACCAAATGCCATGGAGAAGTATCCATTGACACGTATATTATGCCCGTTGATAATGGGAGTAAGGGACGCAATGATACACATCTCGCGAGGTCTTCTAACGCACTGGACTGGCTTTCCGTCTTTATGAGGGACAGATACATGCTCAAAAAAGTTGTAGAGGAAGACGGTACACGCTCGGAATGTAGCCACTGTTCGTTCAGGAGAGTAGTTCATCACATCCGACCAAGTAATATCATGGAGTGAGAGAACAGCGGGAGCGTATTCGGGATGGTCGGGATCATTGCGTGTCAGAGTCTTGATATCTCGATGAGCCTGAACAGCACAGAGCTGAGCAGCCCAAGCCTTCATTGACGGACGTGCAAAATTGATAGAAGTCGGATGTATAGTAAGGGAAAAGGCAGAATCTCGTTCATTAACACGGGGAGATCGCCACGAAGGCTGAACACTGCGATGGTTGTATATAGCATCGATAATGTGAGCTACTTTGACGTTGTTACGTCCAGAAAGCAGTCTAGCAACAGTATCTCGATGGCCTGGCTGACGATGATCTGTATCCGTCTTCTTCTCCCTGCTCCAGAACACCAACATCAAGAAGTCTCCAAGACTACCGAATGTCGAGCCTATCTGTCTGAGTGCGTCTGCGACGTTATCCAGATTCTCCTGTAGGATTTCGTCCTCTGTTCTCTTCAGTTTCCGAGTTCTCCTATTACTAGGAGGAGGAGGAATTACAAATGCTGAAGAGAATGGGTATCGACATGAAGGCGGATTCCAGAGGTAGGGAGCTTTCTGCAGGCCTCAGCAAACAACAGATCTTCTGCAGCAATTGTAATGCACAATTCATCGCTTTTTAGCGCACATGAATTCATTTACACAATTGCTGCACTTCACTATATCCTCTTTGCCACCCCTAGTGCACGCAAATAGAGTTCGATATGCTCTACAATATTGGCTTACCAACCATGCTTCTATCTTCAGTATCTATGGTGCATCGCAGCAATGTATAGTCTGTCAAGACAGTGAATCAGCGTTACATGAGTATCTTCTAGTCTAATTGTTTTATTGTAAAAAATATACCAAGATTTGGATCTACTTCTATATTCCGTTTGACAGTCCGCAATGACCCAAATCTTCAAATCTGAAGGATTCTCCATGGGGGTGGCTCTACAATGGTGAGTTGGCGTTGCTTTTGTGTTTCGAGTTCTATCGATCTGACCG
>ML769446.1:212959-270451 GCA_009733575.1 Gymnopus androsaceus JB14
ACCACCATCAAACTCAGTGCATATGAAATTTTGCTTTTTAGTTAGACACGTAGTTACAGGGAATTATAATACTCAAATTCTAAATTTTTCAACTCTGAAAATAACGAACAAAACTGACATTGTGTTTACATAGAATCAAAAAACAGGGAACGAAACCTCGCACTTTTGAACCAAAAAGCTATTCCAATCCATTGACCAAAATCAGTATGTCAAACCAGGTATAATTATCAACCCATTAACCTCGAGCGCAAACGACTTACGTTGAAGCTCCTAGTATATTGACCTTGAAGCGCAAGTTGCCGCAATGATGAATTCAGTGATGTAGAAGGGTTTGAGGACAGTACTGTTACACCTTGCCTTTCTGCTCCGTATTGCTCACTGACTCTTTAGGAGGATTCATTGATGACACCTTGTTAGCAGCCCTGGCCATCTTCTCCAATTCCGAATCCTTCCCCACTCCCTCCTATGCAACAATCGCACAAGGGGTTGATACTTGCTAGCGATCAAGACCACCTTCGCACAGAAACCGTTACCCAGGAGGGAGCAGGAGATGAATCTGTTTTAGCGAAAGGGCTTTGGCTGCATGAGGAGATAGGTCCCTGTGGCGAGTAAAATGTACGGTGAGTGCTTTTCTATCTTCAAAATTCCTTCTTGTGTACTCATTTGCTCATCCATACCTATAGCCTAGACAAGAGTATCATGTTATATTCGAGTTGATATCAAAACATGAAGTCTTGCACAAAGAGCTATCATCCACGTTCTACAATCCTCGTGACGTTGGCTACATTTATCTAGAAGCTAGGTTTTCAAAATCTGGTCCGCAGTTGCTGAGGGAAGTTCTAAGAGGCCTTAATAATACGGAGCAGAAAGAGCAAGGTGTAACATCGTACTGTCCTCAAACCCTTCTACATCACTGAATTCATCATTGCTGGCAACTTGCGCTTCAAGGTCAATATACTAGGAGCTTCAACGTAAGTCGTTGCGCTCGAGGTTAATGGGTTGATAATTATACCTGGTTTGACATACTGATTTTGGTCAATGGATTGGAATAGCTTTTTGGTTCAAAAGTGCGAGGTTTCGTTCCCTGTTTTTTGATTCTATGTAAACACAATGTCAGTTTTGTTCGTTATTTTCAGAGTTGGAAAATTTAGAATTTGAGTATTATAATTCCCTGTAACTACGTGTCTAACTAAAAAGCAAAATTTCATATGCACTGAGTTTGATGGTGGTGGTACGGAAGCAAGAGACGAGAAGTTGTTCATGTGTCTGACTCAGCAGGCTACGGGGCACGGGCATCCAGTTTTTGTTTAAAAAGGAAATTGCTGGGAAGCTCTTTCCTTTTTCAACAAAATACAGATGCTTGCGTCCCGTATCCTCCGAGGTCAGACACATGAACACCTTCTCGGCTCTTGCTTCCATACCACCACCACGACTAAACCATCGATCATTTATGACCATTCTTATTTTACAATCTTCCCCCACGATGTTCATGCCTAATTCCCCCTCCTCCAGTCCCCCAGGATACAGTGCAAGCATTCCAATAACGGTGCGTACCGCTAATGGTCACCTAGTCATTGACTTATTATATTGCTTTTATAGACTGCAGCAAACCTTCCCTCTTTCGTCTCTCGAGCCGCTCCTGCGCCCATGAAGGGCATTTGGCGCTCTGCGTTTACCAACCGTTCGCCACCAGGCAAAGCTTTCATTTACTTGCTGTCACAGGACGCGAATCATGCTCTTGTTTAAGAAGGAATTTGACGCTCAATATTGCAATCTTTGCTCCGCCACATGGGATACTCAAGGGCTCATATTTATACCTTCTACTGCTGATTCGCCCTGGACATCCAGAACCTGGAGACACACTCAGTCCAAGTCAATTCTTATCGCTTGTTGTAATGCGTTTGACCTAATCTGGGAGGGTCGCAACTACTACTGCCTTGGGTGGTTGGACTTGCCGGACCCAATCATTGCTGCAAGGGCATAGGTTGACTATGCACTTCGGTGACAGCAACCTGGTGGCTGGCGAGTTTCATTCCCCTGTCTGCCCCATCTGTGCTGGCATCCACCCTGTCTGTCCCATTGGCATCCATGAACTATGTCCTTTCGCAACTCTTTGGGATGATGATGAGTCACGAAAGCATAGTCATGACGGCTCTGGCATCCATGAGGAAAACACACGTCCTCTCGTGGGCTGCTTCAATGATGACAAAAAACATAGTCATGATGGCTCTGACGACTCCCCTCAGCCTGTGTACCGAACTTGTCAGGGTTTGCACTCGGATCTTATCCACCCCTTACAATGTCCTTTTGAAGACTCATTGACTCTTTTAGACGATAATGAGTCACAAAAACATGGTCATGACTTTGACAACTATCCTCATCCTCATAAGCGGACGCGACCTACCAACCCCTTCCGTAGTAGTTTTTTGGAGGGGCGGCAGCATCCCGTCCTTGAATGAGTGGATCTTGTGAAGCAAATTATCACCCGCGTGGTAGATGATAAATTTATCTTGGTGAGTAAATTGGTCGTATCCCAGTATTATATTTATTCACTTGACAATGGGCAGATCGAAGCACCTCCTTGCTCAGGGAAATCTACGCTAATACAGGACATTGCGTTTGCTGTCACAGAGCGGTCCTCCGCGGTTGCGATTCATTTCGCACAGCACTTCTCAGTCACCTGCACCTATAGAAGGATCCAGTGACTTGTAAACTTTTTACCCACATACACCCATTATTCCCCATGTATCACACCTGGTACCTGAGAAGTACTCTCCAATATCCGTAATTTGACTGGATTAGCGGTCTTTTTATGGAGTGAACTGACAGAGCATTTTGAATACTGGCTCTTTGTCGATGAATCTCAGTTGACGTATTTGGACGAAAGATTTTGGAACGTTCTCACTGCTAGCTATGACCGAAAATTTTTCGTAGTTGCTGCTGGTAGCTATGGCAGTCATACCGGCTCTACCGCCCATTCCCCGCCAACAATCATTCCGAAGATCCGCCGCATGAATCTGTTTCCCTCGCTGGACAACATCCAACTCTGTCTTGCTTTTACGGAGCAGGATTTTGACAACTTCGCAAAAATGGTGGCTGCAGACGTGTCTAAATGGCGCACAATGACTATGGATTACGCCTCTCCATGCGGTATTGATATCTTTCCAAAGAGACATATGCATCCTGGAGTGGTTGTAGAGCTTACCATGCATTTTGTCACAAGTGTATGTCATTTTACTGCATGAGTTGCTCTGATTTTAAGTGATGCTCAATAGTTAACAAACTGTGCAAAGCATGCATTGTCCCCTCCCGATAAAACAAAGGTGTTGTCTAGTGTTCTTCCGCAACTGCATGACAAGCGCAAAGAGCGATACACCCTTCGGCTTGGGGAGATGCGTACCCCACGAGCCCGGTCATGGCTTCACAGCCTCGTCAATAATGGTATTCTTGTCTATTCTACAGGATAAAAGTATCAAAGTCCGGGGCCTTGACAGTAAATTGGAACCAGTTGTTGTTACGAATGGCCCTGCACTTTGGAAAAGCGAAGGTTACTCTGAGACTCTCAGAGCACATCAGATTCATCCCCAGCATCTCCGCTCAAAATATACAGACTCTACTGGGAAGTCAACCATCACTTCAGATGTGACTACATATTTAGCCATCTCCAAATATACCAAAGAGGATGTAATAGCCATCACCCCTCGCCAGCGCTTCTTAAATGTTGCAGCGGAGAGGGATTCCCCTACTGATGCTATGCCATATGCACTTCGCGAACGTTATAACCATCTGCCAATCTCCGACTTTGACCAAGCTGCCCATGATGCACGACGGATGGGCTGGCTTCTGCAGGACCCACTCGCCCCAAACACCCTGGTATTACCTACAAAGTGGCATCGTGATTATCTGAAAAACTTGCTAAAGTCTCCAAACTCTCCAGAAGCTCGAAACATGACCTTCAACCAGTTTTTGTGCAGCACAATTCGCCACTTTTGTGCATCAGTATTACAACAGTATTCCCAGGATGAAAAAAGCATGCGCGAGGCAATTTGGGACTCCGAGTTCCAGCACGCTGCTGAAACAGTTGGTGATGCTTACTTTCTAACACCCCAGGCCCGAACAGACTCCGGAGATGGGACGATCAACTTTGTGTGCACATCTAGGAAATAGCTCATAGAGCTGATGCGTAATAGGGACCGAGTGTCTGATCATCTTGCCCGATTTACCCCCAATGGCAACTATGCCAAACAATGGCCAAACTGGGACTGGTGCCTTGTCGATTTTCATTTTGATAAGACACGATCAGGTAAGCCTATCTTCCTCAAATTCCTCAATCATCGTAAATATTCATATCTTTCTTGCAGGGCGAGCCTTCACAGGACAGCACTGCCCCAATTTCCGTAGTGTCTATCTGAAATGTAAGATGTCCATCGATGTTCCCGAGGAGAACACGCGGTATTTAGTCATGGAGGCCGCGGTTTCAGGGAGCAGTATGGAAACAGAGACATTTAATATTACAGGATAAGCAATATGCTTTTTTTTGTGTTGTACTTTTTACTTGTACTTTTAAGTTGGGCATTTCCAATTAGTTGCGATGAACAAAAAAATTATATGTTTGCAGTCTTGAATATAAGCTAATCAACCGCATTTTGAAGCTACATATACTGTCGTTCCATACCAATAATTGAATATGCGCTACAGGTATTTGGCAGCAGGGATGGCCTGGCGAGTTCTTGGCATGTTGATTGTCAAAGGAGCGTGATATATGCAGCCAGCTGCAGGAGCCTTGACTTTCGTGAAGGGGTGAATTGGGTAGCACTCGATTCAACACAAAGTCTTATTATATCTATCTAGTAAAATTTGAGATGAGTCTAACAATAAAGGGAAACAAAAAAAACCACGCACTCAATGCTCGGATCACTTCAAACGACTCCGACTTCTCTATAGCTGAGTCGTCCGCATGATTAGCAGACACAAAATACAATAATCTTCATATGCATCCTTCTTGATGGACCTAGCACAAAATAACAATTGACCCCAAGCCCCAAGCCAGGCTCATTGGGTTCTCTACGGGATTTGCACACATGGTCAGCGACTATCTCTGAGACCAGGGAGAGTCAGCAAACTTACTGCGTCTGTCCTTGAACTGCATCTTCGCTTACTATCGATTAATCGTCTTATTTCTTGCACATATATTTCTCAAAGATATCTTTGCTTATGATCTGATCAGTAGAGCCTATCAATGTATGGCCCCGATGTACCACTACTTAGCCTGCTCCTTTCTCTCCCTTGCTGCACATGCTTCAGACTTCATCCAATTATCCCGATTTGCTCTTATGCTGCTCTTTGAGAAGAAGGTCTGCTCCCCAGTGTTGTTGATGTGGCTTGAAGTGCGGAAGCAAGGACTCAACCTTGACTATCCATTAGAATATAATCTTTGATCTCAGAGCACGACTTACGTGCTCTCTAGCCTGATCCAAATTGCTTGCTTGAAGCGTCTCCCAAAGAACTTTGTGATCCAAGCATGGCTTGACCGCTTGCCTGGCAATACGCTGGAAATAGGTCAAGTCAATATAGACAATAGACTTTTAATGAAATTGCTTACACGATACTCTTTCAAAGCGGCCTGAGACCACCCAGCAGTTGTAATAGTGACTGCCTGCGGCCGAGGAATCATGATTACGCGTGGTTGAGACTGAGACAGGACACGATCCCCTTTGGCTGATGCTTGTTCCTCAACCGGTGTGAGGGGGGACTCTGGCTCATCAGATGAGCTGCTCAAGAGTATATCGATGGGTGGAATCTTGATCTGTGTGGGTTGGACGTCAACACAAATGTAGGGTTTCGAAGGTAAGTTTTGATGTATAAAGAGTGGATGCCTAACTCGGCGAGAGATAGAAGTGGCATAAAGAGGGATTACTCGAGGTCGCGCAGCAATCCTGGAGGTAGTGAAAGTAGAGATAGACCGAGACTGGGGAGGGGAGGGAGGCATGTTTGTGGTACCAAGAACAAGACCTAGCGAATATAAGCAAGTTGTTGGTCAGCTGAACAATTGCCCTTATGCAGGATATGGTAATACCTTATGGAAAGACAATAAGGATTGAGCATCTGAGCGGGTTCGCAATGTTGCGAGGAGCTGATCATGAACAGAACAAGAACAAAAGGACAAAAACGGCTAGTGATACGTTAGTGATAAAAGCCATAGGAGAAGGGTTGACCTACATCAACATGTACTTCTTTCATACCAACTTGAACCCTTGAGCAAGCAGCACAGATACGTCTGCCATGGCATGTTAAAAGGCCAACATGGAGCCGTGGCATGCCTTGCAGTGCACCCTTTGGGTGCGTATGTAGTGTCCGGAGGTAAGTTATAATAAAAATTGTCGAGATTTCTTCAGATCGATTGATTGAACACCAAGGCGAAGCTGGTACCAAGATATGGCACATTCCGACGGCCAAGTCTGTTCCAGGCCCAACGGGAGCTTCCGACAGGGGTGTTACTACAGCCATAGTATGGTTGACGAGGGCAGACAACGAGGAGGAAGGTCTCGCGTATGGGACTGAGCATGGATATCTTGCTGTTTGGAGAAAAAACAAGGAAGGTGATGGGGTGAGTCAATGTTCACAGATGCAAGATCGCTGAATCAACTGACCAGATGCAGTTCACAGAAACATTTTGCAATTGCTTGACTGGGGGGAAGGATGGTGACGAGATCTCCGGTATCGCATACGACACAAACTCTGGCCAGCTCACGGTCATGCATCGTGCAGAGGCCATCCATTGATTCATACTTGATGTTGGCATGATTCCCCGAGTCATCAAGTCCGTGACTATTGGGAAGCACTGGCCGCAAGCTGTAGCGTTTGGACAGGTTGGCGTTCGAGGTCCAGAACTATGGTCCTTTGGACGTGAAGATGGAGTCATGTGAGTAGAGTGTATAATCTAGAAGGGATTGAGCTCACCTTGACTAGATATGTCCTCAGTGATGAAGGCAAGATATTGAAATCAAAAACAACTGGTATGGTGATGTGAGTATGATGGTTCTATTGACGTGCAACAAACTCACCGCTGAAACAGAGGACATGCGGTCCTGAACACAAAGGACGATGCTATCATTCTGGATGATGTAGCTCAGGGCGTAGCCTTGATGAAACTGGCAGGCAATGAGAGAGTCAAGACTTTCGAAGTCCCTGACAAGCAACGCCGGTCCCGCAATGTTGCTTTCCAAGACGGTACCAGCACAATCCTGGTCGGTAGCGACCATGGAAACATCTACATCTTCGATCGACGCTCAGGAGATATCACAGATACCATCCACATCGGGGCTAGGGATTGGGTTACAGTCAATTACGGTACGCCTTGAGCCTGTAACATGTTTGACTTTTGCTGAAATGATTTTAGACTGTTGAATGTAACGGTGTGCCTCTGATAATTGCAGGTCGCTCTGGGGAAAATGTTGGTTGAACAGAGATTCAACTTTGGGAGAAAGTTATCGCATCTCCTGCCGTCAAGAATACCGCATGGAAAGAGCAGATTCAATGGCTTCTGTTGATTATATTGTCGTTCATTCTAATTTTTGAGAATATCCTGGTGAGTCAGATCCATGGTCCCAGAATATGGCTGATAGATGCAGAAAATTCCGATTTTATTCTATTGCCAGCAGTGGTTCATCAGGGTACTACACCAATGCGGATTGTGAGGCCACGTACTGGGTAACATGTAGCATACTCGTTCCTATTCTGTTGTACCCTGCACCCTGCTCGCATTATTCTTCGTCTTCTTAGCCTGATTGAGTGCAAGCGCCGTCTAGGGTGAACAATTGTGAGTACGGGAACGGATGGGGCAAGATACCAGCATACCACTCGAGTGCTTGAATCAAGCAGGCTGGACGAAAAGAGCGTCGAGTGTCAAAATGCGTGGTTTCGTTTCCTGATTCTTGATTGCGTCCACCTGGAATGACAGGATATCAGTCTTTTATGGTTATTTTCAACTTATTGTAATTCCATGCCAGAAATTCATACTCTATTGAGCTTGGTGGTGGTACGGAAGCAAGAGATGAGAAGGTGTTCACGTGTCTGACTTGGTAGGCTACGGGACGCAGGCGTCCAGATTTTACTTTGAAAGGAAAGAGCTTCCCAGCGCTAACTCGGTTTTTCAAGATAAAATCATCCTGAGCATAAGTTTTCCTCCTACTTGTGTCTGATATAGCTCATCTTTGCGGTAGGCGTCAATCACGTTTGGTATTAACGGTTTCAGAATATGCACAATGAATGGTCTGCATACGATCTCTATCCCCACCACTTCTTCTCGCCCGTCATGCAGTTGGGATGGAAATCGTCTACCGATGGTCGAGCATGGTTTTGAGGGATGGGCTCACGTCCAACCCTTTATCCATGACATTGATGTTGTTTATTGGAGGACTCGATATTGAGTCTTTTTCCAGCGGCATAAACACCTATCTGTCAACCCAGTACTTGGTGTTCAGGGAGAGATAGTCGTGATGCGTGTAGGGGCAGTAAATCTTCAGAATGTGGTGCACTCACGGGTTGGGGACAAGAGACGGGCTCAAAACCTTGCTAGATTGTAAGTGTAGCCTTCGAGATTATGGTCATAGCTGAACAACGTGGACGAGGACTTCAGCCATTCATCCAGCTGTAGGGTTGGCCTGGACATTTCTCGATTATGAATAGTTTACTTTACACCTTCCCAATCTAACTTAAGGAAAAGAAATTTGCATCAAATTTCGACATGTAATCTATATTAATCAAATATAGACTCCACATCAAACGTGTCACACACCAAACACCTGCTGCGTATCTCAAAACCCGCGTACAGTTCCCACAAGGGCAACGGCTGCTTCTTTTTTTTTTGTCTGTTCAATATGTCACGAGCTCGAAGAACAATTAATGACAATTGTCTAGTACAGCGTGACGCAGCGGATCTGGAACAATTGTTGGTGAGTACTCCCTTTGGTGTTTCCGTATCTGGAGCTAGAAAGCTTACTAACGAAAAGATATAAATTCAGGGAATCCTCCCCAAGAACCCATATCGCTCAAGGCCTGGTGCCCGATCTTTCTGCTACCACTCCCTTTACCACTCTCTCTTCACAAGCCCCTGTGATGTCCTCTTTCTTCAACAATCTGCTGCGTGGCACGGAAGCACCCTCGCGACCAGATGCAACAATGTCTGACACCCACACACGCAAACGACCTGGAGATTTTGAGGAAGGTGGGCAGGCTCCCATATCTTACGAGAAGCCCGACAAATATTGAGCTGTGGCTGGTCCACGCCGAGAGCAGTTTGATAGGGTACGTCTATGCCACAATTTGCAAAAAGTTACTCATGACTGATAATGAACCTCATTGTAGCAAAGGGAGAGCTACAAAGATGTTGTAATGATGAATCAGCAGCTAATACACAATATGGAAGAACTCACAAGATCTTATCACACCGCATTGGAAGAGATAGGCCGACGAGAAAAACAGGAGGAACAATTCCGAGTTTATGCTGAATGTCAAGTAAGTCCATCGACGTTTGTTCAAGATTGAACCACTGCTAATTTGCTGCTGATAATGCCAGTGACTCTACTCCTCCTCCAGAACTTCCTGCCTCCACCTCAGTCCCAGCTCCCTCTGCATCACAATCCTATCAAGCTACACGTTCTCTTCCCCGTGGTGACCCCATCACCAAACCCGCCCTATCATCGCATCCCCTCCCAATACACAAAACTCTACCTTTACATGAGGATTGTCCAGCCGAACCGTTCCTGGCAGAGACGCAGCTGTGTTATTTCAACTTGTATAGAAGTTCAGGTTTCGACTGGACTTTTAATGTTTGTGAAAGGTCAGTAGAAATCTATCGTTTCATCTTACATTCCGGCTTCCCTGATACCTCAAGTTTTCAGAGCCCTTTCTGCTCATCGGATTGATTTGCATTCACTTGGGTGAAAAGGCTAACAGAAAGTTGACTCGAAAAGTCAGCTTTCGACTCTCAGGGAATCTTACATTCCAGGCTGAGATTCCTCTCATCTGATTCTTTGTTTAAAACAACATATTTACAATGTACTTTTGCCACAGTTGAAATATTATATTCCCATTGATATTTTTAAATTTCGAATACATTAGAGAAAATATCTACTTCTTATTTGAGAATTTGCTTAGCAAATTTTTTTCTAAATCCTGTGTGTATGTCCACTGTCCAATCAATTCCAGAACCTATCATCCAATGTCTTGACACCTGCGCTCAATCTGGTGAGAAGATGGGTGACTTTTGTGTTTACATGGACTCAAGGCAGGGAAGCAACATCACATGGGTACTGTTGTACAAACAGTGTACTGACCCGGAGGTCTGGTGACTCGCAGTCCTGGTTTAAAAATCTATGATGGTACACCCCTACTCATCCCTCGGGAGTTCCTAAGAGACTCGAGGTCAAGATAAGTAGTGGTAGTAGATACAAGATAACTAGTTATTATAGATAGAACTATGTCACCTGTATTATATAGAAAATGGCATTCACAGGGAGCAGCAATCTACAGCAGCAACTTTGTCAGCTGTGAGCTCGTTGTCTGCTCTCGAGTAAATGTCCTGAGACCAATGACGCTAGTGCCACATTGGGATATGTCTTGGACCCTCCAGCGTTCAGATCTTGGACTGTGCCGTGTAATAAAATCTTCAAAAGATCTACCAGCGTTTTCAACCACTCCGTAACTGAAAGGTCTAGGGTGGAAGGAGCCTGTGTCTTGGCCTTGGATTCTTTCTTCGCCATGAAGCTGTTATGATTTATCTGTGGGATTATGCGGGTTTAAACTTTAGAGCCAGTTTGGCAAATGGCAACTAATAAAGCACCCAGCGCTTGCTCCTTGAACCCTCACTTGACTGCAAAATATCCTTATCTTTGACCTGAAGTGTTTCAACGTCCTTCTTCAAATTGTCAATCTCTCCATGCTTCTGTTCTCTGGACTCACCGGTCTTCGGAGGAGGAGGATGAGAACTTCTTCAGTGGTATGTTCAATCTCCTTTCTCTCTCTTTATCTACTGTTGACTCACAGTAACCTAGAAGATTTTCAGCCGTTGTATTCCATGCTCCTACACCTTCTTCTTCTAGAGGTGTCCGCATCTCAGCACAACTACTTTCCCTACCCATCGTCTCTTCTCTGCACCTTCCATTCCTCCCGTCGGTTCCTGTATTCAGAGTCAAATTTTATTCGATTTTTGGGAACCTGGAGACGTGTAGATTTGAAAGCTTGTAGCTTGGGGGCCGCAGAAGCGGTAAAAATGAACACTATGCCGCATCAAGTTGCTTCTGTACGTGGATTGACTCGACAATGAGGCGTTGCTAACTCGTAGTCCTAGCCGCTTCTCCTCGCAGGCGTCTTCTCGTGAAGAAGGTTATTCGATGATGTAACGGTCCCGACGGACTGCATTGTAACTGGAGCTGCAGATCATATCTCTCCCACTCAGTATAGGCCCACGCTGGAGAAGACTCTTTTTTTGCTTTGTTGTTGCTTGTTCGACTGGAGAGTCGAGAGTGTCCCGCTATCATTTCATAGTTACGTCTCTGAAAACCTGTTCATCGAGTAATTCTAATGTTAATTATAGACTTTTATGGAGCATTTACATAGTCTTCTCTGGTGCAAGCGTACAATCCCAATTCCAATATTCCATTTGCCTAGGGTTGAAATGGTACGTTTGAGCTTTGGACAACAGTCTTCTGAGCTGAATTGTTACTGTATCTTATTTCTTTGTGCCAGTGGTTGATGTGTTGAGCCGACTCGGCTTCTTCTCCTCAAATCCATCCACATCAAACGAGGCATAGCATTAACCAATGGCCTATATCCATACCTTCATCGTTCCAACTAGCTAGTTCAATATCACGCTGCCAACGCAGTCAAGTGTACTGTTTTTGTATACTGCACTCTGTGCTGCTGTGGGAGATTTCTTTTCTCCTGGCAAGAACACAGCGTATAGGATCATGATCAAGGATCGAGATAAAGTCATCATCCTTCCAGTGCTACATTCAGCAAGACTCACCTGAACATCTTTGTGCAGATCAATCCGCTCCTTTGCTATACACGTCCACTAGGCCGCCATGGACGAATTCCAACATTCTTCCTTGTTGCTGGCACTGTGACCATTAAGCGCCTCCAGTATGAGGGTCAAGCTGAGGGTCCTCACTGGGGCAAGTCATGCCACTGCCATTTCCCTAGCTCTCTCTCATGACATTATGATCACTGCTCCGTATTTTGAGGCACTTTCTTTGCTCCCCCTTGTTTACGTTCAATAACGAACCTCCTGAGGACGAGGCAGCATTCTCATGGACCAACCTTTCCACATCCAGGCCAGTCGCTACTATGGTCCCTAGTACTATTATTTCCTCATTGTTGGCGCGCTCAATTAATCGAAGAAGGTGCTGGAGCATTCAGAGAGCACACTTGTCAAGCATCAATAACATGAAAGCTGTATGTCGTCTATACGTCCTGACCTCTGAGATACGTATGCTGATATCTTTCCACTTACAGCCAGTTGCTCAATGGCAACAGGAACGTGAACAGCACAAGTCAGGGGCAGAGTAGAGTTATGGAGAATGGGAAATGAAGGCTCCGCAATGTATTTGAGCTCTGTTCTGGTACTTGTTTATCGGGAATCAATTTCAGTTTTTCCAAAGTATCATTGTCTACATTAGCCTTGTTGCAAACCTCCGGCGCATCCAGCTCTGCTACCTTTAGCTCGAGCTCTGCGTCTACATCAACGACACTCACCTCTACCGCTCAAAGTACAACTGCAACTGGCCCATCACAGCTACCACTGCACACAACGGGCAACCCATGACAATATGTACTTTTGTATATGCATCACCGATGGTAACAGCTGAAGGTTTGACTGGTACAAACTCCAGGAGCCCTCTTGAAGTGTAAGTGTCTTTTTAATTCGTTGCTGCGTTTTCAATGCCCATGGGCGTTGTTCCATTTGTTTGGCTGCTATTTCTTTCCAATAGTGTGCATTTGCAGCATCACTTTGGGCTTAGTCTATCATTTAATGCTGCCGCTTGTTTTCTTATGTCTGCTTGCTCTCGTGCTGCCATTGTTGTCACAGCTTGCACCAATTGGTCGACTGATGGACAAGGGCTACACTTGTCCTGATATCTTTCACTTATTTTGATTTCATGGCGTGGGGTGGACGTGCTGACTTGGTGCAGCGCGAAGTTCTCAGTCATTATAGGTGAATGTTGTCAATTTTTCCATTGATTCTCACGGGCTTTCACCGATTCTTTGCTCATCAACTTCAACAGTTTTCATTGGAATTTTGAGCGCAGGAAAGGTGAACACTGGTGACCAACTTTTTTGAACTGGTTTTGTTACGCATTCTTTGCCGTAGTCTTTTTTCAATAGTCTAGAAATGTACAACAACTAGCTAATAGTGAAATCCACTGTCTTTGCACGTATCAAAGGTTCTTCCGTGGTGGACTTTGGTCCAAAGAGTCAGTGGGATTTTTTTAATGAAAATCCCGCCTTAGCATCAATTTATAAATGGTGCAATACCGTATCGCACCATTAACAAATGGAATTGAAAGCCCACTCAAAGTTTTCCAGGGCGGACTTCAAACTCCGTTTATTTCTTCCTTCTCCCTTTTCTTTCGCTGAGAATGGGTCTGGGGCCACGCTGTGGTGCTGTGATGGTGCGCAGAGTAAAATCTGGCATACACATCTTGATCCATTCTTCCTTTTGTTTATTTAGATTTTTTTTTTTTTTGAACAAGCCCAGGGCATGCCGCGTTCCTAAACAAAGCTGAGGCCATGCTGTGCTGTGGAAATGCAGCATAAAATCCGGGGACTCGTATCTTGCCTCTTCTTTCCTGGGGCTCTGTAGTCTTTCGTTGGACTCTCATGCAGGCAGTGTTCATGCAGAATCATCTCTAGTGAAAACCGACATGTCCCAGATGAAGCGGCATCAAGCGAGAACGACAATTTAGGCCCCCCCTTCCCCTGGTGGAAAAAGATTACGGTTAGTATCGAAAAAAGTTTTTCCCACTACTCTTGGACATAAGCGCCGGGATATTGTATAGAGACATCACAATGACAGTGAGTCACATGCTGTTGGTTGGTTAAGAATCAACCACCATCATGGATATTGGCCCCATCCTTGCGTCTTTTCAGAGCAGTAGCTTGGGTACTCCTGAGGAAATCGCTGAGCTACAAGCAGCTAGTTCGGCAATTGCGCTCCACAACAACATTCTGGGGTCCCCTCCAACCCACCCTTGCCACCTAGGGCTGTACCTAGTTCGACTCCTCAATAGGGAATATTCCCCGACCACTAGATGCTGCCAGCCTTAAGCAAAATATCCCAATAACTGTCGTGAGCCGTTTTGCAAAAGATCACAATGAAATTATAAAGGGTTTTTGGCAAATATTTTGGGCAGTCCGGCCAAGCCATCAGCAATTCGGCAAGGTGGGTGTACTGATTATCTCTCATCCAGCGCTTATTTCATTGTTTTGCCAAATATTTAGCAAGCTTTTCAATGCTTTTGGCAAATATTTGGAATTATCATCAATGCCTGAAAAAGGGCGGGTTGGGCGCTTATTTCATGTGCATGCCCGCCCACTGGCAGGGCACATATGGGCACTTATTTTCCGAAAAAAAGTTGATCACAGGGTCTGATAAATCGCCAAAAAATCATGAAAAATACTAAAAATATTCAGGGGGTGGGGTTAGGTGCACTAGTGCATTATTTTCCAAAAAAAAAAGATGATTGGGTCCCATAAATCCCCAAAAAATTGTGGAAAATACTAAAAATATTTAGGGAGTGGGGTTAGGTGCACTAGTGCTTTATTTTCCAAAAAAAAATTTGATTATTGGGTCCCATAAATCCCCAAAAAATCATGAAAAATACTAAAAATATTCAGGGGGTGGGTTTAGGTGCTTATGGGCACTTATTTTCTGAAAAAAAAAATTGATCACTGGGTCCCATAAATTCCCCCAGAATCATGAAAAATACTAGAAATAGTTAGGGGGTGGGGTCAGGTGTTTATTGATTTGGGTGTCTATGGCTGCTTATTTTCCAAAAGAAAAAAAAAAAAAGTTGATCATTGTGTCTCAAAAATCCCCAAAATAAATTGTGAAAAATGCTCAATATATTCACAGGGTAGGGTTACCTACACTAGCTCTTAATTTATCCATATGAGTGCTTATGGATGCTTATTTTCCAAAAAAAATTGCTGGCTCCCCTAAATCCCCATAAAATCATGAAAAATACTAAAAATATTCAGGGAATGGGGTTAGGTGCACTAGCACTTAGATTATTCATATCTTATTGGGTGCTGATGGGCACTTATTTCCCAAAAAAAAACTCAATCATTGGATCTCATTAATCCCCAAAAATCATGAAAAATCCTAAAAATATTCTGAGGGTAGATTTGTTGTGCATGCTAACACTTAATTTGCACTTCCACATAAGGAAATGGAATACAAACTACTGTACTGTTTCGATCAGCTTGTCACAATTTTGTGACTGTGACCCTTTTAGCAAAATTTTAAATTGACTACTGCATAGTGTAGCCGCATGACTCAACAGAAATTTTACCACTCAGAACCCCAAAATTGCTATTTCTGGATACTTTTGGGTAGGGGTTATGTCAAATGGATTTGCCTGTAGCCAGTAGTAACCAGTGACGTAGTCAAATTTTGCCTTGCTGGAGACCCTCTGTGACCTGCGACTATGAGTATTGCTATAACTTGTACTCATAACTCAATGATACTAAGTACCAGTACCAAGTTATGACAATACTCATAATAAATAAGTACCTATTCTAGCTACTAGCACTACCATTAGTAACATCAGCAAAAAGGGGTTAAACCTATGATGACCTAGGGAACCTAGGCTACCCTGGTCACCCTGGTCACCTTGGGTCTTCCAGGCTACCCCAGGCTACCTTAGGCTACCTCAGGTTACCTCAGGTTGCTCAGGTTAGCTTCAGGCTTACTCAGGCTTACTCAGGTTTACTCAGGTTGCCTCAAATTCCCAAGGTTTATCCCTAAATCCTAGGCAACCTAGGTGACCTCAAAGAAACTGAGGCAGTCTGGGCAACCTAGGTGGCCTAGGAGACCTAGGTATCCTTAGGTTCCCTTAGGTCTCTTTAAGTCATTGTGGGTCAACCTAAAGTCAGCCCTGGGCCCAGACCATTTTTCCTGATGAACTCTAAGCAAGCAACTCAGAGTTGCATGTATTAATCACTAGTGGGTAAGTCAGAGTTACTAGCAGTAATTAGTAGGATGTAACTTGGAGTTACTAGTAGTAATCAATATTAAGTATTTCGGAGTTACTAGGAGTAATCACCAGTGAGTATCTCACAGTTACCAGTAGTGATTAATAAGTAAGTAACTTATGGTTACTAGTAGTAATTAGTAGTAAGTATCTCGGAGTTATTAGCAGTTATTAGTAGTAAGTATCTCAGAGTTACTAGTAGTAATTACTAGTATGTATCTTGGAGCTACCAGTAGTAATTACTAGTATGTAACTCAGAGCTACTAGTAGTAAGTATCTTGGAGCTACCAGTAGTGATTAATAGTAAGTAACTCATGTTTACTAGTAGTAATTAGTAGTAAGTAACTCGGAGTTACTAGTAGTAACTAGTAGTAAGTATCTTGGAGTTACTAGCAGTAATTAGTAGTATGTATCTTGGAACTACCAGTAGTAATCACTAGTAAGTATTTCGGAGTTACCAGTAGTAATTACTAGTATGTAACTTGGAGCAACTATTAGTGATTAATAGTGAGTAACTCGGAGTCATTAGCAGTAATTAGTAGCAAGTAACTCAGAGTTACTAGTAGTAATTAGTAGTAAGTAACTTGGAGTTACCAGTACCAGTAGTGATTAATAGTAAGTAACTCGGAGTCATTAGCAGTAATTAGTAGCAAGTAACTCGGAGTTACTAGTAGTAATTAGTAGTAAGTAACTCGGAGTTACCAGTACCAGTAGTAAGTACAGTTGAACGTCTCATATTGCATGAGGTCACAATGCATAGGATTTTCAAGGAACCATGTTGGTTCCCCGCTAAAAGACTAAAATATTGCATATTGCATATTGCATGGCATTAAGAGCTGGATATGCATTATTAGAACCGCTTATGGCAGTGGATTGATCAGCCCCAATGAGTAATAAACAGCCTGCAATCATTCTATGAGTGTAATAAGTGGCCTACAACAATTTTACAGTGAGCGTAATAAGTGACTTGCAATGCATTTATGAGCGAAATTAGCTTTTCCACAACATCTTTTTGCTTTTCCAACATGGCTGCTGAAAAAGTTCAACTTCCTCGACTGAAACCCACTCCGTATGAGAATTGGAAGCCTTGACAGCCAAAGGAAGTCCTTCCACGTACAACTGCTACACCATTGTTGCCCAAAAAAAAAGGAACACCTCACCCTTTATGACAAAATCCAGATTGAATATCAATGATACTGGAGTTGCTGAAGAGGCCATGGAGCTCATGAACCACCTGCGGAGGTTCCGTGGACGAGTTAAGAAGCTTGCAGGTAGTAAATCCGAGCAGGCAACGATGGAGGACTTTTTTTGCCAAGGTTTAGCTAATCTCGGACTTTGCCAATGAATATTTATTTTTCTTTTCTTTTTTATTTTATTTTAATTTACTATTTTCGAGTTGCATGAATCTCATAATGCATAAGAATATCATGGTCCCGACCATATGCAATATGAGATGTTCAACTATACTCGGAGTTACCAGTACCAGTAGTGATTAATAGTAAGTAACTCATGGTTACTAGTAGTAATTAGTAGTAAGTAACTCAGAGCTACTAGTAGTAATCACTAGTAAGTATTTCGGAGTTACCAGTAGTAATTATGTGTGTAACTTGGATTTACTAGTAGTAATTACTAGTAAGTATCTTGGAGTTGCCAGTAGTAATTACTGGTAAGTATCTCAGAGTTACTGGCAGTAATTGGTAGTAAATAACTCGAAGTTACCAGCACTAATTGCTAGTAAGTAAGTACCATAGTGACTCACTTAAAGTTACTAGTACCTTCTTACTGAGTCCAACTTTTTTTCAAGAAAAAAAGAGCCAGTGGCAGAGTATACCTGCCATGTGAAGATATTTTTCAACCATTTTTCATGGTTTCATTCATTAAGTTGAATGATTGACCTTTCGTAAAAAAGCAAGTGTCAGTGGGTGGGCATGTGCCCCCTTTTTCAAACAAAATGATTTCTTAAGGATTTAAGGAGCCCAATGTCTAACCTTTCTGTCACAAAAATAAGCACTGGTGGGTGGGTATGTAGCCCCCAAATAAAGTATTATTATGATCTTTTGAAAAGGATTTCATACTATGTATCTAGAAATTAACTACCAGTGTACACAAACCCATCCCCTAAACAGTTCAGTATTTTTCGTCATTTCTGAGGATTTATGGACCCCAATGATACCTTTTGAGGTAAATAAATGCTGGCAGGTGGGTATGCACCCCCTATTTGCAGAAATATTATATACCATATTTAAATTAATCACTAGTATGGTAACTCTGCCCCCTGAATATTTCCAGTGTTTTTTATCATGTTTTTGAGGATTTACAGAGCCCAATGACTGACTTTTCTCACAGGAAAACAAGCACCAGTAGGCCCTCCTGAAATATAATATTATTATGCTATTTTGCAAAAATCCTGTGCTATGTGAAAATTAGGCACTAGTGCACCTAACCCCACCCCCTAGCTATTTCTAGTATTTTTCATGATTTTTTGGGGATTTATGGGACCCAATCATTCTTTTTTTTTTTGGAAAATAATGCACTAGTGCACCTAACTCTACCCCCTGAATATTTTTAGTATTTTTCATGATTTTTTGGTGATTTTATCAGCCCCGTGATCAACTTTTGTTCGGAAAATAGCGCCCGTATGTGCCCTGCCAGTGGGCGGGCATGCGCATGAAATAAGTGCCCAACCCGCCCTTTTTCAAGCATTGATGATAATTCCAAATATTTGCCAAAAGCATTGAAAAGCTTGCTAAATATTTGGCAAACAATGAAATAAGCGCCGGATGAGAGATAATCAGTACACCCACCTTGCCGACTTGCTGATGGCTTGGCCAGACTGCCCAAAATATTTGCTGAAAACCCTTTATAATTTCATCATGATCTTTTGCAAAACGGCTCACGACAGTTATTGGGATATTTTGCTTAAGGCTGGCAGAATCAGCTGCCCCGACAACGGCCATCCCTACGTGTAAGTTCTACATTCACACTCTGCTTAACTTTTCTGAAACCTTGTATAAGCGGTGCCCATCTCTAGTCATGGTCTGATGGTTCAAGGATTCCAACTTCAAAGGCTCCTTGTCTAGATACACTTCCGGGAACTGGACCCAGTTTGAATTACCCTACAACTCCTCTTGTAGGATTCAAATGTACCTGTACAAAGGGCTTTCTTTTTATGGAGGGCCTAAACCCATCTTCTCATGAGGATGTAGAGCCAGTTCTGCATGCTACCTCTCAGGCGCCATCGGAGAGCAGGGCCTCCCAGCCTCCACCTTGTCCTTCATCTCAAACTTTCAATTGCGGCTATGACCAGCCTCCACCTTGCCCTTCATCTCGACTTCCACTCGCGGCTGCAACATGTCCTCCTTCCCGTAGTTCCTCTCAAACCCGCTTGCGTTGTCGTTCTTGCTCTTCTGTAGCTCTGCCTCCAGTGCGCGGCTCCTCTCGCACCCAAGCCCCTGCTTCCTCCTCTCGCTCTCGCTCTCCACCTCCATATCGCAAAAGGTGGATGGATATCCTCAAAGAGGATGATTATGAGGACTTGGAAGATGACTCCTATGGGTCCTCCAGCTCACCCCCCCACAGCGCAGGGACTCAAAGAACAGGCGTGTCCAGAGATCCTTGAGTTCTTCTCGCTCTCATTCTTGCTCTCTGAAGCGGTCCAGCAATAGAGTCCATTGCAACTCCCGTTCCCCTTACAAGGCAGAAACACAATGACGATCTCACCACAGAGTCTATTCTTCTCGACTCACCTGCATAGACGGATCTACAAGCATTGAGGTGAACAGGTCTTCAGACATTCGAAAGGTCCATTTTTTGTTATTCATGCTCTCATATGTTCCATTTACTCTTTTGTACAGTGCCTTTGGTGCTTGTATATATATGATTCCTTCGCTTGCTTTTCTTTTTTTGCTTCCATAATAGAATTGAACTTTCTCACAATTGTTGGGCACGCACTGTGTCTGTTCATTACATACAGTTAGTTTCAAGTAGCTAGCTATTCTCTGCTTTTTTTCTATCATATACACTACTTTCATATACGTTACTCTGAATTTACTATCTTTTGTGTCCAGGCTAAAGTCAAGTAAAGCAAATTAACATATCTTCAACCTTTTCGCTACTGTACACATTCTTCATAAGTTACAGTTCTTTCAATCTGTGCCAATCTCTCCACCTATCAAAGAAATGCATGAGGATACAAACCTGTTCCTCAGTATATGCGATGTCTTGCGATATACCCAAAAGAGCAACTTTCTGGGATCCATGTACATAATGGAAGCTATAGAGAGAGAAGCAGTGGAGCCTACTTTTGAAAATGGATGGTGGTAAACTTAGATCAAGTAGATTTATTTAGCCCACTTGAGTGCTATGGAAGTATTTTATAAAACATGATACAAAGATCAAAAGATAAGCATTTCAAGTCATACTTTACAACTACCTGGATTGCTTTGACAAGCAAAAATTATACACCTTGCATGCTAAACAACAGTGGAACTGAAGGCAGAGCCGAGGTTTTGCCGAGATCATGTGGCTGTGTTGGCTTAGTAATCGGAAATGTCGGAAAGACAAAGGTAACACTCAGAAAGTGAGATCAGCTAGACTAAGTCGATTTTGGAGCTAAAGTTACAGTACAAGTTTAACTACTTAAATACTAAGTCTGGATAAATGGGGAAAGTGTTTAACAATAAGAAATAGATTCCCAGGAGCCGGACCGGGTACTTGGTAAGTAAAAACAATAAAGTAATTCATTAGCGAAAGACAAAAGAACATAAAAGGCAATGAAACAATATGGACAATAAAACAATAGCATGGGAAAGGCGTCCGAAGGTACCTGGGATATATCCGAGGTTTTTCCGAGGTTTTCCTAGGGTTACCGAGGCTTGGAATGGAATGGAACAGCTTGGCTCCAGCAGATGCGGAAGTGAGACTGAAAGCAAGGAAAGGAGCCGTAATGAAGTCCAAACAAGTCAATGACTTGCAACCAAGTTCCAGCCGAGGTATGGCCGAGGTTTCCGAGATGATTACCAAGATATAGGCTCGGTAAGCCTCGGAAATAGGCGCCAGAGGCTCAGCAGTGATTTAGGGGTAATTGGTGGACTTTGGAGGACACCGGAATGCATGGATATAACACAACCCCTTTCCTCTGTTGTTTTATTCTTACTTCCTCCCTTCTCCTTAGTTTAGCGCTTTAGTAGTCTAGACCTGGATAACATCCGGACTGATGACAAGGTAAGTATTAGTCAATGGGAACTTGGATAAACTTATTATGCTGAACAACCATCTATTGAATAAGTTTAGTCAAAGGTGATGACGCGCCAAGCCCGCTTGCTCAGTCAGTGAACTATGCATTACAAACAATGGAAAGTGTTATATTATCGGGATTCCGCTAGATGGAGTCTTGTCGGAGTACTAATCATATGAAACAGTCCTGATGACTTGTATAAAGATGAAACAGCAAGCAGTGGATTAAGACAATTCACCCTTGTCAGCTTGTTTCTCTTATCACTTGCAAACCTTGCTTTGCTTGGGGGAGGGGGAGGCTTTTGATGATGTGGCAGATTACAGAGAGTGTCAAAGCTCCGAAAATTACTTTCTGGGTCAAACATGATGAGTATACTTTAGGATAAATCATTTCTACTCTCCCTCTAAATCAGCTTCTAACCCTGCTGAACCAATATCAGGAAAAATGGTCCTGGGCCCAGGATGACCCAGGTCACTTAGGCAGCCTAGGCCACCTAGGAATAATGCAAAAACTTTGGACACCTCAGGTATCCTGAGCCTCCTAAGCCTCCTAAGCCTCCTAGGAATTCTGAGGGTATCCTCAGGTTGCCTCAGGTTGCCCCAGGATGCCTCAGGACAGCTCAGGACAGCCCAGGATGGCCCCCAGAATGCCTAGGAGGCTTAGGAGGCTTAAGAGGCCTAGGAGGCTCAGGATACCTGAGGTGTCCAAAGTTTTTGCATCATTCCTATGTAGCCTAGGCTGCCTAAGTGACCTGGGGTCATCCTGGGCCCAGACCATTTTTCCTGATGAAGCAAGCATCAAACAACTCTATTTTTGAGGAACCCATTTTGCCAATTCTGAATGCACTCTCAAATTCTATCTCAAAAATCCCATTCTGGGAAGTAAGTCTTGAGCATGTTGAGCCTTTGTCTGCCTTCTCAAAATCTAGTAAAAGTAGAGCTTACCACTGTGTCCATGTACCCCCCAGTGGACAGTCATGGACAGTTATTTTATGGTACTGTCCTGTACCAAGCAAATAACCATCAAAAACGGGTGTGCTTTTTACAGTCGTGACCATGAATGGAATGGTAGTAAGATGAGCTTTAGCTCCCAAAGAATAAGCTAGCACTTATCCTAAATGTATTGACTCAATCTGTGTACCAGACAGATTCTACACTCACCACTCCATTATATATATTAGAAAGTTTTTGATAATACATTGCTTATTTATCCATAGGCATCTGCATAACTGTTGAATGCACCAATTGCATTCTCATTTGTCCTTGCAGTAATTCTGCACATAACCGACATCATGTTGATAGCTTCAAGAAGATATTCAGTGATCATCCCAATCACACACCCAATCTTGACTTGGACTCCAAGTACAATGATCCCCATCTCAATCTCTATGTCAATCCTTGAAGCGGTAATCCCTTGAATCCTCCTATGTCTGCATCCACGTCCTCCAATTTAGACATTGCTAGTTCAAGCAATGCTCAGGCCTTTACTTCTGCAATTCAGGGCTCTTCTAGTGCAACCTCGCATGTGGACACAAAACCGATTGATTCATTGTCCTCTGCACTCATTGCGGAGCCTTGTCCTATGAACATAAATCAGCATGACTGCAGTGACAAAATGATTGAGGAAGGGGAACAGGAAGAGTGGGATGACAGTGAAATGCAGGAGTATGGGGAGTTGCCAGAGAAGGAGAGCTGAATGGATGTCGACAAGCCAGAGGAAACACTGGAAGATGTATATATGCATATCTCTACTCCTGCATTATTGGATGTACCGACTGGAAGATTCTCTTTCAGAGGATGATGATGAAAATTTTGATCCTGTTATTTCTGAAGACATCGATTAGAACAAACCTCCTACTAGCTTGACTCTTCAAAACACTTGGGGGTTCTAGTACCTCAACTGTCAGTATTGAGACATAGTGCCAACTGACCACATAAAATCTTTACCTTCCATTATTTTAAACAACTTCTTGTTAGCTTTTCCAACTGAAACTCTTTTAATTCCATTAGATCAGAGGGTGGAACAATATTAAAGTGAGACAATGATACACTAGGATGTGAGCTTGCTAGTAGCAAAGAAGCAGGAACCTTGTTTGTTGAATCTGCCATTGATTTACTATGCAAAAGCAGTGACAAGTCAATATCAATATATGGTAATATATGACTATATATAAAATACCAACTTATGCAATGAATGGTGGATAGGTTCAAACAAAGTTTCAGTGCTAATCAGTTTCTAGACTGACAATACATGATTCTCACTAAGAAGATACATAGTCTATAATACAGTAACATAGTAATTTATGTAACTGTAGGAGATTTATATGTAATAAAGTACATGCAAATTAGTCTAGTCATCATCCTCATCTTCATCACTATTAATTCCATTACTAGTAGGTTCTTTTTCTTGAATACCGTAATAGGATTTCCTATCCAGAAATGTAGATGAAATTTTGCATAACCAATGTTCAATGTCTACCAAGTCAAACATGCCTTTCCAAACCTCCTTCAAGTTTGCTTCAACTTGCTGAAATATAGTTGTCAACATATCTAGAGGCATCTTGACACTGCTCTTCTTGTCTCCTATCTGGTTGTTCTACTGATAGTTCTTCTCCTAGATGGAAGCATTCTTAATTATTGTAGACCAGAAATGACACCCTTGTTGACATAGCAAAGGATTTTCTTGTAATCTTCTTGACTGGGGGTAATAACTCCAGCTTGAATGTAATCTGTTCCAATCTACTTGCCAATACCTGGAAATGTATCCTTCAGCCATTTCACAGTGGTATAAAGATTGGGACACTCTTGTTTATTAGTGAGCTATATCAGTTTTCCCTTCACCCCAGATAGTTTCCAAAACTGGTAGCTGTTTTCAATATTTTTGTGCTTGAGACTGACTAAGCGCCCATATGCTTCAAAGTCACAAAAGTAGGAAGGATTATCTGTTGGGCTGGTTATTATCTTTCCCTCCAGTTTAGCTTGTGCAACTTTGCAAGCTCTTCTCCTTGGCTTGTGCTACTACTCAATTAAAGTGATCTGGGTCCTGGAACATGGGGCTATATGTTTGCAGAAATGATGTGCCATGAGTTATTGCCCTGGCAATGCAGATACTGAAGAATCCTCATTAGATCTTTAGATAGCAAGTACTGAAGGGATGATCCTGATGATGCAGAACATGATAATGTGACCAAGCAAATTCCTGGGATAAAATGCACTTGTCAGGATCACCCACAATTTCTTAGAGAAATATGTGAGATTTTTGTGTCTCATCAGAAGCAGAAGGACCTGGTTGGCTAGGAAGGCAAGCCTGCTTAGTCAAATTAAGCTTCAAATACTCTTTGAGTTGTCCAACCCAAGTATTGAATGCTTCAGATTTGGATGAGCAAGTACAACAAAGGAGTCTTGTGACTGTTTGTTAGACCCACATTCTGTAAAGTGTGCTATCTGTTTCTATTTATGTGATGAGGAAGATGCAGTATTGGAAATAAGAAAAAGAGCTGCAACGGATTTATTGAACGTTTGACCTCTCTTGGGCCTGGAGGCAAACAAGTACCATACATGTGTATCTACAAGTAGTATTTATACCTATAAAAGTGCATATGTCATAAATATCACATATAGTAAGTGGATACTATGTGAATATATGCACAGATATTTCTGTGATATTAGAAAATCGTAAGTACGTTGTAATTGTAGTTTAAAATAGATTTTCTAAATTCCAACATGCAGGAGGTGGATTAGGAGTGGGAGGAGGACTAGAAACAAGAACAGAGTCTGTTTTATGGACCAAGGCTATTTGTACAAGGGGTATTAGCTAGGCCATAAGTGGAACAGAATATTGCGTGATAGCAGTGCTATGAATCTGGAGCATAAGATCTTGCACCATGAACTTGAATTGAATCAAGGCAATAATCTCTTCTATCTTTGCAGCAAGGTCATCAGGTTTAGACAAAGCAATGCTATTGACTTGTCTCATTACCTTTGCAGGAAGATCATTGAATACTTGCCACACCTCATCCAATGCCAACACAGATACACTGAACTGGTTATACAAGAGATGAACAAAAAGAGCAAGTTGAAAAAGTGGCAGGTTTACTCTGCTGATTATACTATTTGAATATGTTAAGGCAAAGGCAGGCAAACCATGGCAGAGGTGCAATGGGATCATACCTATACTTTTCATATTGTTGGGGCAAAGGTGTGCTTTCCTTTTTGAGCATACCAAGGTGCTCCAAGAGGATTATGTGCATGCTAGCCTGCAGTATATAACAAGGAAATAGCCAGATATCTAGAAATAAATTAAAATCTTGGTTTCAGCTTACAAGTATGAGCTTTCTAACAAGACTTCTGTTGTGGCAGGAAATACATCAATACAAGACAAACAGATATACATAGGCACCTATACTATTTAATCACAATCTGTAACCACCGCCTTGCTTGTAACTACACTTGTCTTTTGGCACTTGTCCTATCTTTCTTTGTCTTAGCAGCCCTTCTCTTCTTTGAAGCAGTAAGATACTTTATGTTATATAGTCCTGACCAACGAAATCATCCACTTTCACCTGTGAATCCAATGTAGCCATCTGGTCATCCAATTTCTTCTGCTGTGCCACAGTCAAGATAACAGAGGCAGATAACATTGAAGCCTTGTCATCAATTTCGGACATGTACTGAGTCTGCTCTGCCTCAGATAGAGAAGTCCCCCTTGCCAAGCTGCAGTCAAATGAGCTTGACCAAAAACTTGTGTTTTGAGATCTGTTCAAAAGACTGAGGAAATGCCAGCAATTTTTTCCAGTAACAGGATCAGAAATAGTAATGGTCATGTGTTTGGCCATTTTGCGACAGAATGCATCCACAGTAGATGAAACTTGCTTGGTAGTCTCCATCTGTGTGCATTGGATATTTGTTAAGCTAGTTTTCATTGCTAATATAGTCCTAGTCGGTATTTAAATCTCATTTAAAATAGTTGTAACACATATCTGCCACTTTTTGTACCTTGGTTTTTCTGATTCTTAAAGGTCCTGGAATTAGTGTCTAGTTAACTAGTTTCAGTTAGAAACACAAACATATATTATTTGTGATTGCTATAGGGAAATACATGTTTTTTATTAGCCTTCCAATGCCCCATTTAAAATTCCTTCAACAAATGACCAGAGTACAGTGGACTATGCATCACCAAAGAGGTAGAACCCACATCTACCCTCCTGAACATCATTGACAGTGTAGAAATATTGTTCCGCATCAGGAACCCAGATGATAGCTGTATCAATCCGGCAGAAAACCTGCAGGCTGGCAACAGATGGATATTCCCTCAATCCACCAAAAATATCCTGTTCCTGCTTAAGAAGATGCTGGTATATCTTCATACTAAAGGCCTCAAGCTCCACCATTCCTCTCCCATCCTGGCTGCTTCATGATTATTGTATCGTTCAGTACCCAATCTGTTGGGTTGCTCTGTAAATTGGACCAAGTTGGGGGACCAGTAGGTTGGAGCAGGCTTTGAATAGATCATTTGGTATGGTACCCATCTGTGTTGCTTTCCCATTTTTCATCTTTCTGATTGTGTTCTTTAGCCTTCTGTTCATGGGTGCCACAAACTCCCATGCTTTCTGGGTATTCTATTGTTCTTGGTATGCATGATGTGTCAGTTAACAATAGTGGAAATAGTATTTGAGAGGTCAGAACAATGAGAACGAATATTGAGAATCCCAGGCTGAGCAAAATGCGAAATTTTTATAAGTCCTGAGTCACAAATTTGTGACTTGGTTGGTGATGCAAGTATTGTCCTAGGAATCAACTCGCATGCTGGTGCACAGATGAACTTGTGAAGGCAGATAAAACTGCCTCTCAGCTGGTTTGCCAAGTTTCCCCTGTACTCCTGCATTGAAATTTCCTGGTGTAGATCTGATTCAAATCAATGCATCCGTGCTGATTGTCAAAGCAAGGCTCTAATCATATCCTTTTTAGGCTTGGCTAGCCAAATGGTTTAGCTTGCTGGAAGGCCATGTTGTTTGTAAATGACTTGTCAATGGGTGCCGCTTGTGGTCTCGTCCTTGCAGATCCCTTTTGTCAAATGCTCTTTCTCTTCTCTCAACCTCATATTGCTGGACTGTACTCTGCAGTATATGACTTGTTATGGCTTATCATGGTGTTATTGAGTCTAAATCAGTATTTTCTCCATGTGGATATGATTGAATGTGGGGTTTTCTCAAGCTCATGTCATGTGTGCAAGCTGTGTGAACAATCAGGAGGCAATACAATTCCATCTTGCTTCCTACTATCATGCAAACCGACCTTCGAATACTCCCATTTCCTCCCTATTTACAATCAGTGGTTTCCGAATGGGAGAAGTCCTGGTCCCATTCACTTGCTCAAGCAAGTTACTCAGGTACTCCAAAATTTCCCAATTTAGAAATTATAGCTGGTCGATCCAGTTACTCAAGCACCACCAGTAAGCTGCTCAAGGGACCTAAAGTTGCCAAACTAAGCTAAATAAGTCTCATGAGCAAGTTACTCAGGTCGTTTGAGCAACTATGTTGCAGGAGGAAAAAAATTACCCAGAAGGGTAAACACTTGCTCAAGCAAGGTAGTCGGGTGCTCCATAATTTCACAATTTGGTAATCACTTGCTCAAGCAAGTTACTCAAGTACTCCATAATTTCCCAATTTAGAAATTATAGTTGGTCTGGCCAGTTACTTAAGCACCACCAGTAAGCTGCTCAAGGAACCTAAAGTTGCCAAACTAAGCTAAACAAGTCTCATGAGCAAGTTACTCAGGTAGTTTGAGCAACTATATCGCAGGAGAAAAAAATTTCCTAATTTGGTAATCACTTGCTCAAGCAAGTTACTCGGGTACTTCAAAATTTCCCAATTTGGAAATTATAGTTGGTCAGGCCAGCTACTCAAGCACCACCAGTAAGCTGCTCAAGAGACCAAAGTTCAATATTTACTATACAAATCACTTTACAAGCAATTTAATTAATCTAGAACAGCTCCTTCATTCTTGCTTCCAATATTTACACAATGCTGAAATAGCTGCATCAGCTGCATGCATCTTTTCTGCAGCCTTTGCATCCTTCTCTCAGATCACAATAACAAATCCATCTGATATAGCTTCTTCATTCTCCTCAAGTACTGTTCATGTGGGTGAAACAGTCCCATGCTGATCACCTCTGTCAAACCACCTATCCAGATTAGTTTAATGTAATATAATCACCTAAATAGCCCCAACTACAATCTGCACAATTATTCCATAACTGTTGTAGCAGAAGTTGTAATGTGCCGGATTCCCACCTCTTGCAGTTGACACACTAATTGTATATGATTGATCAAAATCCTTGTGAAGTGGAGCAATATAGCCTCAGCAAAAACTGTTGAGTCTATACTTTTCCAGTGCCAATGTTCCTGCCTGGTCTGCTTCTGTCTTCATTTTTTTTGCTATCTCTTGGGAAGCTTGTTTAACAATCTGCATAACAAGCCCATTGTCCTAAACAATTATCAAGTAAAATCTGTAGTAATCAGTAATTTCAAAAACACATACTATTGCCATCTTGAACAGATGTCCAACATATACATCTGCCTCTTCTTTGCTCAAGGTGTTTTCGACCAGGGTTTTGTTAAGAGGGTATAAGCCACCATATCCGGATCCTAAAGACCCATCCTGACCCTGCTTGTATCCAGCAGCTGCTATTGTACCATAATCTAGTTTTTGGAATGACTTTCCTCTTTTAATTTTGGTGCCATGGGTCGAAAGGATTGGTGGTGGTCTTGGAGAAGCAACATGGAGCTACCATTAAGGGCATTGTAAACAACACCTCCAATCTCAACTCCAGTATCTGCATTCTTGAAATATGTAATGTCTCTTCCACATCCAGGGGGTAGATCTATCTGTGGCTCTACCCTGTGTTGAATTCCAGGACAAGGAAGATCTTTTACATTAACACTGGACACTGGTTCCTCTCCTTTGAAATAATCATTGTAAATATAACACAAACTTGTAACTATGCACCAAGCTTACCCCATATTCAAGGGGAACTTCCTCCAGGTTATCAAAATCACATAGAAGCTTGTTCCTGGTAGCTTGAGTATCTCGATGTTCAACCAGAATGGTGCACTTGCACTGATCTTGAGGAGCCAATTGTGCACAATTAGTGTACTGTTTTCTTCAAAGCAAAGACAATGTACTATCTGCGGTATTAAGAATGGCCTTGTACTTCTCAGTCTTCTCCATAATTGAATGAAGATAAGGGTTATCTTGGACTATGTAGTTAGGAATTCTCTTCTTCTTACACATACCACTTAGGAATTTATAATTGTCTTGTAGATCCTGCCCTTGCCTCACACCATTAGGATAATCTAACAATACCCATGGAAAAACCTACCTCATAACAAATACCACTAGATACCAACGCTGGACACAGTATCTCTAGCCACACCCACTGGAAGTTGTATAATGACAAAAACATGTATATGCATTCTGGCTGTCCCACAAATGGGACATTTTTACTGACACACTGTAAAAGTATTGTCAAGTTCAAAGTTTGCATCTAATTACAGTGACATTAACTTTAAATTTATTAAAAATCACAATACATACCACAAGTGGGAAAAGTGCTGGGATCTTCAGTGCACTGGGGGGAGTCCAGTGTAGCAATTCTTGTGCAATCATAGGCTCCCACCAATGTGAAACATAGCATACAGCTAAACATAGATGTTTTGCAAGTTCACATGTATGCATGATTGTTACAAGGGTAGAGCCTAGTCCTGTGGTCTACCACCTCAATTAGTACCAAGGAGGAATTTATAGTACAAACCTACCCTTATTAGGTTTGGAATTAGACGTTGCATATCCTCCAATGCATCCTTTATTTTGTGCAATGCTCGCAACGCTGCTGCTGCAGTTTCCCAGTCTTCTAGGTATTCCTACCAATCTCTTAGTAATCAAGTCAATTATGCAATAGAAAAACATTTCTTACCCCCTTGCCTGCCACAAAGAAGATATGAAACATTTGCTGAATTTCTGTTATAAATTTCTTTATGGCACCTGCATTCATGAAGTCTGCTGCCTTGAATTTGATTACTTTTGCTTTTCTAGGCTTAGGTGTATCATGTGAAGCGATGTGAATCATTTTGGTTTCAAGACCAAATTTGTCTTCTAAAGACAAGGGGGTGTGGGTGATAGATTCGTACATTCAGATTTTGCCTACAAGTGCTTATGAGTATGGAATATCCCATGTAGGCTATAAATATGGAACCTCTCACATTAGCTCTTTCTTTATGCCCTCTACCGTCATGGGTTCCCTCTGCCAGCCTCTGGTTTGTGCAGAGTGGGATAGGGTCAATGCAACACATTATTCAGTAACAGCTCTCCATTCATGACCCAACAGCTCGTGGAATGTGTTTGTTCTACAATTGAGGGTCCGGCACACAAAAATCTTCATTTCCACCGATACAACTAATGTTCCTAGAAGACTCGAGCTCACTTTTACCCAGTGATAGTGCTCCAAATGCTGGTGTCATGGCGGTATTGACTGAGGCAAGTTTTTTTAAAAAATTCTCTCAATGTGATCAGGACACTAAATTTTCTTTGTCTTTTCAGGTTGAAAAGTTATTAGGCTGTGTCCAAGAACCCTTGAAATTTGTTGCAGAAGGATGGAGCTCAACGTCTTTGTTTATTGTCATTGTAAGAACAAGGAGTCAAAGGAGAAGGATGCGGCAAGTGATGGAACAAGCTAGAAGAGCGACATTGTAGTTGAAAAGTATAGTGGGATGAGTAAAGGTCAGAAGCCTCCTCTTTTCGATTTATATTCCTTGCTGACCAATATTTCTTCTAATAGTGCTAGCAACAAAGCTGTAGCATCATCTCTAGGAAGCAAGTCTTCCTCTCACTCATTCCATCTTTCACAACCTGGCTCCAGGGCTCAAAAAACCTCTTTGCCAAACTGCTTCAATCACCCTCAGAAGTTCTAGCTTTCAACCCAGAACAGTCATTCTTTTGTGTAGGCGCTATATTTAACACCCAACCTCTTTCCTTTCCTTTGCAATGACCATCCAAACCTGCGCATTTCCTTTGCTGGCCAAAGCTACCGGCACAACATTGGGTCTAAAGCTTGATATGAGCTCCAGAAGCCACGGATCATTGGCTACGCTTTGATCATGAGTATAGCAATCAAAATGATCAGGCACCCAAGGCTTCTTCCCAACCACCATCTTTGCCATCAACCACCAAGACTTTTCTTGTTTCCCAGTATCCGGAATTCAGCCCAGCTCGCAAGCATTCTCAATAGGGAGCACGAGTGTTGATGAAATTGGGAAGAGAATAGTTGGTTTCCACGAAGGATTGAGTGGTCAGGGACTCAGGGAGCTTAGGGTATGTCAATGGCTCTCCTTCCTTTCTTGACACATCCAAAAGTCATCCATCATGGGCAGCGCACCCGTATCACCACCACCTTCCCATCATTGTCCTCCAGGAACAAAAACAGTCTCGGCTCTAGCCCTGGAACACTAAGTAGCTGGCCTCAACAACAATCTTCATGGTGATTCCTCCCAGCTGATTCTATGCCAACCCTAACCATCCCAGTTCTCCAACTCATGTTTCCACTCTGCTTTCTTTGCCGCTCTCAGTGCCGGACACCCTGACTCATAATTGATTATCATCAATGCAGCCTTTCTCATTGCTGAATACGTACTTTGTGGAAATGGTGTTTGTGGATGCTGCCAAAGAGCAGAAGGGGAAATTTGTGGCTGTTAGCCCACAAACATTCCTGGAAAAATATCTACCAGAGCATCTGGGAATGCCACAGGTTGACCGCACATCTTTCATGAAACTATTTGAGCAGAAACTGGAGAATGCGATGTATGAACCTCTGGTGCATTCCGCTGTTATTATTTCTGATGAACCCTGTACTAACTTGAGCAGATAGATGCCCTTAAGACCTTCCTGAAACCCTGCTGGTCCATGGTTAATACTTCTGCCTCGCTGGACCCCGACTCTGGATTTTTCAATGATCACAACTCACACCACCATCATCTCATGGGCGCTAAATTTGAGCTTGAGCTCGTTGCTACTGCCCTCAAATCTACTATACTACAACCCTGTTTTCTATCCTAAAAGGCTCTAAAAGGGATTAAAAAGCAGATTCCATATAGAAATTTGCGGGAATCAGTTATGAAGCCGCTCTCAACTCTCACCTGCATGTCGCCTCGTCTTCTTGGGCCTGTCACTGAGTCCTCCCTACTCTCTCAACTTTCAATGTCCTTACTCAATCCACTCTGCTTTCTCCTGCATTCTGGACAAGCTTTGAGCTCTCTGGACTGCCAAACGTTGCCTTTTTGACCTCAGCAGGTCAATTTTTTTACACAGCAATACTCCACATGCTGATCCATTGGCCGAGTGGCTCCGCATCTACAGTTACCATCTGATATGGATAATGGTTGGGGGGAGGACAAGCATATGGCTACTGACAAGGGCAACACTGGTGGCAGGACTACAACGACAATGGGGGCATAGTTTTCCATACCCCTTCTTCCTCCTCCACCAACCTGACCTCTCATGGACATGGTCTTCGTGACTCCCTCCACTCTCGTCTCCCTACCAATGGCTCGGGTACCATCCTTTCCCGTTTTGATTTGAACAAAGGACTCCATCTCTTCCCTAATCCAGCACCCATGCCTGCCCGTACTCACCGTACCTGCCATCTCACTTGTGCCAGCTCTCACCACATCATGGCCAACCAATCCGCTGACACATTCACTACCAGAGCAGGCCCCTCTACCTTGCGCTTATCACCTCCTTGTTACACGGCTCAGGAGAAGGGAATAGGTGGTGCTTTCCTTCCAGCAAAATCTCCAAGAGCAATGGCAGCTGCACTCCCGGAGATCCTTTACCCCACTGGGACGGAACTGGCTCAGAGGCAGAAGTCCATGGAATCAGGCAAGGAACAAACACATCGAGTTGAATGTTTTACCCTATCCTACCTACATATGCTCCCAGTGACACCTGCTATCCTTATCTGTATCCTCTATTCCGCATGGCACTACCCATATTCCACCCATTTCTGTTTCTGCATATAGTACCATTTAGATTTTGATGGAGCATGAGAGTAGTGTATCTACATAGATCTAGAAGTCTAAATCTCAATTCAGAATGCACTGGCTTCACAATAGATCCATGGGTATATTCATAAGTGACATGGCTAAATGGATACATATTGAATGGAAGGTTTATCATAAACAAGAATTCAATGCCAGCCTGTAGCTACTTAATCTGTATGAGTTGCTCAGTTGACAATACCAACCAGCATTGGCCTGAACCTAGTCAGGAACATTGGCCGTAGCCATGATGCTAGCATCTATCGTGATATCCTAGGACCACTGGTAGGGTAGTGTAAACGGGACCTATCTAATTTGATTTGGTAGATTTTGGATAATACCAGGTGTACAAGGGTACCATGCCTCCATGCTAGACCAAAACATGATGCTCTGCTCTATCTCAGGAAACTCTACCTTGATGCAGTGTGCTATGGTTCAGAGGAAATCGGCTTCATTAGCTATGTCCTAGCTCAATCAAATCATTACTAGACAGGTAGCGAGAATGTTGCATTGGGAGACCAAACTACAATGAGAATGAAAGAATGCTTACCCAAAGACCAAATATTGTGTCTATGGGGATTGAGTCCGCCCACAAGCATACCATACCAAGCATACTTTTCTACAAGTCAGAAACCTATATACAGCTTACAGTTAGAGTTATACAGGTACCTGTAACCATACTGTAAGGCGTCTCTGAGGCTACTTTTTACAGCCGTACTTGTACGGCTGCTATACAGGTACCCTATAACAGCAGGAGTTAGGGCATTACCTGTATGACGGTGGGTCCCAAAATGGTCATATAAATGATTTTTGCATTGTTAATATTGGGTGAAACCCTGCAGCTTGAAATCTGAGGCACCATATACCATATTTTTACTGTATACGGTGCAGCTGCTGGTACCCGTATACCGTCCCGTAAAGAGCATATTTTGCTAATTTTATGGGTTGTATTGTTATGGCCGTAACTGTATACGGTCTGCTGCGGATCCCTATAAGAGACTTTTATTGCACTCGAATTCTGATCGAGGTTGAAACAATGCTACCCAGGCCATGAAGTTCCTGCGGTAACACAACATCTGGCCCTGATGTCCAGCACGCCATTTGCTTAACCCTTCACATTCATTGAGATGCATGCAGGTTGGTTGAGGCTAAGAGAATAAGAAAAATAGGCACTCAAATTCCAATTGAGGTTGAAGCAAGGCTACCCAAGCCATGAAGGTCTTGCGGTAACATGACATCTGGCCCTGATGTCCTGCATGCTGTTTGCTGAACCCTTCATGTTCATCAAGACACAGGTTGAGGTTAAGAGAATGAGAAAAATAGGCGTCCCAAATATCACCTGATTTTTAGTGCCAAAAATGGCACAAGTTAAAATACTCAGGTGTGGGATTCAGTGTTTTTACTCACTCCCACAGCCACGCTCCCTCAAGTATAACCCCTCTTGTCCTTCGATCTCCCATCCATGCACTCAAGTCAAGTATTAAAGCCGCAAACTTGCTTATATAGTGAGTTTTTGTTTGTCACACTTGGGAGGGCCAGGCTCCAGCTGTCAACAAGCTGCTGTCTGTTATCACTTGTTCATCCACTTATTGTGCCAAATTTAGGCACCAAAACACCCAGCATGCATGAATACAAAAACAACAACATGGAGGTCAATAATGAAAATAGGTTGAGCACTGACTTGGTAATTGAGTTATCCATTCTTCAATGTAAATAATAACATTTTGTAGTGGTGCAGTAGCTGCTGTTGATACGCCAATTTTTGGCTAAGGCTAGAACTGCGCAGAACCAATAATCCTAGGTTCTGTTAGTAACAAAACACAGTCAATAAGAGAACTATAGTGAGCCCAAGCTGATAGTTAAAATCTACCGAGGACCTATTCTACCCAAGAGGTTGCAGAGCAACGGTACGCGCAATGGTACCATACTTAACTTTGTGAATGTGCCTTGATCAAAGTCCTATGCGCAGTATGGTGTAGCGAGGCAAGCTTGCTGGATAACAAGTTGCTGACCGAGGCAGATAAACGAGCCCACATACCAGTTATACTAGGCTAGGTCATCGAAGGATATACCCAAGGGATCGAAGTCTTAACAAGGCATTGCTTACCGTGATCAGCTCACCGAGGAGTCTAAACGACACTCAAGTTTATTAAATGAAGCAAGGTGGACCGAGATGAGGAAGTACCCTAACAGGTGCCCTCAAAGTTGACGCTTGCTGGAAAGCGCCCAGGCAGATAGCTGCGGCAGTCCAACGCGGCCACATGACCCACCTGCTGTAGCTACTTCTAGAGCACGGAAGGACCAAGGAGTGTTTTTATCCGAGCCTCAGCATTTTACCAAGATCCATATGCTACCAGGCATCTAGACTCAAGACCACGCGGAACTAGGGATAATAACCAGTCTCCCATTGGCAAGGAAAAACATAGAAATACTTCCGAGGGCTGTTCTGCTAAAGGAACTGCGAGCTTGTAAAAGCAAATGACTCGAGTCGATTCGGACCAAAATCCCAAAAGTCGACCCAATCGAGGAAGACAAACGAACGAGGCAGGAGAACGTCGAGGCAAAACCATAGTATACATGCATATATGGACATTATTTATCTTTTTCTATTTTACTTACTCTGTTTCATCCTATCTCGCTCAGTTTCTCTCATTTTCCTATTTTCATATATCTCGCTCAGTATATAAGGGTAGCTATTCTATCTCAGAATGACAAGTTAGACTTGATACCTGAAACGCAGTTCTATATTAGGACCTGTAGTGATTTGTACATGCTCAGATGCATCTGCATCATCCTCTGCAACCTTTGAAATGGGTGGCCTTCTTGTAACCTCAATAACACTGAGGCTGTTCATTCTACTTCCCAGCTATTAAGTCGAGTATTCCTGGTTTTCATCTCGAAGAGAGGTCACATCAGTCTTAGGACCGCAGGTGGAGCCTAACATGCACATCTCGACCTGCCCGTTGTTGATTAGGAAAGGTCTTGGACCCAAGTGTCGGCTTGGTCTAGTTTTAGGGAGGAAGCTTCTCGGAGTGTTACCTAGCTTTACCAACAGATTCTACCCCTTGCCCGCTCTTCACTGAGTGTGTTAAAAACACCTACTCGAGTGACTTGCGCGGCGGTCGTATAAGCTTGTTAGGTAACTCGCGGGAATCCCTGAGAGTTGGAGTATCATTGCGCGGCGACGTAAAGGCTCCCAAGATACGCAAAGTCGTTTGTTGAGTCGGTGTACTTGACCCGTGCTTTGGTGTTTGCTTTCCCCTCGACTAGTTCAGCGCATTGTTGTACGTTAGTTGGCTTTTCAAAACCTCCCTCTAAATATAAAACCTTGTTCATTGCACACTTTCTGTGTCAACTGTCAAGTGCTTTTCTCTTTGAATCAATTAGTAGTTGAGGGAACCTTCGACAACCTCCTTCCTCGCATTAAATTAAACCTTTTGGATTGTATCTGATTGGGGTGATTGTTGTTTGGTTGGTTTTCATACCTAGCACATATCTAACTCATCACCATGATGCTTTGTTCCTGTGCATGAAGTGTGAGAGAATGAAGATTCTTGGAAATCGACTGGAGTCAGTGGAATTGGCTCCCTGTTCCAGATCAATCTGCTTTGGCTCTCCAGGCAGTGGTTTCCGTATTGAATTGATAGGTATCAATGAAGAAGGTCCAGAGGATAATTTCTTAGTTTTCCCAGCTTGTTGGAATGCTGCCACAAGGAATAGCAAAGCAATGCTCAGCTTATCATGTAAGAATCATTTTTGTTATCTGGTAGACTGAACTCACAAATCATTCTCACAAGGCACTCTATGTCCGGAAAATGCAGGAAAAGAAAGAACCCAACGAAAGGTAGAACCCAACCCACTGTTTGTGGTCAACAGGCAAACCATTGCCTTTTTCCCTCATTTGAATATTCAAAATACCCTCCTTGTGGATATCTCTCATCCTGACTTTGAGGCTTACCGAATGGCTCTTGACACCATCAAAGTCTCTCTCACAGAATTTATGGGACCAGGAAGAGAGTTGCAATATGAAAAGTTGAATCTTGGTGTGCAGGCTTCTTCATACAATACAGCCATCAATCACTACCTATTTTGATTCAGAAGTGAGCATGCCTTTTATCTTTTTTTCTCCTCTTATATGACATGCAAACATCAAATCACTGAAGTGATTATATTGCTCTCAACTCATTGTTCAGATAATGGGGCATTAACCTGGGTGAAAGATGAGTTCTTAGAACCAAAAGAGGTTAGATGATTTACTCTGCGCCTCCTAGAGATGGGTACAAATAGCAAATATTTGCAAATATTACGATATTGTATTCGTTATCGTAATAGAGTAATTTTTTTGACAAATATATTCGTGACACAAATGTTTACTCGAGTGGAAATATCTGTTTCAGAACCACAAATATTCGTGGTCATTTAATTGCAAATATTCACAAATACTTGTAGATAGCTAATACTCGACTTGGGCATAGAAATAACAACTTAAAAGTACTTATAAGTTCACTATTAGTACTCAATATGTATCAAAATGGCTACAATACATATATACAATTTTGGCATGTCTGGGAATTGAACTCAGCTGGTTAGCTATCGTCGGAAGGGGCCTGACCTTAATCCAGAGTCGGCGCCGACAACCACTTACAACCACTAAGCCATATGGATTTTGTTACATTTACCTAACCATACATGTATATACCTATCCAAACAATGTTCCAAAACTTATACTAAGTTTATTTATCCATAAATGTACTTAAACAGCTAAGTACATAAGTCAATTATAATTTTTTTTGAATATAACTTTTTCAATGAATACTGGCTACCCGGAAAAGTAACCGGAATTCTTGCCGGCCAGCCTGGCACAAAAAATTCTGGTTACTTTTCCGGGTAGCGAGTATATTTGAGTATTTGTCCTGAAATACTTGTATTCGTGTATATTCGTTACTCGAGTGTTTATAACTGAAGATACTTGAGTATTTATCCGAGTATAAATAGTTGATTTTGTAAGTAAATATTCATGACACGAATGACGAATATACTCGAGTACATATTTGTGCCCACCTCTAGCACCTCCTGTTCTTTATTCTTTTATTAATCAGTAATATAGTTCTTTCTGAAAGTGTTTCCAGACGCACTTTGGAATTCTCTTGGTTGTGTATCTGCCCATCTATTCTTGATGTGCTGCAAGGATATTTTCACAGTAGAGAAATCTTATAATCAGTACATTGATCTAGCACAAAGGTATGATATATCATCTCTCTCAATGATTGTAATCTGATGCACATCCTACAGTAAGACATTCAAGAGCATGGTAGCCTTTCCAAACAAGGATGAACTCAAGCCATACCTTGTTAGGCGTTTTGCCTCTGCTTAGTATGACTGGATTGGTAAAAGCTATGCCAGGGGCCTTCCCAGTATTTGTGAGCTGCTACCAGAACTGGGCATTCACACCAGTGTCCTTGCAGCATACTGATGTATCAGGTAGTCTGAAAGTTCAAAAGGCTATCTGGTGTCAAATGCATCGGGCACCTTATGGCATGCACTTTCAGGAGGCCTCATGCCGAGACTGCCATGGCCTTAACTGTCTCTTTTTCAAACGAGATAACAAAGCCTGAAAGATCATAGTTACTTGTTCACATGCTCAGTTCAATTGCTGCAAGGAGTGAAAAATTTCCATTGATGGTCTCTATCTTTTAACACCTTTGGGAAGCAGAGATAGCAAAGGAGGGTGGAACAGTCTTTGACTATATATGGGCAATGTTTGATTCAAAGTTCTACGCTACTTTTGATGCTATGTAAATTCATTTTTGAAGCTTAATTCAAATAGAACCGGTTGTAGTTTTCTCTGTATAACAAGTTTGGGTCAGTTTACTGTGATCATTGGGAAATACTATCTTCTCCCTCTGAGATTTGATGTACGAGATTTGGCAATATCAATCACATCACATTACATTACCAGCTATTTTTTTTAAAGTCACTTTTCATCTCAAACTTGCACGTCAACCACTAGTATGATGAATCTCTCCCCAGGAGATAACAGCATCAGCATCTCTTACCCAAACACTGTGCCTAGTCTGCACAGTGATGAAGGTATTGCCATCTTCCCAGTGGCCACGTCACTTCACCAAAAAAGTGGGAGGCTTTTCCCAATGAGTTGCTACTTATCATCTTTGTTCTTGCTGCAAAGAATTCTGTAGTCTCCAAGGACCAGTCCTGCACCTCATTGGCCATATCCCACTCATGTAAGCAATGGAGACAGTGCATCATAAATTATCCAGTTTTCTGGACCTCATTCTCTGTAGTCCTTGAACCCAAGTTCTATGACAACACCCTCAGGTTGATCCTTGCATATTCTAAAAACTTGCAAATAACCATTAGTATCCAGCTCAAGGAGGACCCAGATTATGCTTCTCTCTAAAAAACCTCTTTCACCAAACAGCATCGCGTATACAATCCATGACCATCCATGCACCCTGCTGGAGGGAAGCTGAGGTCGATATCATATGTGCATACTTCTTCCCTAACCTAAAGAAGCTCGCAGTTCAATCTTGGGATCTCTATGGTACATTGTCACTAGACAATCTCAATATGCCTACATTCAGGCATTTATGCTACCCTGTTGGTCCCACCAATCATTCCTTGGATCTGATCGTTGAAAGGCAGCTCAGGACTCTGAAGCTGGATATTCACTCCTCTTATCACCGTACTCTCAGTGACTGCAGCAATCTGGAGTGTCTTGTATTAACTCAGAGTCTTTGGAGAGCCTTTGATGCACATTGGGATGTACAAAATTCCTTGCTTTTTCCCGCTCTGTCCAAATTGTGCTTGACCAGTGCAAGTCAGTATGAGCATTACCAATACCACATACACTTCAATGGGGCACTGGAAGAAATTCAAGCCCCGGCTTTGAATACTCTTAAGGTGCTTGTGGTATCTTGGTACTGCCTAGGAGATGGCTGGATCAAACAATCCCCCACCATGTGCAACCTCCATGTTTCACTTAAGCGATTCATCCAACAATCTAGTATTGGGGTAACACTCTCAATACTGAAAACCATTGGATTCTCCATTTCAGCCATTGACCTGATTAGTGTCCTTGCCTTGCTACCAGATGTCAGGTCATTGCATGTTGCTGACACTTGTGTACATCCTCAGTACTATCCAGTCAACAATGAACTAGTCTCTGCTCTGGGAGCCTCATATCCTGTTCTCCTTCCCATCCTGGAGCAGGTAGATCTTTGGTGCTCACAGAGATCTATTCCACCCACTGTGAACTGTTTGTTGGACTGTACTCGCAAATGAGAGAGATCAATTCTGATGCAATTATCTCTCTCAGTGCCAATTGCTCTGGCAGACAGAGGTTTTTCAGGAGTATTTTCTGATTCCCCTGTGAAAATCTACTATCATGTTAGAGAAAAGGAGGTTAAGAACCTCCTTGAAATTGGCAGGAATAGCTTTTAGAACAATGAATCTATATCATAATACTAAAGGAAGGCATGTTGGTCGTGTTTGTTCTCAATTCAAACATAAAAAGACAATCTCATTGGCTGGCACTTAACTTATTCTGGTGCTTGAGACGTAATGACTGCACTCTTACTGCAACCTTTGCTTTTTCTCAAAGAAAAAGTTTTTTATCCTGCCCCAAATGTCTGGACTGCCCGTCACCTTGACCACAAGTTGTTTGGAACCAGTGCTTCTCAAAGTTTCTGCCTCTCGAACTTTCTTCACCTCTCAATTCTATCATCAATGCTCTTATACTCAGCAATACTTCTACTTGCATCAATACTACAGCCCTCCGTTTTGCACAGAATCATTCCCAAAATGTCTGTCTCTATCATTTCTATCTCTTTGCTCTCTTACTGACTGTCTAGTGTCCCCAGGCTACAACATGAACCCATGGTAATTGATTGTGATTCTGATGTGGAAATGGAGATTGACATGAATCAAAGTAAAGCCAAGGTATGTTTCAAGTAAACACACATTAGACTTCAATGCTAATGTTCCTTTTAGATGTTTAGTATTGAACTCGATGATTGCATGACATGACCACAGTGACTAGAATACGAGGCACGAGAAAGACTCATTGAATCAATGGCCCACGCTCACTGTGCCATACAATATTGTCAACTCCTGGAGCGCAAAGCCCAAAGACAGGCCAAAAGAGAAGAGCACACAAGGGAAGTCCAGGGGAGGCTGCTGGAACAATGCAAAGAGAGACGGGAAGCACATCAACCACTCCAACCACTCAATGCTGTTTGCGGAGAGCGTAGGCATCGGGAAAATCATGTTGAGTCCTCTGTGTACTGCACCTCCCGAACTTCCTGCAGAGTTGTTACAATCCTTCTTGAATCTTCATATATAATCTCTAATCCTCATATCTTTATATATCTTTATGTTTAGTATATAGTATCTTTGAATCAAATAGTATATATAGTTTCAAAACTTCTGGTCTGAACTTGATCTTTCCATTGGGGCTGTTTTTTCTCTCTCGCTAAACTTTCAGCTTTCGCACTTGACTCTTACACACAATATTGGCAATGTCTCATGGTCATAACCTGGATTGCTTCAGCAACACCATGTGAGTTTCTCATCTATGTAATGTGAATGATTCAGTGCACTAAATATTGCTGCATCCTTCAGGCTAGCACTAGATGATGTGGTCAATACACCTCAACGGTACCAACAGCATGTTCATTATGAAAGTAGAACCATTCGCCTTGATGAGAATAATGGCAGTCCTTGCAGGAAGCAAACCCTGGACATTGTGGACAACATACTCAATTCACCTCAACGGTACCAACAGTGCATCCATATTGAAAGCAGAAGTGCACACTTGGATGAAAATACCAGGAGTCCTTGCAGGAAGCGAACACTCAATGGACCCATTCAGTCATTTGACACTTTTTGTGTCCCCATTCAATCTCTTGCACTGGTTGCTAGATGTCTATTTCTCCAAGCTCGCGATGATTCTACTCTTGTATGTGGCTACATTTGTTTCATTCCATGCTCTGCTGACGTATATCTCAGAACTCCGGAAAAACTCATGCACCCGCATCTAGCATCTCAGAACCTCTTAGTAAACGTACCCTGGCTCAACGTGCAAGGAGGGCATGCAAGGCTGCAGAAAAGGCTGCCCAAACAGTGCCTACTCAAACACATGCAAACCAGCATATCAAGAGTTCAATGAATTCAGTGCATATTTACATTCTTCTGTCTATACCTTCTATCAATTCTGTTTGTTAGAGCTCCACAGCAGACGATCAACTTGCAGGGACCTCTGAAGTGCCGCTCAGCAAACGGGTCCTGGGTCAGCGTGCAAGGAGGGCATGCAAGGCTGAAGTAAAGGCTACCAATGCCAATCCAACCTCAATGAGTCCTGGTAGGAGTAAGTCTTGATACGAAGATCATCTCCATTGCCTGATCTTTCTTTTCAGAGGGTGGATCACCGGCTCCTGGTCAACATCAATGTGAGCGAGTTCCTGGTCAATGTTGACATAAGCGAGAGGAACATTTGCATTTATTATTTCCTTTAACAATGAGTGAGTTGTCAATTAACTGTATGTCGGTGTGTCACTAATCACTCTAGCATAGATCAAGCAACGCATACTGATGAACATTGTTGCTTGCCTTTACCCATGGTTTTATCAACACCACAGCCAACTCAAACTGGTGGGTTCTTGGTTTGCAGGTCTGATATCTTGTATCTCATATAAGGTTCTTCACAAGTCCGGATCCCGGTATACCGTACTGCAGGTACCTGGGGTGGAAATACCCTGACCTGTGACCGGTTAAAACCCGTGGGAGCCAGGTTGAGTATGACTGGGACTCGTGCAGGTCAGGTCAGCACAGGTACCCACAGGTACCTGTCTAAGTTAGTCCTGCAGCGTACACATACTAAAGTAAATAAAAATTTATACAAGTCATATCATACATTAATAAAGTTATGAAAAAAGAAAAGCTACAGCCTATCGTCATCGTCATCCTCATTATCAATCACAGCAGCCCCACGCCTACTCCTCAAATCCCAGAACATCTCCATAACCTTGTCCTCAGGAACAAGTCCCTCCAGGAACCAAGATCGCAAAACCATCAGACAACGCAATGTCTCAAATGCTAAATTATGGCATCATTTACTAACCTGTGCTCCACCATGTGAGAACAGATGTTCAACTGGTGTCAATGTCACTGAAAGACCAAGTCAGCACTGAACAGTTAACTTTGTTGGACATACTCGGCCACCTTATTGTTCTTATGTTTATATCATCTTTTTGTCTTTTAACTAAATACACTTTCCATATTTATATGCCAAATGATCCGGCGTCACATACTTATTGTCTTTTACCTACTCAGGTCCGATGGTCGATATAGTATATAAGTAGTTGTACTTGATTGTCGTACCTTAGTTTAAATATCATCTCGGATACACCATATCCTCTCGGAAGTAACTTCTGCTTGTCTTAGTATTGTCTCGGTCAACCATTGGCTTGCCAATGTCAACAAATCTTGTCTCGCTAAACTTTGCTCTTCCTCATTGGACATTATGGCGTGGCGAGGGTGTTGCTAATAGCTTCACCAACGTCCATCACCTTCCAGTCGCTAGCCGAAGCTTCGGTAATCTCGGTTCTGTCCGGGAACCCTCGGCTAGTCTTGGTTCTTGCATGATCCTAACAGATTGTATAATAGAAAATAAAAACTTGTAATTTGTAGAAAAATTTTACAGTAAAGTACTCAAGTTAAGTTTCATTAAAACTTTGGAACTTTGGAAGAATGGTCCCACTTATATCCAGTGAGGACACTCATACACTGATCCAACATTGGTCTGATAGACTGAATATATATTCAATGTAAAGTGAATTGATATACCAAACTTTTGCTTCTCAATACCCTGAGCATCTGCATATGCATTTGTAGCTGTGATTGCATAATAATATTTCAGCTTGGACTGGTCAAATTGCCTTATATGTGCAGCCCGAAGCATATTAGCCCATATATTAGAGTTGACTCCCAGTGACATTCCATGATGGATTAACTCAACAAGTCTCTTGTCCATCCCACTTTGTAGTAATCTGGTCCAGTTATACTTAAACATAGAGGTGGGCACAAATACATACTCGAGTATATTCATTATTTGTGGTACAAATATTTGTCATGTCAAATCCACTATTTATACTTGAGTAGATACTCAAATATTTGTACAGACATATATTCACGAATAGATATTCGTGAATAACAAGTATTTTAGGACAAATACTCGAGTATACTTGTGATTAATTAACAACATTACAAATAAAGTAAATATAGGCTCGAACATGTAAATAATAATGTTGAAGCACTATATCAGTGTTTAATAATACTATAAATACAGTCTGTGTACATTTCCGAGTACTATTACATGATACAAAATTGTGGCAGTACCAAGAATTGAACTCTGCTGGTCAGCTATCACAGGAAGGCGTGACCTTAATCCAGAGTCAGCGCCCATAACCACTAAGCCACACAGATTTTATTACAGTTACATGTCAATAACATTATATACATATTCAAACATAGCCGAATTAAGTTATATATTGAATGTTTGCTTAAGTAATGAATAACTCACATGCTTGTGCTAACAAGCACGTGATATCAGTGAATATTTGCGAATATTCATGAATAAAGTACCAAGAATATTTGTGACATTAAACTGACTATTTATACTTGATTAGGTACTCATGTAACGAATATATCCGTCACTCGTGACTAATTATTCACGAGTAATGAATGGCAAAATACTCATGAATAATCATGAATATTTGCTATTCGTGCCCATCTCTACTTAAACATCCCAATTATTACTAGCCACTGCCCTTTTTGTAAACAATTTTGAACAACTGTGTTGTCACATGATATAGTGAGCATGTGACCATGGGAAACATAGATAAGATTAGTTGTCACATGACATACCATCATAGTAAGCATGTGATGATGAAAAGTTAGGTTAGGGTTAGTCAGCACATGACTGTGGGAAAGTTAAGGGTAGGCTTAGCACTAGCCTAGTCAACACATAAGATTAAGTAGGTGGGGTCAGGGGTTAGGTGGTTAGGGTTAGGGATAAGGATGAAATTGGGGGTGTGGGGTGTTTAAATATAGGAGACACATCATACAGGGCTAGGGTTAAGCCACTTTGCTTAAGTAAGCATATAGTTGGCTATAGATCAACGAACCGGGGCAGGGGGGTGTCAGTTTCTTCCCATGATGCCTTGTTCAGGCTGTACGGAAATCGTTATTTTGGCCCAGTGTGGTTGTTTAACCTTGTTTAATTCATGTTGGATGGAGTCTCATTTGTTTAGACAAAACTGGCACTTTTATAGACTTTGTGCTATGAGGTATACAGGAAACTCCTGCACCAACTCTGGAATAAGCTACTTTATAACTCTAGGGTCATAACAGTTCATAGTTACTCCACACCATCTGCAAAAAATGTGCTTAATTAAAATGTAATAATTCTCAGTCAAGCCAATAACTCTTCTGGCAATAGGTGTTGTATTCCAACCTTTGGGTGACATTTTTTGGTCTTTCTTAGAACAGCTGTCATCAGTACAGAGGACTCTATTTTCTTTTCCCAGCTCAAATGGAAGCCAGAGAAAAACAGAAGGCAAATCTGCTGGCAGTGGTTCCAGTTTTTTTTCCAATCTGGCCTTTTTAAATGCAAAATAGAGTGAGGAGGGTCTTATAAAAAATCCTCCTGAAGCATAGCAGGAAGGCCTAGTCTTGCCCTTTAAGGCTTGATCCACTGTGTCCTTTACATTAGACAAATAAAGATTCACAGCTCCATCCTTGGGTGAGGTATTCACTGAGCAAAGGAAATTACATGAAATTCAACCAATGTTCTGATGAAAATCAAATTTCACACACTTTCGCTATGAATGCAGTTTTCACATAGTGCTTGAAAAATTAAGTGAATTCTGTCCTGAAGTGAAAAGGGTGTTAAGGGCAGGCAGGAAGGGATGACATCACTGGCACCTTATAAAGAAGCGCCGAAACGCGTTGGGCACTCATGAGCTGCGTACAATCAAAAAACTGCCAGTCAGTACCAAATGTACACATGTCGAAATAATGCTTGTGTGTTCGACATGCTACCCATACTTACTGTGTACTTTAATGATAACAAAAATAATACTACTACTACTACTTATTACTGATAATTACCGTCTCTGTGTTAGTGAATGAAGATGACAATAAGAATTGACATAGTATCTAGTATCTAGTACATGATTTCATGTACATTTTTACTTACATTTTAGTTGTCTAAATCATACAGTTTCTATGTGGATATCAATGTACGAGTGCTTGAACTGTACATGGGCAGTCGACAGAGGTATATGAAATGTGAGTGAAAATATGACTTGAAACCATTTTTTTTGACATTAATTTCACTGAATGCCCTTCATCCCTTTTTGATATGATTTTCACAAGGTAGTACATGAAATTCACTCATTTTATACATAACTTTAATGCAAACTTCAAGTGAATTTTCAGGTGAATTTCACTCAGTCTGCATCACACAGTGATTTTCTTCATTCTCTGCTTCCTCACCAGGCTGCTCCACTTGCTCAACAATATCAAGAACAGTATCAAAGTTTGTCTGCTGAGAGTCTGTACTCTGCTGTTCTGCAAAGTCATGGAGGAAAGCAAAAGGAAATCTGTTTCTCAGATTCTGTTGTTCCCTTTCTGTAGAAAATAAATTGAGAATTGGAAAAACAATCAGAGCAATTTTTGATGATCAGAAAAAAAAATCAAACCAGATTCAGGACTTTCATTGCTTTGAGATGTTAATAGGTAGCCCCAGCTGTAGTCTCCTTTTCCTTTTGCTTTGATGTCTGCTTGTTTATGCAGGATATTAGAAATAGCAAGAAATGATTATTACAAAATAGTACCAAAGATTGGTGCAATTTTGGATCCATTAACAGCAGCACCTGGATCTCCATTGCTCAACAAGTTCACTAAGTAAAGTCCAAGGGGTGTTCAAAAAATAAGCACTGACATGACCTTGGGGGGGTCTAAGAAGTCCTTATGACCACTTAAACCAGGTTGAATTAAACTTAAACTAACTGTTAAGTGTTAAATTGCCTCTGGAAATTATGTATAAAGATACAAATTGTTATGTAATACAAATTTGAAGTTAAAATCCTCTGAAATGTGGGAAATTTTTGCTATATATGGACTGTAGAAGAGGAGGAGGGGCTTCAAGAATCCTTATGACCAAAAAACAAGGTCATGTTGGGACTTAGTGGGTTAAACACCCCTTGGTAGAGTCCATAAGCATAGAGTTCTGCATGCCAGATGCACTAATCACTCACCATTGTTGCAACCAGCAGTGCTCTTGACACATGAAGGCCTACCAGCACCTTCCCTTGCACCACCTGCCAAATTTCCAGGTTAATTTTGTGTTCCAATTGGCCTTCCCAATGACATAATACAGTTTAGCTTGAGTAGATTTGCTTGAGTAGATTTGGAGTAAAGTACTATATCATGGATACTGTATATAGTTTAAGGGCTTAAACCATACTATGAGTCACAAGGTTCTTCCATAAACAGGGTACTTCTGCATTTTCAACAATCTCATATTTTGAATGATCTAAGTCAGTAAATGCCCTTGGACTTTTTATGTAGTAGGTTTTAGATTCTCAATAAACATATTGTACTATACAAAATAAAGTGTATTTGGGTAATACATATATACAAGGCCAAAAACCTGTAAATATAAGCATGATTTGAGATTGAAGTATCAGGATCAATATGAAGAACTGGTAGATTACTGTAAAAATGACATGGTCATTAAGCTAAGGTTCTAAACAACTAGCATAAAAGTTTTTGGAGCAATCCAATATGATGTAGAGATTTGACAAGCAGACAAAGTGAAGAGGGTATGCAATGTGACAATATTTGATTCAGCCTTGTGCCATGGCCGCAGCAATCCTCTGCCTTTCACAACTACCTGCCACCAAAGACATGACCAAGCCAAACATCTACAAAGTGCCATGCATAGGCTGCAGAAGGTCAATGATGAGGTCAAAGCTTGCTTGTATCAACCATGGGAATGATCTCTGTACTGTCATGGATACAGTCATACTCAGTACAGTCTGTATCAGCACAATGAAACCTGTATCCATACCATACAGTTAGAACTAGGATGCCTTACAGTACTTATAGTGAACAATATAGCAGTTATGGTTGTATTACAGTTGTAAGTAGTGATTTGAAGTAAATAAATGAATTCAAAATATCTTAAAGGCTAAAACTACTTAGTTAAACTCTATGATCTCTTCCACAGCAGCCCAAGCAGCGCAAAGATGATGCTTCACAAGCATAAGGTCACATATGGTATCTGCAGCTAACCTGGTATGCCTAAGTAAAATTGTATCCCTTCTACTGGAGAAGATATGTTCAATGGCAAAAGCAGACCCTGCAATGTGCATACTCCTCATTGCTTTATTGTCTGACCCAATGCATGTAAAAACACTCAGAAAAACACAAAAATTTCTACCTTATAAGAGCCTGTCAGCAATAAATGGGGTTAGATTCAGAGCTAATATAGGGTGTTTAATAGGCAGACACATAGGAGTAGGAATACAAAGTGTGGCATTCATGCAAGCCATTGACATAGCCTACACTGAAAAGGAAGCCTGTATCCAACCATACTATGGCCATAACATCAGTTACAATATAGGTTGTACATGCCTTTGTCCAGACCATGACTGTATCATATCTGAATCTCTCTACCTGGATACAATATGGATGGCGTACTGTATTGCCCATCATCAGCAAAACCTGGGCAATGGCCATAGAGGCCATAGCAATCTATAGCAAGCCATAGCAGGTCATAGCACTATGGCTGCTATGAAATGCTATGGCTTGCTATGAGCTACTATGAGCTCCTGGGAGATAACCAAGTGCTTGACCTAGCTGTCAACATCTTGACAGCTGTCAGTCTCTCCCGCTAATGCTATATAGCATCGATGTGTCGACGTTGTAACTTCCTTCCCTTCCTTCCTTCCTTCCCCAGCTTCCTTTTTTTTCCAAGTCAAAGCTCCGAGTTGCTTTGGTTTAGACATCATTGGTAAGTTGCACCCCTCAACTTTGTTTGATATATCTAATTAAGCTTCAGTAGTGTCGCTATCTAGTATTTACAGTACTATAGTTTTACTTACACTGTACTTTCCAAATCGCTACCGTGACATCTACTACCACAATATTATATGATTTTATTATAATTATTTTGGTCTCGCAACTAATTGAGGGAATCAATTCTGAAAGTGGTCATATATTTAGTTTTGAATTGAATCCCTGCCCTGACAGACAACATTCACCCGAAATCCATAGCAACTTATAGCAATCCATAGCAGTCCATAGCTCTGGACAGATGGGGACCTTGCTATGGGTGCTATGAGTGCTATGAGTGCTGGACAGAGCTGTTCAGCTCTGTCCAGCACACCCAAGTTTTGCTGATGATACATATTCACTGTATTACGGGTATGGTGTGCATTCCTAATCAACTGGCCCAAAATACAATCCACATGCCATATGACACTCTCCAAAAGTGGTTGAAAGGCATACAGCCAAGGAAGAAGGTACATGAGAAGGAAATGCTCCTTAATGAAGCCAAGCAGAGTGTCCTTGTTGACTGGATGAGGTTTCTTAGCCTTGCAGGACTGCCAATCTGCAAACATACTCTTTGACCAAAGGTAAAAGCAATCATGCAAGCAAAACATGGATTCAAACATTCCTGAAGAAACATAGAGACAGGAGTTAACCCCTGGGTTGGAATGGCCCTAACCTCACCCTTACCCTCCATACCCTTACCCTTCAAACCTCCAGTTTTACTAAGGGTTTTGGACATAATGCTGTACCACTCATGAGGCTTTGGGTAAAATAGATATAATAACACTTGAAAACATCCTTATGGATGAGTTGAAGATCATAGGACATCATGAGATGTATATATCATCAATTTGAAAAGGGAGGGTTTTGAAGGCTTCAACCCCTACCCTTACCCTCCATACCCTTGGGTCAAAAACCCCGGGTTGACCCTTACCCCTGTCCATCCTTAGACAAGCTCAAGCTAGTGACCATTGTCAACTGTGTATTTGTGCAGACAGTACCACTCCAATCAAGCCATGTTTTGTGTTTCTTGGAAAGAAGATGTGTGATGAGGGTGTGTGATGAGTGGGCAGCTGTTGATGAAGAAATCTTGTATGTGTACCTTGACTCTCTAGCTTGAGTATACTGACAATGGATCTGATACAGGTTAGTGACTTCAAAAAATGGCTGGACTGACAATGAGATTGGTTTGCCAATGGTTCAAACAGAACTTTGTACCTCAAGCAACTGTGCAAAGGGAGGCAAGTGGCCTTTCCAATAAACCCATAGTCCTATTGTTTGATGGTCATCAGTCTCATATTAATAAAGAATGGGTAGATCTTGCCCTCAAGAATAATATTATCCTTCTGTGTCTTCCCTCACACACTACCCATTGCCTCCAACCACTAGATGTTGGCTGTTTTGGACCTCTCCAAATAGCCTGGTTTAACCACTGTGATGAGATCCTGGAAGAGACTGGGGAGCCAATGTCATTGTGCAATATTGTAAAGGAGTATTGGCAGTGCCAAACAACTGCATTCAGGGAGTCAACAATTCTGCAAGCATAGCAAAAATCAGGAATTAATCCGCAAGGGGGTCCGAAAAAAAAAATTTTTTGTACCAGGGGTCAGAAATTTTTTTTCAGCCTTGGCTCTGGACCCTCCCTCCCTTCACGTGACTTTTAAGATCATGTGATTACTGTATAAGGCAACTATGAGACACTACCAATGATTTCGCCTCACCGCGCTGGTCTTTTGCCTTTCGTACATGTTCTACATACCCAATTAGCTTTTGTAAAATCTTCGCCTCGCTCTAGACACCTGTATAATGATACTAAATATTCAAAATATATCAGTCAAGGAACAATTTTGCCAAAGACGGAACTAGTACTCACCCAAATTGTTTCGCAACCTCTTTGTACACTGACAGTGTTTTGATCATTCTTTCATCATCATACAGATTTCACAGCTGACATTCACCTACCTCTGCCTTCCACACTTTCGGCTTGAGCGGCAGAGACCCAATGATTCTTGAACTTCTTCCATGGCGTCAGGTTCACATGGCAGAGCAGAAAATTGACAGGAGGTGGGTGCATCAGATGGTGTCCGGTAGTCAATACTAGATATAGATGTTAAAAGTTTGTCTCATGGAAGAAACCAGTCAACATACCTGCCAGCGGTAGACTCAGATGCACAAGCATCTGCAAAATAACCTAATGGAAGTGAGTATTTGTATGATTTAGCTGCAATTAAACAGTATAGCTTACCGTCACTTGGTTCAAGAGGATCATCATGGGCGGTGTCAGTATTGCTGCCATCACTATCACTTGACACTGGACGGGAACTCAAGTCCAGAATCTGACAAATCATCAACTGGAATATCATCCGAGTCATCAAGAAAAGCTGAACTAGCATCTTTTTTGGATTCGAGATCAGTAGTACTGAGAAGAGTAAGTAAAGATCAAGGACGAATCAAATTGAACCTTACCGGAAAGCCACACTTGAACAATGCGCATCCGAAATGGTAAGAGGCAGTTGTTTTTTAGTTTTCTTGAGTACTCGCTTCTTCCGAACCTGATGACGGTCATCCCATCTGTTTTCCATCAGCTTGTCTTCAAGGTTGGTATGCTTCCAGAGATGCTCATAGTCTAAGAGAGTTACGGAGGGATGTGAGCTAAGGAAATGCTGCCGCATGTTGTACAACCATACAGCAGGTGCATCCTTATCGAGACACAAAGGACAATTGCGAGGCACGTTGGAGCATGGCGAAGCTTTCGTAGACTCAGAAGCAGCCTTGTAGCTAAATTGTCTTACCAATTTCTTTAGAACTGGACATCCGCGCGATGCATTCCAGTCGATCTGAATACTGGCATCAGCTCCTTTGCCTTTTTTCAAGTAGAACCAACAAGCTCCAGTGGTCGATAGACATAGGCCACATGGCTGTAATGTTTGATCCAAAGCAGGGTCGTATAGAATATGTGCGGCCATATGAGTAAGGATCACCTGGGGTTGGTTGTATTCAAGCGGCACTGCCAGAGAGCATCGAGGGCATGTATCTTCATCGATCTCATCACTAGCCAGTACTTCTGTCTCTGCAAGAATGCATACTTTGCCTACAATTCACTCCAGTAAGTGGTAGTTTATGAGAGACATCAAGTTTACTCACCAGATCCTATTTGATATGGGAAATTGGTCGATTTGTTCACTTTCTGAATTGAACGTGCATCTGCTAATGGACAGCAAATTCACGAATGTAGCAGCCAAACTGACAAGGACCTGACTTTCCATGAGATAGAATGGGGCTAATCGCATGTCTTCTGGTATAACTGCAGTGGGATTGATGGTTAGAACTGCACGCCCCCAAGCTTTGAACTGGAGTGGGTTAATAGCGCGGTCAGTCCTCCAATCAAATTTCTGGCTTGGATTGTTGTCACTGGTTGCGGGTACAAGGTTAAGAAGCTGGAATATGACGTTTACCCCATCCTCTGACAATGCATTGGTTGAAATCTGCTTGAGAGACTGTGAACCAGCTTCAATCCGTACCACTTTCCCAATACAAAGGAAAAGCTGGTCTTCACAGCGAAGCAAAGAAGCCACGGGATCAGAGGTGATAAGCGAAGGAGTTCCAAAGGCAGAATCTTCGCCAACAGTGAAAGACGATGAAGATACACCATATCGGGTAACACCTGCATACCGCTTGAGACAATCTGTTGATGAAGGATTTTTGTGATATTTCAGGCAAGCAGCAAGTGCACAACCCTTATTTACAGATTTACCATCGGACTTCTGCACAATGGAACAATCAAAAGGCACCACTTCCTGCCTCGTATACGCCAGTATAGCATCTTCAATCTCTGGATCAAACCCAGAACCGAGAATACAATTTCCAGATGCAAGGAGACATGACTCGCGAGGATCAGCTATTGGCTCATCATCATCTTCATTGTCATCTGCATCTAGTACATGGGTAAGGAGGGGTACACCAAGTGGAGAGAATATGTCAACGGCGGATGAAGAGTCTAAAGCATTAAGTTCTCCAAGTGGATTGAGAACTTTGTGCTTGAGAGCATCATCATTCTCGAGAAGGGACTGGCCCATCTGCCACTGAGTGATGATGCTTACATTCTTGAGAGATACATCCCCAACCCATGCTACTGGACTAATGTTATCGGCATTGTCTGCGAGGGTGACAGGTTTACCATCATGGCTAACTGCCCTCAAGCGCATCTGGCAGGGAGCATGATCCCAGCGTGGAACCTGAGCAAGAATATTGGCCACCTCAGTGGTGCCAGTGATACATTCAATAAGCTGAAGTATGTCAGCGCTTGAGTCATTTCCAACCATTGTGCGGAAGATACTGAACAATGTTTCCAAGCGGTCTGTCCCAAACAGAATAAGCCAGAAAAGTGCCTCTGGATTATCGACCTTCCCTTTAGCAAGGCAGACAAATACGTTCTTTATCATGATCATGATATTGAGGTAGAGGAGGGTATGGATGGAAGTTTTTCTTTGCAGTTCGGTATAGAATGAGTGCGAGGTGGGCTGCAGCGCTTAGGTATTGAAGCTGCTCACTCAGCGACAGGTCAACGCAGGTGTAAGGGAGAAGCAGAAATTTGTAGAATCTTCCGAGAACATGGAGTGCTTCACGAGCACTTCTATATCCAGGTGTACCCTCGTCAACAGGTGGCAGCAACCAAATGTCAGCAAGTAGGGTATAAGCAAGTCCGACATCTTGCTTGTCCTCTGGATGAAAAAGAGAGTGGATATGCACAGGCAAGTGACCTGCATCACGCAGATGACGCTGAACAATATCCGGAGTGATGACTTGGTTGAAAACAGTGATTCCACACTGGCAAATGAGGAGATTTTGCTCACGCTTGAAGATATGTCAAAGATCTTTGTCAACAACTGAGTTGTTCTTTCCTACAAGTAGGTTCATAAACTTGAGAGGATGTAACAGCGGATAGATCCGAGAACTTGGACTCAAGGAACGCTGCATAGTCAAGGAGGCAAGAGCACTTCCTCGACAAGTTTTGCCATCGGTAGCCAGTGAGGGGATATCATGAGGTATACCTACCTTTGTCAAGCCATGATTGACAACATTGTAGATTAGTTGTATAAGTTGAGCATGCTCTGCAGCAGCCTCGCGTTTACAGGTCCCAGAGACCATAATAGGACGAGCGCTATAGATTTGTTTTTCCCCAGTGAGAATTCCTATTGCAGCAACAGTAGCCTAATTAAAGAGAACAATTATCAGGATCAGACCAAGATTAGCAGTCGTGGGAATGACATAAACTTGCCTCGCTAGCATAATGAACCGTTGGCACTTTTCCATTACCATCAGCTGGATGTAATTCTTGAAGCAGCAGCTCCAAGTCGTCCTCACTATTGAAGTCAAGACTAATTGATGTCCCATGCTCCTGACAGACTCCAAGAAACTTGTTTGTCCTGGAATCCCACCAAACACGCTTTTCGACAGCAATCTCATCGAACATGAGGACAACGTGGATTACACTACAGTCGCCTTCAATACTTTGTCAAAACCTCTGGATAGAAAGGCCTCGACATTTCTGTGGATTTTGGTGACTGTGGGTGTTAGGGCAGACACAATGATGGGGGGAATTTGGGAATGGTCTCGAAGGGTTTGCATCCCATGTAATCCCAAAGCACAGTGAGCAATCTCCGCAACTTGTATTCCTCCTAGCCTCCAGAGAAGGACGCCTAACATCATCTTCTCTTCAGTGAAGCTCTTAGGCCTGTAAATGTCTCTGGCTGCATCTTCATAGAGCGTCAAGATACTGGAAACCCCTCGATGATTGGCAAGCGCAACATGGAGCAAGCGGTCCACGTTCTGGGCCCTTCCACTAGTGATGGCAAGCATCAATCACTTATGATCTCCAATATGTTCCAGTGCTTGACAAAGATTCTTTGTTGTGTTCAGCTTTCCGAGCCGGAAGTTATCAATCTGTCTGTCCTTTCGGCAACTGATTTCAATAATACCAGCGATTCCGTGGTATGCAAGAGGTGTGTTCTCGTGTACTCCAGTCTTCATGCATTCCAATATATTCGATAGCGACAAATTAACCTGAAGACCAGCGCAATTGCTACATGGACTATTCTGGACTGTTATGGTCTTCTTGCATCCAAGTGCTTGGAAGATCATAACGCGATCGACCTTGGAAATAGTGGCATCCCATGGAAGAGCTTTTTCGTCATGCAGACCCCAAGGATAGGTTGAGTAGGGCTTTTTGCCAGGGTCCATATGGAACAATATAGCCGGGACAGGAAGCATCAGTGAAGGTACGAGGTTTTGGGCGTTGTTGTTCTATGATTTCTATTGCATCTACATCAATGACAGTAGGCAGTGTAATACGACTCTTCGAAGGCTGGCGATCAACAATATCATCCAATGCATCCACATTGATGACTGACAGGAGTGCGAGCTTGTTCAAAGCTGCTGTTGGCTGGCTATCCATATGTTGAGGATCTTGAGAATGAGTTTCAGTGCTAGATTTAGTGTCGGGATACCTGTGCTCAGTAAGTAAACCAATATTTAGATATGAAATTACAACTCACAGTTGCTCGATTGCTTCACACAGTCTACTGACTCTCTCTTCAAACAAACCAAATCCGAGTTTCCTCTTTTCGGTGAAGTACCGGATGTATCGACAGAAACCCTGCACTCCAGCTCTTCCCGCATGCACCATATCCAGAAAATTGCCAATATTCTTCATCCAGAAGACCCCGTGCAGTTGCGGATTCACATGCTCTTCAAAGAGCTCATCCGCTGACATATTCTCATCAAGTACACTCAGCGATGGATCTTCAATGAAGCAGTCCAATGCACTACTGCCACTGATGTCTGGAACCCGGAGCAGTAGGTCTTCAAGTCAAGCAAGCGGCGGAAACAGTGAAGGAGGGTTCAATGTCGATTCGGAACTTCGGGGAGCTGAAGATGTTGGGGCAGACGGCAAGTTGGAAGGAAGGTTTTTTGGTATAGATGGGGATGAAGATGGCTCGACAGTTTGTGATGTCAATGCCGTTGGGGTATGTACGCTTGCATTAGAGGATGCTGGTTGGACAATTTTGGGTGCCGAGACTGTTGATGTATTTGCACTGGATTTAGGACGCATGAACCCCATTAATCCCATCTGTTTTTTCTTTCCTGAACTTCAATACTTTTCTCCATCTGCAATACATTTGGCTTTCATGTAATGCTGGCAAAAGTTCTTCATCCCTCCAGGTCCTAGTCCAACTCTTTGATGACAATTTGGACATTCGACTTTTCCATCGCTTCCAATGGTAAGATCCTAATTGATATTCAAGAGTTAGACTGAGCTCAAACACTTGCAGGGAAGAAACATACTACTGGAACAGATATGCTGGACATCTTGGTGAAAGCAACAGTGAAAAAAGTGTCTCGAAGCTTTACATATGTAGTGAGTCCACAACTTGTTCTTTGATTCTGCATTCGGTTCGTGTCCATCACGATCTGCAAATTCAAAAACCTAAAGTAGTCAACGCCGCTTGCGCTCGGTGCACTTTAGCTTAAAAATATATAATGTGCTACATGCAATGAACAAGTACCAGTAGCTACTAGTAGTCACTAGTCACTACTCTCATCTCAATGTATCAACAATTTGTAGAGTTACATTTTACTGAGTTCTACGGAAGGAAGTGCCAGTGACAGAATGCCTAGATCACATGACTGCCAATGCGCTATTCTGAGATAAGTCACCAAAGGCGGCTTATCTTATCCATAGTTGGGCATGTGGGCACTTCGTAAGGCCAATT
>ML769447.1:0-185902 GCA_009733575.1 Gymnopus androsaceus JB14
TGGGGACTCGGATGACGATGGGGAGGATTCGGAGGATTCGGAATTGTGGGAGGGAGATCTGAGGGATGATATCAATGAGGATGAATTTGAGAGAGAGGTGGAGGAAGCGGAATTGTCGCGTCAAGCGGGAGGGTCGTGGTTGGGGAGTAATACCTGATATGGCATGTAAACCGGTCTATTGGATCCCTGCGATTCGTCGCACAGCTGTATTTTTTTTTTACGATTATTGCAATTTTTTCGAGATTTTTAGGCGCTGTTTAAGAAACGATCGCGCCCACTGTCGGCGACAATGACAAATCTAATCACAGCATTGCGACGAGACGACCAGCAAAGGGTGTGGTCCCTGACCGAAATGGTGTGCGCGACATCGAGGGAAGAGTGCGCGAGCCGGTGTGCGGGGAGGCGGATTGATGATCAGATTGATGATGGAATCGGCGATTCGTTTCCGAGCGCCAAAGGCGGGGCGGCGGGGAAGGGCGATGACCAAGGTGCACTGTAACAGTGAGCAGTGTGCGGGGGTGGTGTGGTGAGCTGATAGTCCCAGGTATGGCAGCCACCAAAACCCTACCCAAAACCCCTACTGTTAGGAGGAAGGGAGATCATGCATTCTGATGTATCCTGGAAAATGCAGGATCTCCCTTGTTTGATACATGATTCTAGCAGCTAGGGCTGCTTCATATGTCCGGGTTGTCCACACCCGAAACATTTGAATGGGCCTCGTGCCCTGCCTCGATCCAACTCCATTGGTTGACCGCTTCCTCCATAGGTGACACCAGTGCCATCTTGTCAATGAGGTTGTGGTGTTTGTGGAGTTGCTTTAGGTACCTGCACCTGCGTTTGAGGAGTGGTTTTCGGGGTGGGGTGCCACGAGTTTGTGTTTCCGAAGCCCCAATTTCTGGTTGCTTCGTTTCTTCGACGCCAGAGGTTGTCAAGTTCGACTGTTCTCACCTTCCAGCCTTGGAAGGTGGTTGGAAGATTTCCGACGCTATAGATACTGTCAACAATGGGTTTGCTCACTGCACGTTCGATTTTTTGTAGAACGTGTGGAGCATCTTTGTTGTACTGCGCCGTATTGACCAGTACTTTGAAATGTTCGAAGAACGTTGAAACCGTCTTGTCTTTTCCTTGACGAGCTCTTTCAAATTTCTCTCTGGCATTGGCATGCCTTGCCGTATCCAGATATCTTTCATCGAGTATAGTAATAAACTTGATCCACATCGAGTTCCATCGTAATCTGGCGTAATTATACTCCCGTTGGTAGTAGTTTTCTACCCAGTCTCGTACCTTCTCTCCTTCCATATAGGAGAGAGCAATGTTGATCCGTTCTGTATCAGTTCGGACTTTATTCTTTTCATCACTCAGCCACATGCTGAGTTTTCTCTTCCATTCTTGGTAACTCTCTTTTTCACCTTTAAACATTGGCAGTTCCTTCAAGAGAGATTTCCCAGTAATGGAAACCGAAGGAGTAGGTGGTTCAGTTCGGAGTTCACCAGGTTCGTCTCCTGGTGCGATGATCTCAAATCCTCTATTACGTAGGAAGCTTATCATCTCATCAAATTGAGATGGTGGGGCGTGTTGCGATACGTTAGGATTGGGTTGGGGAATGGATGGTATGTATGAGTCTCGGAGTTCGGGATGTTCATAGGGATCATTTTGGAGGGGAGATGAAGAGCGGGATTGTCCTTGTTGAGACATGGTGGTTAGAGTTGGCAGTGTAGGGGTGATAAGTGTAGTGGTTTGATTGGATGGAGTAGGAAGTCTGGAATTATGAGCTCTATAGGTTGTACGATCCAGAATGGTGAGAGGTGAATGTGATCAACAACTCTCGGAATATAAAATGATGAAAATGAAGATAAAAGAAGTAGAAAAGTGAAGGAATAGGAATGTGATAAAATGGATATAACGCAAATGCGTAAAGGTCGTGTGAAGAGTGTTCACAAACAGTCTTTGCACTTGTCTTGCTGACTTAACACGGCTTTCCAACTAGGAATGGAACAATGTTCCGTGCGCTATGACCCCTCTCCGAAGATTGGTTATCAGTCAAAAGCTTTCGACTACCAGTACTACGAGTTGGACTCAACGTTACTCGTGTTGTACTATAGGTGTCTATAAGTCTAATTGGGTGCAAAGATCTGTAAGGCAAAAGGTTGGTAGAACAGTGAGCGTAGTGTGCGGGATGAGAGAATTATGATAGCGTAGCGTGAGATACAAAACGTGAAATCTTGAGTAGCAAGAAATCACAACAATTGTTGAAGAGTACTGTTTGACCAGTATCAACAACGAGCAACGATCCATGACGAGTGGAAGAGAGTAGCTTCAATCTTCTGTCAGCGACTAGTTCCCCACAACACGAGGTACCAGGCATCACGACTTCCGACTTATGCAAAGACAAGAACGACGAGGAAAGGGGAAGAAGATGATATTGAGAACTAGGAGATATTGACGAGATTGAAGCTAAGGACTAAGCTACAACTACTTATATACTAAAGTAAGAACCCTAAGCCCTATACCCTATACCCTAACCGTGCGGTAACAATGCATGAAATGATAAAAGACAACAAGTAAATGACAATAAGTAATGATAGGTCGATTGTACAAGTATGGACATGCTAGCATGTGTTATGATCGGAAATGATCATACTCTGATCGACAGAATCTAATTAGTACAACTGCGCGTCTAAACAAGTGCGCACTTATATGATATACAAGAGTAAATAAAGGAAAATGATAAGGAATAATGCCATGTGTCTGATAAGATAAGAATGTTCGTAACATATGGTATGTAGTTGCATTCAAGCAATGTCTTGTCACCACCTAATGATATATTATACTAGTTTTATTACAGATATGTAGTTATATTAGTAGTTCTACTAGTTTCGCTCTTCCTACTATGACTACAGCAATATAATATGATTTTATGATTATTTTCATCCATTTTTGGTCTCGCAAAGTGCAATGAAGCAATTCAAAAGATTAATATATTTTTATCGAATAGAGCCATTCCACGATCAAATGCCTCGAAACCAGTGCATTCCATAGCAACCCATAGCAGTCCATAGCAATCCATAGTTCCGGACAGATGGGTACCTTGCTATGGCTGCTATGGCTGCTATGAGTGCTGCACACCCAGGTTTTGCTAATGTACTATGACAAAAAACACAGCAAGTCAAGAGAATACAAAGTAGGAGACAAGGTGTGGCTCAAAGGGGTAAACATTACAACAAGTTGCCCAATGAAGAAGTTGGATGACAAACGTTTCGGACCCTTCGAAGTACTAGAGAAAGTTGGTTGCAGCTTGTACAAACTCAAAATCCCAAAAACATAGAGAAGTGTTCATAACGTATTCAATGAAATTCTGCTTACACCATACCACCCTCCACAATTCCCAAACCAACCCTGAAACACCAATCCACCACCTATAGAAGTTGAAGGTGAAGAACCAGAGTATGAAGTCAAAGAAATAGTTGATTCAAAGCAGAATAAGATAACTAAGAAGGTGTCATACAAGGTCCAATGGAAAGGATATGGACCACATGAAATGACATGGGAACCAGTGTCAAATCTTGATCAGGTGAAAGAAGCTATCAAAGAATTTCACGACAAATACCCTGCTAAACCATGTTCGAAAGAAATTCAAAAACTCAAAATACCCATGTCATTATGATTATTCCCTAAACACTTATTCCGTCCTATTCCAGAACCATTAATGACACCAATTCCAACTTCCATACCTACAGAATCAATGACAGCAAAGCTTGCGCAATGTGGAAATCGCATCCTGAAGAGGGGGTAATGTTACAAACGTTCTTATCTTATCAGACACATGGTATTATCTCTTATCATTTTCCTTCATTTACCCTTGTATTTCTATATAAGCGCGCACTTGTTTAGATGTGCGGCTATACTAATTATGTTCCATCGATCAGAGTATGATTGTTTCCAATCATAACACATGCCAGCATGTCAATACTTATATGATCAACCTATCATTACTTATTGTCGTCTACTTGTTGTCTTTCATTGTTTCATGCATTGTTACTGCATGGTTAGGGTATACAGTATAGGGCTTAGGGTTCGTACTTTAGCTTATATAGTAGTTGTAGCTGTAGTTTAGTCCTTAGCTTCAATCTCGTCAATACCTCCTAGTCCTCAATACATTGTTCTTCTCTTTTCCTCATCGTTCTTGCCTTTGCCTAAGTCTGAAGTTGTGATGCCTGGTACCTCATGTTGTGAGGAACTAGTTGCTGACACCAAGCCTCAAAAGTACAAAAAAATTGTTCACCTCTAGTACCGGGCATAAAAGCCCAAAACAGTGAGATTTTCAAACTTCGCAAAAATGCTGAATATTTTCTTGCTCTCATCTTGTCCATATAAATAGACTGATGTCTAGAGTACGTGTATAAGAGCTTACTGTACTCTTCTGACCAAGTGTTCAGTCACGCGTCACATCAGCCCAAAATGAACAGTTCACAGAAGGTCACTGGTTACTTGGGTTGTGAACACCGTGACAACCAAAACAAAAAAAAATTCTCAAGATAGTTCAAAAAATACTTTTAAAAAACTCAAATTTTCCTCAGTCTACATTTGGTCTACAAATAAGATAAAATGAGGGTGTAGTACCGATTGCATTACTAGTGCATCGATAGTATATGTATTGTGCCGAGCAGTGGGACCAAGTAAGCACACATACTGTAAACAAGGTCGCCGAAATCCTGGCTTCCCGCTCCCGTTTTTAATGCAATACAGATGACAAATAGTGATAGAAGATCTAGAGGTCCTGTGGAACTGATGTCGCATCAAAATTTGGTTGTTCGTCCTTTTTCTTCCCTTTGTGCGCTGGTCTTCTTTCTGCTGGTCAGAAAGAGTCGAAACTCTGGTAGTTTCACTTGTCATTTCATATGCTCGTTATCCGATACATTGCATTTACTGTCGGGTGTCTTTTGATTACCGTCTATGCTGCACCGCATGAAGCACGGCGACAGAAATTGGTAGAAGAGAAACTAGTACCTCTCTACACCGTGAATGAATGCTTATAGCCCCTTTAGCCCGCTTGGATTGGAGGACCGTACAACGAATTTGGGCTTCTCGGTCCAAGCAAACCCAAGAAAGCGTTCTGTAATTCAATGCTTTCCCTCGCAATTTTTCCATATCTAACGTTAGCCATTGATAGCTAATACTTTAATGGGAATTAGCCTTCTTCCAAGGCTGCCAGATATCGGAAAAGGAAACGCTGGGCTGTATGAACTGGTTGCGGAATCAACATACAAAAGTCAGACAGGGAAGGAGTACAAAGGAAAAGATCTTTTCCTGAAGGTCATGAAAAAGATCGACGACTTTGCTTATGGAGAAGTCAAAGCACTCATGGACGTAGGCGAAGGCAATTATGTCGACTCTGGAATACTTGCGCTAGATCCCAAGAAACCTGAGTCGCTGGTACCCGTCATCCTCATGTTGAAGAAGCCTGGTGAAATCCTTACCAAGAGCAACGAATTTGTTACCGCTGAGCCGCAGCAGAAACTGACAATGAAGACACAGACGGTACGATTCACATGCGCCAAATTTGTAGATCTGGTATTCAACAAGCATATCGTACATGGGTAAGTCCCTGGATAATCTAGTTAACTTTGCTTCTCAATAAGGTCTTTTCAGGGATAACAATGGAGATAATATCCTTGTCGAATTTTGGCCCAGTAAAAACGTGAAATCTGTTGAACTAGTGGACTGGGGTTTTCCTGGTGCGCGTTATGTGAACGTCAAGAAATTAGGAAAGGTCGCTAGGTCCGACGTTGTAAGTTTTCATTGCTAGTTTTCTTTACTCGGTTACTGAAGATGGATCACTAGTATCAGTGGTGCACAGAAAATTTTGTCTGGTAGTCCCAATTGTTAACAGTCGATGATTCGCTTCTTATAGCTGTGTTTTGACCTGGATCCTATGTACATCGATATGTGCGCTCTTCAAATCGCGCCCTTGTACTGTACATATTACCACCCGCGATGAGTCGTGACATAAACTACAAAGGTTTCATGTTTGCTTCGAATGGGAACTTGTGCCATGAGTCCCCACCTAAACAAAAGAATAATATTGGGCAGAAACCCGAGGATGAAAATATTCGCGAACAAACGGGATAGATGGGCAGAACATCAATTAATATGCAAACACAAAACTCTAGAATTTCCGTTCAAGACATGCACAGGACCTTGGTCTACTACGTACGGTACTACTGGCTGTCAATAATGCCCTTGATAGCCATCGCTGTGACCACACTCCGGCTTCCAATCTTAACATCTACGCTTCCATACCTAAATAGCCAAGCTAACTCCCAGCCTCCGTCCGCCTGCTGCGAATCTAGTAGAGTCTCGAGATCTCTCTTATTCTCGAGACCAAGGGATTGAGCAGCCAAAAGCCTCATCGACGCACTCAACACCTCTTTGTCGCATCCCATCCGCTCTCTGAGACGCGTCTCGAGCAGGTGCCGTAGCTCGCTCAACTCGGGGTTGCTGCATCTTCCGCAAAGGTCTCCGAGATAGTAGAACAACCAGTCAGAGCTATAGTAATAGCGGGTGTCGAACTCGTACGCGCGGGTGCGTAATACGCGGCAGAGGAACTCCAAGGTTGATGCCATCTTGTAGCCTTGGTCGTTCAGGTAGAATAGCCGAAGGACATTGGCACAGACGAATGGGCAGAAACGAGGGCGCGTATGGTCAAAATATGCCTGAGACAAGAGGTCGACTATGATTAACACGCATCATTTGCCGCCAGGAGAATGCTTACCAGTGGCAGTCCATCAACAGTCAAGTGGGACAAGATAGTGTCCATTACTACCTGCCTTTCCTCAGGTGGAGCGTCGAGGGTCACCATTGCAAGTGAAGTTGTGTCAGCATCGTCTGGATACTTAAGGTCAGTGAAAATAGGGGTTCCGATGAAATATTGCCATGTCGGTCCATTGTTATCGAGACGGACGAGCGTTCTGAAGACGTATTAGACCTATATCTTTGGAAAGAGATGAGATAGAAGTACCAACCTATCCCCTATGCACGACAGAATGAGAAGTTGGGAAAAATTGTCATAGAGCTTATATCCCTTGTCTGTCTCGCAAAATAGGTTTCCCGAATTCTGGCGTAGGAAATTCATCCCTCGCTCGGCCGGATCACCCAATAAGTTGTGGAGTTTGTTCACAACGGCTACGGTGCTGGTAAACACAACGCCCCGCATGCCCAATGTATGAGCCGCAACCACATTCTCTGGTTTGTCGTCCACGAAGATGCAGCTCTCGGCTTCAACATTGAGAGAATCCAAGGACCCTTTGGTAAAACGCAACCTCAGGCTTGCGGCACATTGCTTCAGCTGAGGTGAACACGGCATCGAAAATCCCCCACCCTTTGACAAAAGACCTGATATCTTCAAAATCAGGTCCGGAGACATTGGACATGGCGAAAACACCAAGGTTGGGGTAGGTGGATCGAATGGATCTGATAGCCTGGATGAAATCTACGTTCTCAACTAGGCTGTCGTTGAGCTGCCTAACAGTCTGTTCCCAATCCTCCAAGCTGATGTCGAAGGTTGTGGTCAGCTTGTTGTAGCACTCCTGCCTCGTATACCTGCCGCTCTCATAATCGTTCCAGATTGTTGATTGGAGGGCGGTCTTGATCTGGCGCGGGGGCAGAGCGATGGGTTTGTCAATCGAGTAGTCGAGAACAACGCCACCGATGTCAAGAATCAGGTTCTGTGGAGACATATTGGTGAAGGGATAGTATTGGTGATTCGAGGTTACTTACTGGTTATAAGTAGCTGGAGATCAAAGTTCAGAGTCAGAAAAGTAAAGTATTTATCATAGTGACAGAAATCTTGAATTGGGCGGACAAATCTGTGCGGAGATACTAGAAGTCTAATTTTGCAGCCGCAGGACACCATTACGAGGGGGCGAAAAGCCGATGTGCCTGTACAAGCATACGGTTGGAGTACCCAAATTATCTACGTAAATTCAATGTTAAGCCAATTGGGAGAACAGTTTATTTGCCTTGAACAAAATTAAAAAGCCGGAGATCGCGAGGAACGTGAAAATACAGGCGTCTAAAAAGGGCGCCAACTTTTTGCCGGCGGATCGATATTAGCCACACAATCAGACCGTCTCATCGAAGTTTCCGTCTTTTCTCACCATCACTATCATGCACCATACTCCTTGGACCTCGAAGCAATCGTCTGTCCCTTCCGACAGAATAAAACCGTCACATTCTGCTTCTCAGCCGACGAAAGGGAAAGGGAAAGCTCCGGCATCCCAAGAACCCAAAAGTAGAGAAGTTCGAAGGCTAGAATCGTTGCTTTCTGCGCTCAGAGTTTCTCAATCGCCGAAAAAGGATCCAAATGGGGGCTGTTTCTGTCAAGGTGAGTGTATTTACTCACATTGAAGAATTCCTTGCTGATTATTTGGCTTCTATCTAGCTCGAGAGCATCCCTTATCCTCGTACACATCTATTTGCCGAAATTGTGGTTTGATTCTGTGCAATATCAACCAGCCACACTTTGCATGTCCACATTGTCTTTCGTCTCTGATACCAGGGAGCCTTCGTGATTCCCTTGTCGTTCGAATACAAGCTCAGTTGGACCAAACTATTGCGAGAGAAGTCGCTGCGCGCGAACGTGCCATAGAGGAAGCCAAACGTCAGGCTGGCGCTTTTCCTACTCTCTCTGGTGCTCCGCCCTCTGTGAAACCCATTGCTCCTCAGCCACAGACACATAAAGTCATATCACTCAACTCGAAAACGAAAAAGGTCAAGGTTTCATCTTATACAACTACGCCTGTGTCTTCGAGACCAGCCTCGCGTTCAGGGACGGAGGAAGAGGAAGCACCCATTGTTCGGGTTCCTCCGCCTCCTACAGAGGTTAGCTTTGCGCATAGCACTATCGATCCTGCTCGACCCTGGGCCAATCTCCGAGATGAAGGTCCCAAATACGTTCCTCTGCCAGCCCAAACAGAAGGATCGAGTAATCGGAAGGGAAGGCGGAGGAAAGGGAAAGGGAAAGATAATGAGATTATGGAGAATGGAGGCGGGTCTGGATCATAAGCTCATTTTCCCCGATACTTGGCGAAAAGATACGACTTAAAACCGGAACAGTCCTAGCCATGTACGTACAATAGTGCAACATGATTTCTCGGGCTGTAGCGGCAAATCAGAACGGTATTGCAAAGGAACCTTATCGACTATGGATCACCTGCATTCGAGGAGATTCCTCATGTCATCCATGCTTTTCCCCATACGCCGACAAGACTTCCAATTTATCGCTATCAGCTACTTTGAGACGCATGGGACGAAGTAGGGATCATTTTAAAGTGTTCAAAGTGTTTTTCCCTCCACAGCTCCTTCCTTCCTAAGAATGTACTCAGCATTTGCCTCTGTGATCCTGGTGACGCTCGTCCGCAACAACGCGGAGTTTCCATTGCTCTCCCGAACGTTCATCTCTCCCGAGGTCGCATGAGACCTTTGATCACGACAAGGTCATCGTACAGAACATTGCAACCCGCAACAAGCATCGTCAGAACGTGATCAATTTTGTGAACATGAGTCTACGGTTATCTGCCTCAGGCTAGTGGGCTTGAGTTGGTCGGATCTCGACCAACAAAAAACCATGTAGGGAATGGAGATCAAGCCTAGCTGTGGTACCTCTTCATAGTCAAGCTCGCCTTGATAAACGCAAATCTCATGCTGAACCGTTGACGGACGAACTTTAGGCGGGAACCATCTCAATCCGCACTCCCCGCAGACTTTGCTGATTGATTAAAGATTTCGACAGTATTCAGTAAGCCATACCATATCTATTTTCTTCACTTCATGATCTTCTGGGCTCCTGTCTTCAGAGTTTAATGACGACCCCATCGACGGTAGGTGGAGTATTTGTATCAAAGCTTTTGAGGTTCTGGTTGGATTTCTCGTACACCAATATTCTCGGACTCGCCTTCACTGCCATCTCCGACCCGATCCCTGGTTTGTCACCGCCAACTCCCAAGGCGCCGTCTCTTCTAATGAATTTGCATTACCTCGCTTCATCGGGATCTGAGTTCTATCTTGGTGGTGTTAATTCAGACGTGTAATCTGGCCCCATCGAATATCTCGATGTTAACGACCCCCTCCGGGTTTGGGCAGATTTCTGGAGCGAGCATCTCTGGTGGAAAGAAACCTACAGTTTCTGGTTTCAACACAATTTTTGACTCTGGGACGACTACTATGTACGGTCCTCCAAGTGATGTGGAAATGTTCTGCGCCCAAATTCCTGGTTTCAAGTTGTTTGACTCGAGCCAGGGATACTACTCGTTTCCCAAGTACCCAAAAGTTTTGTTTAACTGGGCGTGTCGTTGGACAAGTGAGTTTTATCATGTCTGAATAGAGTTCGAGTTTTTATTCAGTTTAATCAAGTCAGTGCGTCGGTGCGCTCGCCGGACAGGATCTAGGCCTTGGTGACAGCGTTTGGCTGCTCGGTGACAGGTACAGCTTTGATTTGATTCATTCTATAGTAGTTGGATGAAGAATGTTTATACTGTCTTCAGTTTTGAGCTAAATGCTGTCGGTTTTGCTGATCTGGCATATTTTGCACTAGTAATTCATAATGTGTATGGGCGAATGAAGTTGTTGCAATTCTCTAGCGTTGCCCTTCAGGCCTCAGGTCTCAGAGATCAGATGAACTTGACGAAGAGAGACGTACACCGTATACGCTGCCGTGGTTCTGTAAATGTTTAGCTCAGGCCATCCACTCGGATACTAACTTTCTATCACGGAGTCTTCCTTCTTAGTGCATATCCTCTTTCAAAACTCATTCACTCAATGTGATATATCAGATCCCGGTCACAGCTCAATCTCTGTCATCTTTCACCTCTGACACGTCGACTCCAGTCGCTCGCGCGCTTTATCATTTTCCGAAGGATCCCGGTCCATCATCTGATTCAGATGTCGTCTTCTGGAACCAATACTTTAATTTGTTTTCGGAGCTAGCGGTACTTAGCTCGGTATGTCAAGCAAACATCACAAGCTAGTAGTGCTGCATACTCCGTCAAAGAATACTTAGTCCCTTGGGTATGTATATCCGTGCCCTGCACTAACCTGCCTGGAACCTTGTACGCAGCCATTTTTCAGATCTCAATGTGCGTGATGCGACATGATAGGACGTGAATATGGAGAAACATACCAGGACCTCGCTAAACTTGTATGGTGCAGTGGGGCAAGTCTAACCAGGGTCCACTGCCCGGTATATTTAAAAGCATTGAATGCTCGAAATGCTCGCGGAAAGCATCTACTAACCTCTACACAACACTGTATGGATCTCCTTCCAGTCGAACTGGTAGAGGAAATTCTCACCAAATGCTCCAAACACACTCTTGCACGCGTGGCTCGAACGAGTAAAGTCTACTGCACTCTCTCCGAAAAGCTTCTGTATGCCAATATACGCCTGCATACCGCAGGGGACACTCGTATGCTCACCCTTCGTAGCTGCCTTCGAACATTATCATCACGCATCCAAAAAGCAGCTTACGTCAAATTCTTTGATCTTTACATTTTCGGCGCGCTGAAGGAGTTGGAACTGGATTATCTGCGCTCCGCCTTGGCTGGGATGAAGAATCTCAAACACCTTTCTGTGGACGTCGAGAGTTTTCATGTGATGGCAGTGGCGGACGTCATCGCGACAGCTCTTAGGCAAGTAGTAAACCCAATGGCTACCGTTTTGATTTTTACAATCTCTTGTAGGAGGTCCACATTCTCGTTAACCGCACTTCGAATACCAAGCATGATTGAATGTGATGCTTGGATTGCATCTCAGCAGGACTTGAAAGCGGTGGTAATCTTTTACCACGATTGGACATGGGAGCCGGAGGCCAAGGATCTGAACCGCTTGCGGAGTTGGGTAACGCACTCAATGTCACCAGGAAAGAATATCTCTTTCGTCAAAAGTCGCTCCGGATGGCCCAGCGATCTCATTGCATTCCAGGTCTCACTCCGGAGTCTCTACACAGGTGGAACGCAAAAGACCTGACTCGTCTCTTCGTGTTCTCCCAATTCATCTCCGTGTTTTACCTGTTCGTGAACAGCCTTTCAGACTTTCAGAGGAACGTCGATATCTGCAGAGAAGTCTCGACATCGTTTCCCTGGAATCCAGACGTTGGTGCTGGCGGTTGAAGACGGCGAGCTTGAACAGGTAAGAACCAATACCCAGAATGAACCTGAAGCTCACGAGATGTTTCATTTCAGAGCATGAACAATGTAGCTGGTATTATTGCACCGTTCCTTGAGCTTAAAGCTCTTCGCATTCGCGTATGGGAAGGCTCGTCGCGCATTGGCACATACATGGAATGCCTGGCACAGTTGTGGATCTCTCAGAGCAGAAAGTTGCAGTCTGTTGTATTTCCAGATATGACGACCATCTACCGAAAAACATAGTAATTGTAGTCTAACTATCTAACTATAATATCAAACGACTCGTAAGTAGTTCCATAAGTTTGCAACCACCGCAAATTACCATTTCGGATTCCTGGTTCTGCACAATCAAAAATGAGACCGGCAGCTCGAAACTTGTCCATACGTTCTGTAAGTAACTTCGTGTGGAAGAAGTCCTGAGGAGGTTATTTTGGCGTGCTGTAGAGCGGAGATATTACTGGGACCTAAACCTGAAGATTAAACGAAGGACAGATGGAGCGGAAAATTAGCCTAGTGTGAATAAGATCCACATTATTGATTTTTCACAAGATGTTAATAAACTGGTCGAGAGCTTTGTAGAGAGACTGAATATGTTTAAATCCTACAAGTCCATTTGGAGCTTCTCATTGGGCTGTCAACTCTGCTACACTGTTCCAAAGCTATCAATAGCGGAAGAGCAACATGAACAAGCTGAAGATCATCTGAAATCTAAACTGAATCTCATACCTGCATCGTTCAAGAAACGCCTCGCCCCGAACAATCGGATGTACATCCGCCTGATTATCGACAGTAATATTGAAAATCATCTCAGTATTGCCGTTGAAGAACATCTTCCAAGGAGGGGTGATATCATGTGCTGGATCGAGCTTGTCGTTGGGATCCAAGGAAATCACGAATGATAAGAATGACTGTGAGAATGCAGCCGAAAAGGATGCGTTGGGGAAGATTAATCGTCCCGTGTCACTGCGAGATAGAGCGAGAAGAGGTGTACTTATAGCGTTAGCTTGAAGGTAAAGTGGAAAAGATTGTGGCTTGCTGAGGGAAATAGAAAATGACGTCCATTTCATGAGTAGCCGGAGGAATAGCTGAGGTCGGACGCTATTAGATATTGCGAAGCCACGGTACGTAGGCAATAACATACCAAATTCTCCTTGTAAAAAATAACCAGTCAGAAACATATGCAGCCATACAAAATGCACTAACCTTGAACGCATTGAAATTTTCTGGTGGAAAGCATCCAGAAGATAATAACTTGGACACTTGAAAATCGCTACAACACAACATGATTGAGGACTGGTAATTTTGAGAGAAGGATCACACATACAGTCTCCCATAATCGCATCAATCTCTTCAAGAATACTATTTCCTACCCCTACATATTGTTTCGCGGCTTCATCATCCTGCTCGGGGCCAAAGTTCGGAAAGAGTTCGCCAGCATCAACCGAAGTGTTCATCACTACCCCAGTCTGGTCCACGAAAAGTACGCCTTCATTGGTATTTGTGACGGCAAGAAGGGCTTGCTAAGTAAAGTAAAGCAAAGAATATCCCGGCTTTAGAGCAGAAAAGCTCACTCACGCCATTGATTTTGCCTTCCTTCAAAGCTACCGTCGGTCTTTGTGTGATAAAAGTACCATCGACGACAGGAGCCCAACCTAAAAATATTGTGAATTGTATGAAAGCATGTGTAGGGCTCGCGCCGTACCGCACGTCCCGAAGAAGGCTGCAGTGTTGATGTTGACACTCACAGTTCTCAGAATAGCGAGCTCAGTAGCTCTGAGACAAGCTAAGGGGTCAATGGTGGAGGAGCAGCTGTAGACATCACGATTAGTTGAAGCGATTCAACAAAAAATAGATGCGACAAATTTGGTTTGTGAAAGAACTTCCGAGTAAATACCCTATGGTAAATGAATTATTAAAATCATTGAGGGACGTATGGTTTAATACAAACCTCAAGAATAGGATCATCAAATGCGTATTGCGAGGGTAAGAAGGTTGAACTCGTGATAGCAGCTCGGAAAAGTGGTGGAGAAGTCTGTCCATCCTGAGCTATGATGTGCTGTATAACGGATCCGGCACCTGTATATGCATAGAATGTCAGTTATTAGTACTTGTACTTGGTAGGGATCGCGCAAGGATACGCACCTGCTGATTCACCCCAAAGGGTGACCTTTTCAGGGTCTCCGCCGAAATCCGAGATCTACAGGACAAAAAGAAATGGAGATGGTGAGCTTCGGTAGACGAAAGATGTCCGTACGTGTTCATTGACCCAGCGTAACGCAAAATGTTGGTCCACTAACGCAAAAGTGTCAGCCAGGGAGTTTATAATCAAACGGTGATACTGACATATGCCAGCGTTGAGGTCACCGTCATCCTTGACGTCCTTTCCCGCAAGGAAACCTAGGGATTTCTTTAGCTCAAACGCAAATTTTCACGTACGAAAAGACATACCGAACATACCCAGCCTGTACTGTAAAACCACCGCTATCACCTCATTATTGGCTTCCTGAAGGAGGTCTGAAACGAAAAAGGAGGAGCCATTCCCACCGACATAGCTAGCATACGAATGAGTGTTCGGTATCCTCCGGCAATTGAGATTACCCACCCGCCTCTAGTGCGTTTGAATCAGCATTGAAGTACTCTAATAGCAGCTGGGATTATTTGCCCGTGAATCCAAACCACAGTTGGAAAAGAGGGCGTCGAAGAGATGGTGTCTCCCGGTATGGCCACACTAAGCAAGCACAACATTTCGGAATACTGAAGATATAGACAGATCCAACGATGACGAACCTTATAAACAAACAATCTTCCGAATCTGTCACCAAGCCTTGTACACATTCTGGCGGCTCAGTATCGGCTACCTGTACACCGTTAATATGTGCAGGTGGTTGAGGTGCACGGAACCGCAGGTCCCCTGAAACAGAAAAGTACATTTATTTGCCAGAATAATTCATAGAATAGGATGGTACTGACCAGTTGGAGGAGCTGCGTACTACCGCATACCCAAGAAGTTGACGTCGAATACACCTTGGTATTGAGCATAACCTACATCCACAATGAGGCCGTTCGGATCTGAGCGAGGCTTGCTGGGAGAACAGCTTGACGCGACTGCGCAAGATAGAAGGACCAATAGACAGAGTCCGAACATTTCGAACGATGGGGGATGCCTTGAGGTACAGTCAAGCGGTCCACCACCAACTTGTATTCTCACTAGCGTCAGTGATGATGTCCGAAAGAGATGATAGTATTTGTGTCAGGTGAGCGAGCAACTGAGACTCCAATCTGCCTCATGCCCTGGCTTCTTCCGCTTCGTCAACAGTGAGTAGACCAGCCCTCTTGTTTCGTAGTATAAGTACATGGCAGGAACCATTTAACATCCTAAGGCTGTCAGAAGACCGACATATTTATCCAGTAGTAGGAGCTTGACCATAGTTGCGCGTTGAACCAACGAATTTGCCGTAGGTTCGGAGCCCCTTGCAGAGAAAAGCGTTGGATTTTAGCGCCCATTCGCGCGAGCGGCTATTGATCAACCGTCAGTTTGATCTAACTTCCTGCTCTTTTTGTTCCTTGAATCCTCTTTTTGACGTCGACATAACATATGTACAGCAGGACCCGCATACCCTCGAGCTACAGGTAGGTTGATTTATCCTCAGCGTGAATTCGCTCAATGCTCTTTCGCGATCTAGGAAACGCTTGATAATAGCAAATGTATCATTTGTATTGGGAGCTCCGATTCACAGCGGAAGTGTAGCCTTTAAAAGCAACTGAATTCACGAAAATTCCCAGCTCCCACTGTCAACGCGCGCTCTCTCCAGTACTTGTCGATATGACAAAACCCGAAGACGCGCCTCCAGATGATTCCTCACCTTCCTCACCATTGAGCAATGGCAGGATATCGTTGAAGGCCGCCGGGACAGTAATCACGAACGATGCGGAATCCGAGGCCAATGGGGAATCCCATGATTCTGAAGAGGTTACCGCGCAAACATTGTTTGAAGAGGTTCCTGAGGGTGGGTTTGCAGGGTGGTTAACAGTTTTTGGAGCGTCAGTCGTTCTATGTGGTTCACTCTCATATGACCAGCATGGCTCAAGCCTCTCACGTAGATTTCTGGTGCAATTTTGTGGGTTCGGATACACGGCGTCCTTTGGGGTATATCAAGGTTTTTACAGAGCATTATTGACTGTGGTCTTATATTGATTATGTCGGCCTAATTACAGATTTCTACACGACAGTATACATCACGAATGAGACCTCATCTACGATTTCGTGAGTAGAATACTTAACTCACGTTTCCTGCAACTAATGACTATCGCCTAGCTGGATAGGTGGCATAAACGCTTTCATGACGATCACAGGTGGTTTAATTGCAGGGAGGTTTTTCGACAGGGGATATTTGTAAGTACTACTACGCTCTTGCAGACAGACGCATCGCTCATTCCATTTATATAATGTCCTGGCTCAGTTATTACCTTGTAATTGGAGGCGCGATACTAGAGTCTTTTTGCCTGTTCATGTTGTCTTTGGCGAAGCCGAATCAGTTCTATCAAGTGAGCCCGCTCCTTCCATATTTTATTACTTTCCTTGTTCTCATTCTTTCTTCTAGGTCTTCCTAAGTCAAGGTCTTGGTGTGGGTCTTGCAGCAGGTATCATGTATGTCCCCTCCGTCGCGGTCGTCTCGCACTACTTTCGCAAGCGCCGAGCTCTCGCCATGACCATAGTCGCCTCAGGATCATCCGTTGGTTCCATCATCCATCCAATCATGCTAAACAACCTTTTGGGTTCGATTGGATTTGCCAATGCCGCACGAGCAAATGCAGGTCTGGTCTCGGGGCTGTTACTGATTGCGTGTGGAATGATGCGTACGAGACTTCCACCAAATCCAGCACCGATTGGACTCCGGGAGGCGTTGGCCAAGTTCTCGAAGGATAGCGCGTATGTTTGTGCTACGGTTGGGTGAGTCTATATTTGTGGTGACTGATACTTACACTTCTGATACTTGTATTCCTCAATTACTAGAATGATGATCTTCTCCGTAGGATATTATTACCCACTGTTTTACATCCAGCTAGATGCGTCACTTCATGGGATCAATTCGACATTCGTATTCTATATTGTGGGCATTTCCCTCCAGCCGCGCCTCCCTGACTCTCATTACCGTTTCAGCTTGTCATCCTGAATGCCTCGTCAGTCGTAGGCCGCCTGACACCTGGCTTCGTCGCGCATCGTCTGGGTGTAGCAAATATAATCACGTTTGGTATGGGTGCCTGCTCGATAGTAATTCTTGGTATGATTGGGTTAGATCGGGGAGTAGCAGGATACGTAATCGTTGCAATATTGTTTGGATTTTGCGCTGGAACTTGTACGTTGCAGTTTCTCGCTTTGAGTCTCTGTGCCGTGTACCGACATTGAGTTTGCAGATATCTCTCTTGCAGGCCCACTTCTTGCTAGTTTTGCAGACAATCAAGCAGAGATTGGGTGCGTCTTTCCGTTCAATGAATTACTATGCTCTCCTAACGCTCGTTGTCCTAAACAGTGCCAGAATGGGAATTGGATTTTCTTTTTCTGGCATTGGCGCGTTAATAGGTGAGGCATCTAACGATATCATGTCTTTTGCCTACGTTCCTAATTTTACTCTGCGTATAGGAGGTCCAATCGATGGTGCACTAGCTACTAATAAATTTATTTGGTGGAAGCCTGCGTTGTTTAGCGGGGTAAGTACTCCTTTCCTGCGCGCCTGAATTTTTCTGACTTTATCTGCTCCTCATCCAGCTGGCAGCTTTCTTCGGATTCTGTTCTATGCTATCCATGATGCTGATTTTGCGCCGTCGAAACCTGAAGCAGATTAAAGAAAAAGAGAAAGCGTAGCAAATTTAGCTTTTGCGCTTTTGGGCATGTCGATGCATTTAATAATCCAAGTCAGCGACCTACATGTCTAAATGATAAAACTACAACCTTCACGGGATACCGATGACATGATAACATGCATGATTTAGAACGACTATTCCTGACTATGTATCCGTACTAATAACAAAAGCGTAGTCTATCTACCATGGAATAATGAAGAGCTCTTATCTTATTTGGTCTGATCATGGAGCGCGTAGAGCAGCCAGTAATTGAATCCAAAGAAAATCACGAACGTTCTCAGATATTCCCAATTGGTTATGATGTATCTTAACTTTCAGTTTTCAAGTATCGAAGTATGTGTATATTTATCGACACCTAATTGATACCTTGAGAGTGCTTGAGAGTGTCTGGTAACAATCTGGTAGAGGAAGAGAAGTGGAATGAGTACTCAGAGCCTAGAGTGAATTTGGAGTGAATGTCGGAAGAAAATGTTGGCGAATCATCATGTATCAATGTTAAAATCATAAAGCAAAGCAGGAAAATATCCCGATGGGTCTGGAAATTACTAGTCCAGCAATAATCGACTATACTTTTATAAGCAAACTGACGGAAGTGGTAATTCTAGCACCCATTCGCATGCCTTCCATCGTAATTTAGCACACTGGTGTGTCCCTTCAGGTTATTAACTAGGACTGAGGCGCTTTCAATAAGGCGACAAAGAGGGTAGTTAGAAAGCTTGAAGCTGTAAGTCTGTGCTGAGCGCTTAAAGTCTTATTTGGGTAATTGTACAGATCTAGACGTCCTTCCTCAGGCTGACTTCAGAATCTTTTCTGCCCAAAAATCGACCACAATTACTGAATGCTCAGCTTATTTTTCTCCCTCAACCTTCATGGTGTGGCGTGACACGGCTCAAAGCGATCAGCGCCTAATGCCGACGGACTCGGAAGTAAGATGCCAGCCGTCCGGCATTTGGCCAACTTTCTCTCTGAATCTTCATCGCTCCTGGTTCGCTCAGCTCAGCCTGGATGCAATTACCAGCAAGGCTGTGATATCTTAAGCTTTGCACATCATTATCAGGAGAATTCAGCCAAGATTCAGTGGTCCGTTAGAATCTTTCCCTGCATCTCACCCACGATTATTTCCGGAAAGCGGTATGCCTTGGTCTCTTCTGTGCCTACCGTATCTCCACCGGCCGAGTCGTAAATCCAGTATGGTCGTGAATATTATTCTCGAAATCTCACATTCGACTCTGCACCATTTCCAGAGACAATCAACAGGCTGAATCACAAATGAAGTTGGTTGATATTTTCGTATAAGAAACCCTTCATGGAGCTGGTGAGTTTACTGTAAACTTTTTTTTCCCGGGCACGCCTGATTTTATCGATTGCAGATACGTCGAAGCGCAGCAATGTTGAACTGGATATTCCGAAATCCTTGGCTTTTGGCTGACGACCGACCAGGTGGCACCAAAAGCTGTATCTAACTCCGATAGAAGATAGGATGGAGGACAGGATAGAGAGAGATTATAGCTTGGCATATCTCGCCACTTCAAGTTCAAGTTCAAGCTGTGGTCCTCGATCAAATTTCTGCGTACCTCCGCCCTTGGCGTATTCTCTCTTCACGGAATTGCCAAGACGTTGGATAGAAATCTCTTTTAAGTCGTATGGAAACTTGAGTAATCGTACCATTCCTTGCCTCCTACGCTCAAAAGTCCCACTCTCCACTCAGAGTCTATAACACATGCCTACCTCGACAACAAACTCATCCCCTCTTCGCATGTCACGAACAACGTCAACATCTCCAGAACCTACGTTGACCGATACACTGCGCATGTTCCCGACTCGCGTCATACCTAGTACATCTCTATCCGAACTTTGGCGCGCCGACGTCGACACTACCAAATGTGCATTCCAAATGAACGCCTACTACATCATGTCAGGTTTAATGTAAGTTGGTCTGCATTTCGCCGAAACCAACTCTCATTCACCCATTCTTGCCTTTCACAGAAACGCGATATCCTTCTCAGCAACATTCGTCTGGTGTGGATTCCAAACAGGCAACACCGTCCAGCTCGCCATTGCCCTCGCGCGCATATGGGAGGGCCATCCATGAAGGGTTCATGATCGATGATAAACAATCCCTGGCGTCGTTGACGACGTTCGTACTTGGTGCCCTGCTTGCGAGGTTTTGCGAACGAATCTTCCAAAAATTGTTCTTGGCTACTAGTCCGAAGAGCAGAGGTTGGTTGTGGCTGGGAACGATGCTTCAGGCTGCGTTGACAATGTCCGCGGCTATTACGAGTTGGCAGAGTGGCCAAGGGTATCCAGGGATTTCTGATGATCGGTGCGCTTGTTTGCCTTTTTCGTTTTGACCTACGGACTCCTGGAGCTGACATTCGTACGCGGTAAATTACAGATATAGTGTTGGTCCCGCATGGAGCGACGCCGTCTCGTTCCTATCCATTATCTTTCATGTCGATGAGTATGGGCATGCAGGGAGCGATGAGTCTTCGCCTCAGGACCAATTCCGGAGCAACTCGTATGTTATGTTGCTGTATCTCCGTGGATGCTAACCAAGTCAATTTCTAGTCCCTCTTCACCACAACATGGGTCGAGCTCGCCGGCCTCGAAGCCCTCTTTCGGGTAAACCAGTTCAACACGGCCAGAGATCAGCGGATAATAGGAATTGCGAGTGTTTTCCTCGGTAAGTCCCTCCCTGCTCAATCCTCCCTCAATGACTCCATATCTGATTCCTTGGCTTTCACAGGTGCACTAGCAGGCCGTGGACTCATTTTTCGCCTTGGCTCACCAGGCGCACTGGGTGTTGCCACAGGATTGAGAATCATGATAGCCTTTAGCTGGGTATTCGTCCCTAGTGCGGAAGACTGGTCCGAGTGTAATCGGGATCGTTATGATGACAAGTTTCCCTCTTTAAACTTGGAGAAGGAGAAGGAGAAGAGGGCAAGAGACGATTCTGCTGTATCAACAGGCGCAACAGGCGCTATGGACTCTAGATCTGTGACTTTTTCTTCTGTATGAATGATCAATCAAGCTTTACCACCATTCTCTAGACCTATTCCGTTGCCTTGGAGTCATGACCCTTTGTACTATGTACGACGAGGTTTATCGGGCCTTTGTCAATTCTCTTATAGATTCCCTTTGAACGCAATCCTTGTAATTTGTCTCTTTGTTCAACCCAGGTATATATAAGCTACGAAGAGGCCACAAGATTACTCTCATCTTTCCCTTCATATATAAGAATGTCGTTGATCAGCGTGGTGGGTTGTTTTTTTGTACTTGCGGCGGACGGTTCTCGAAGCTCACAGTTTCTCTTTTCAGTGGCGTATGGGCTTGAGGCCCGAGCTTCCACTAGAGCTTCTTTATAACGTCGTCGACATCTGCGCTCGTAACAATTCTTTGAAAGAGCTCAGGACTCTTAGACTGGTCTCCCGCTCTCTAAATCGTCAGGCACGGAAACACTTATGGAACCATATCGCCCTTCCTCCAAGGAAAGCAGTCAGACTGGATCGAGACGGGAAAGATTTTTCCTTCCTGGTAGATGCCTTGTCGTCATTGCCAGATATACCTTATACACCAAATCTCTATATATGGCATCATACCCCCCAGAAGTTTTGTCGCCTTTCCTTCAGAGACTGACTTTCAGTGCACTACATCAAGTCACCATTCATGGATACGATCCTCGCGTCTCGAAAGCTCCTGCTTCCGTTACACTCTTCAAAGCTGCTTCGAACGAATCCTACCGTCCACACCTTGAAAGCTGTGTACCATTTAGGATGAATGCAATTGCCTTCCTCGAGCTCTTATCGCAGGCGGAACTGCACGAGCTACAACACTGCACACTGGATAATATTAACACCACCATTGATGATAGTTGGGACGACTATCTCAGTAATCCGAGTTCGGGCTCGGTGGACAATTTCCTGGTGAAACGAAGCCAGGAGAAGAGTGCAGCACGTTCGCCATTGACATCTCTCTATTTGAATCGCGTTACCAATCTTCCTAACACGGCGTTTAACAAGGCCCTTTTTGGACACCCTCACTCTCTGTTCGATATCTCCACTCTTGAAAATCTTACCCTATGCATCGCCAGTTATCCCCCTGTTCCGCTTTGGCACTTCAACGAAGTTATTGGACTATGTTGTCCCTCAGTCAAGTCGCTGACAATTCGAAATTGGCAAGGTCGGTGAAAAAAAAAATTGCTGGTTGCATTATCTGATCATGAATTAGATGTCGCTCATTCAGACGCTTCCTTACTCACAAAGTTTAACAATGTGACCCATATCGCTTTTGACTTTTATGGAGGCACTGGGCTCGGAGGTTTAAAAGCGTCAATGGAATTGGCACTAGAGCACCTTGCGCAGCTAAAGTCCCTGAAGAAGCTGAACTTTACCATTGAATCGTACAGGAAATTGGGATCTCTAGTGCTAGGGCTTGAGGAGGGATTGGATGCTTTGTGTCATGAAGTTACTGGCATCGAGGAAATAGGTACGGATTGAATTTTGAAGCCAACTTTAACTAACGGGCTTCACGACAGTGATTTCGGTCAAATCGTTAAGCTCGGAAAACTATGACCGCGAAGAAGTTTTCGTTTGGGATAGGGAGAGGTGTCTTTTATCAACTGAAGTTTTATAGTTTGACCGTCCTGTATTACTATATAGACCCAACTGGCCTCTTCGATATAATAATATTCCATGAGATAGGTTTTGCGACTGGTTTGTATGGGAGACGAATATGGAACGTTTTAGATAGTTTCGTAGAGGCGTTTAACTTTTAGATAGTTCGTAGAGGCGCTTATGTATGGAAACGGGCGTCAATTCTCACTTCTCACTTCCAATTCCAAAGTTCTGTAACTTCCGTTTGACTTTCTACCGTCTTCTTTATTGATGTTCTTCGGCGCTTCATACTTCCCCGAACAGGAAAGTGCGACTAGTCAATTGTCGGAACCGCGGAACTATCATTTGATGTTAAATAAATTTCGAGATAAGGGCTGTTGACAATCCTCATCTGCATGTTTTTCCATGTTTTTCGGAGCCTTCTAGGGCTTTTTCTATCCATTGCTGTACTAGAAGCTGCACAGATTCCCTTTGTGGCACCGTCGACATCTGCAGGAGCCTTCGTAAACGAGAGCGACAGCTGGGATATCAAAGTTCCACTGAATGAGAATGCTACTGGGCATCTAGTCTTTGAAACTGTGAATTCATTCATGCAACACTGGCCAAATACTCGGTACCGCAATGGTACGTCAATTTTACAGTCAATACGATCAGTTTTGTTGACTGCCTGTTCTAGGTCACAACGTAGTCCCCGGAATCGTACCTCCTGGTACAGTACTATACCATGGACGAGGAGATTCAAACACGCCTACAGGTCCGGAATGGCTAGCCACAGATCCCAGAACATTCCTATCTCTTCTGCCGCGGACAGACATGTTGGCAACTCATTGTCACCACTACGCGTCCTCTCAGTGTCCTCTATTTCGATGGAAGCAGCGCAGCCAAGATGCCGAATGGGTAACTTTCCTTCTTTAAATCTGTCTGTCCTGCTGACTGGTTCTCTCCAGTACAATGGACTCGCAGGATGCTCTTGCCTATGGTGAAATCATACCGGAGAACCAAGGTAGAGAGCGGGCGAGGATTGTTACTTTGTGCGAATGGGCAAAGGGTTTCAATGTGGATGGATTTGTCAGGTATGGTCCAAGTCGTGATTCTGAAGACACATGAGATGCTAAATCTTCTCTGTCCAGAATGGAAATGGACTTGTAAGTCGCCTGGCTTTGCTCCTCGTCAACTTCTCAATCTTGTTTGATGTCTATGTTTTAGCGAAATCATGCTTTGCGATTTTACTGAAGGAGTCCAAGTGGAAGCCTTCGATGTACGCGCTAGGGGAAATCCACATCCTGGGGATCCAGGCAGGAAACGTCCCGAAGGTGGACCTGGAGAACCTGGACGTCATTTGGAAGAGGAAGAGGAGTCCTACCCTCCAGAAATTCATGCTTACGCCTCCTACGCCCCACAGCTCGATATCAACTCCTCCGCCCTACCCAACTCCGGTTTCGAAGTTGTTCACTCTGGATCCTGGCACAGATTCTATCCAGGCGAGACCCGTATCCAACTCGATCTCACCCGCCTAGTTTCGTTCTACGACACTGAACTTGTACCAAGTCTGGTTCCGGAACGATTTGGCAAAGACCGACTCAAACATCGTGTATTGGGTATTTCGCAAGAAGATATTCAGAGCGTTGTACGAAGAATCGAAGCTGCGACGAAAGCCTCCGAACCTGGCAGCGGTATTGATTGGCAGACCCTCATCCGACTCGTAGTTAAGCGTTTCGATAACCGGCTGGAGATGGTTCAGTACATCTTGAATTCCACGAGCCCCGGAAATTCGGCTTTGGAGAACGAAGAACTGGCAAAGGATGTCCAGATTCAACTGGTTGCGATGCTGAGACCGTACATGCTCTCCAGCATCAAACCATCCCAGGATCTCGCTTCCACGGAATGGGTGTCTCCGATGTATAAACTTTGTTCGACGACGTATACAAAGTATATCACCACAACTCCTTCCCTCCTTTCGAGGCTCACCGCTTCGGAACACCTCATTTTAGGCGGTGTTTCCGAGACGACTCGTGAAATATGCCGGGTTGTGACCGGGATGTGGGTCGACGGTGTGATGGCTGGACTAGATCCTGATCTGTATAAACCTTCGTCTGCGGAGATGGAGATAGAATCGCTTTTGAGGTCGTGGAAAGAACGTATCTCCGATCTCATGAAGTGGTTAGACTGGAGTGTATGGTTGAAATGCAGACCTGCTTGTGGATTCGAGGTGAGTGCTCCTTCGGCGAATCGTGCCCTTTTACTCGAAGTGTTTGTCTATAGGAAATCTGCGAACTTCCAATGTGGCCGTTTAGAGGACTCGGAAGGCCAGATGACTATGATGAATCTGAAGACCCGCAACCAAAATGCATACGGAGAATGGCTCCTTTCGAATCTGGAACGTAAATAAGCTGGAGTATGTAGATGATTGCTAGCTACCTTTATTGACTATCTGTACATCCAAATCTCACTGGTCAAGCCTCTCGTGGTTTCCACTTGGGACCTTCCAGGATTTGGTATAGTTTCGCCACGTTTAACGTTTGCTTCAAGTCCTTCAGAAGAGGTTCACGCCAAGTCCAGAAGTGTAGATCTGTATGATTAACGTATTATATATGTGCTTGCTCGCTCGATGTCGATGCTACAGAATAATGCTAAAATCTAATGTGTAAGGTAGATATCAATAGGAGAAATAGAAATAAGTACGTATGGTAGTACTGAACATTGGACAATGATATTGGTATGCATGCCGGAATATAATGAAAAAGATAAATCGGAAGAGAATAGTTCTTCATGAGGAAGGTGGGATGCACAGAATCGGTTTACCGTTCGCTCGATATCCAGAAGAATCAAAAGAAGAACAAACACTGTCAGGTTATTCTTCATTAGCATTTCTCCTGCCCATTTGCTTGACAACATTCAACTCTCCCACCTCCTCCAGACCCTCATTCTCATCATCTCCCTCCTCCCCAATCCCATCCTTATCGCTCTCTGTCTCTGCCTCAACTCCCGTCCCGGCGCTGGTTTCAATCTCCTCCGCTCCCTGGTCTTCCTCTCCCTCCCGCACTAACCTCCCCTCCCTCTCCAAGCACCCTCTCACCAATACCAGAAAGTCTTTCCCCTTCTCTTCAAGCTCCTGTAACATCCTAAAATCATTGAACTGGAGTTGATATTCCAACCCGTCGCAGAAATCGCGAATGTTGCCGATATGGGTCCGCATTGTGCGTTGGAAGGTTTCCATGTCGAGGGGCGGGGCAGGAGGGCAGATAGCCGAGGAAGAAGGAGAAGAGGCTGCTTCGGTTAGGAACGAAGGGTCCATTATGGGTTTGGGGTTTGGACTTGAAAGTAGGGACGGTTTGGAGTTTGGATTCGGATTCACCGTGATTCTCGATTGAAGCTGGCCAATGGTAATTAGGGGATTTGGCGTGTATTGGGTGCGACGAAGACAAAGACGAAGAAGCAGAAGGCGAACAGTCGTCGGAACCCCGTTCATCACCTTCATCGCAATCAGGAGACTGAGCTGCAACTGTCTCTGTCTTTGCAGATTGCGGAAACGGACACATATCTTTCACCACCACTTCAGGAAGCACCATATCTCGATACGGCTCATGCGGAAAATGATGATACATTCGAACAGTAACCAAACGGTAGCGGGAATCCGTCATTCCCCGGTCTGTTACTGCTCGAGAAGAAACGAGGAGTCTACTGCTACATGGATAGCGGGGTTTGCATTTGGTGTTGGGAGAGTCATTAGATGTAGAATTAGAATCGGGAGCGTGAAGAAGACTGTATCTGGAGCGGGGTTTTCGCTGGATGTCTTGAGAACACCAAAGACGCGTGGTATGTCCGTGTTTGTCTGGAGGATGATCCTTGACTCTAGGAAACAGAAAAAAACATTGGACTTCATAAGGTCAGAACAAATGAAGAACTCACGTAAACCGATATCCAGTCGCCCGCCATATTTCATGCGTAACAAGCTGAATACGACTTTTATCCGTAATTTCTGGCTCGTCGTTCAAAACATGATAGGTACCCAGAAATGTCGTGTCTTCTGAAGTTCTGAAGCAAGCTTCGAGTGCCTTCATCATCTGAGCACCATTCTCGTAGTGTTTGGGCTACGACTCCGACGTCAAGGCTAGATTGGGAATAAACAAAAATGTTCTGGACTGACATGGATAACCTTGCGAATTTTTCGTTTTCCCATCTGAGGATCTACGCTTTGAGGCCGAGCCGAGTCCTCTGCTTCAACTTCTGCTCGCTTTCTTTTCCCATTCCCATTCTGAGTTATTTCGATGTCAGAAATAGCCGTCCGTATCTGAGCATCCGATAAGGGTAATAAGAGCGGCGCGGGGGGAGGCGAATAGCTCGAGGACGGAGCAGGTTGCGGCGGAAGAAAGGCTTTGAACCGTGCTGTTGGATAGGAAGCGGTCATCGCTGTTCAGAATAAACAGGCTGCGGGCCGATTGCATTTCCGTCTAATCGTGGAAAATGATGCGCCTTGCCGCCACAACGCGCTCTCTTTCAACGTTGGTTTCCTGGCCTATATGCTCAAGCATTCGGTCAAACTCCGCCAAAGTACGTCTACAGAATTCACGAATTTGACGAGTTTTCCGGCTTGCCAGTACAGCGTCGGGTGTAATATGCTGCCAAAGCTACTGAGGCTCAGAATGCTCTTCGAATATGGCTCGCTGAATTTCTTCATGATCAAAGGTTTGAATAATCACACCGACGCGCAATTCGACGTGGACTGGTCCAAAAAATCACGCTCGATCCGGTTTTAACGGTTGGGCTCGGTAAAAGCTCTATGGTACTGCTTCCTTCGATCCTCGATTCCGACTCCGAAAGCGTTTGGGTAGCTTGGAATTCATCAACCCTATGTATGTATCGCTTTATGCGGAGGCGCACGCAATACGCGTACTTTGCTTGAACCCTCAGACGTTGATGAAACAAAAGACTGCAGCTGCCTGGGATTCGACATGAGGTATAGCCTGCGTAAATTCCAGCTCTGTAAATTGGGGCCGTAATACATACAGTACTTTTTCTTGTCAAGGTCGTGTCGAGGTGATTCGGAAGGTATGTACATGCATAGATACGACTTCGACTTTTCGCGAAAGGTTTGTTAATGCGTACATTGGAACTTGGATACTTCCATTCACCTTGTCGTTATGGAGGTGGCATCTGTTAACTGTTAACTGAAACGCACGAGGAATTCCCAGAGAGCATTTGGTGCACTCCGTTGATTTATCAGACCCAACCAATGCCCAGAACTCGCGCCTTGATGTTCAAAACTCGGATTCGTCGAGCGGTGAGGGTACATATGCCATACGCACTGCGCAGATATAGCCAACTTGAATGATCATGATACAGCTACAGGTACGAGACTTACGAGGACAACTCGGACAGGAGGTCCATTTTACATTGAATTCTCGCTGTCCCGAATGTTTCAGTCAGGTTCCCGCTTCAGGCGTGTATGTTACCGCATGAGGCTAACTCTATAACAGATTATTATTACAGGCCTCCCCGAAGTCTCCCTCTGATCTGTTGGCTCAGCATTTATGTATGGGCGTGTTTCAAATCCATCTCCAGGTTCGTTTGCGCAATTGATCTTGGCATATGTATTATAGAGCAAGGTTTTTTGATTCCCAAGAATCCTTGCTGAGGTGGAATAGGGATCGGGTTTCAAAGTGAATGGCGAGACTGCACTTGAGTCTATACAGTACGGTCTAACGTCGAGACGGAAGTTGCACCGTCCACATACCTCCTTTTATCACCCCTTAATATACTCCTGGATACCAGGAACCTCGTCATCATCTCCGATCTCGGAATAAGCGTGCGAAGCACATACTTAAAGGGGGAGAGGCGTTTTCTGGTTCATCTTCTTCCCCCATCCTTTAAAACCTCTCCCCGTTGTTCTCAACGGTATCTCTTTCTCCCTCCGGGTTTCCTCTCTTTTCTTTCCTTATAACGTCATGGCTCGTCAGCTACTTCACTCTCTCTTTGCCCTTGCGGTCTTATCAAGCGTTCAAGCATACTTTCTTGTCGGAAATCGTGAGTTATCCACCACTAGTCAGCTGAAATCTGATACTGGGCTAACGATTCTCTGAAGGTGATGTTCTTGTCACTGAACGACTAGATCCCATCCTTAGCCCAGGCGCAGTTTCTAGCCATACCCACTCCAGTAGGCGAAATACGTTGAAATATATGATTATCTTCTCTGATGTTTCCGCGACGTAGTCCTGGGAGGCAGCAATTTCGGTATGAATATCACCACTGCCCTGCTGAGGGAGAGTGAATGCACAACAATGCCCATTCAAGAGGACCATTCGAACTATTGGTTCCCGGTAAGCTCTGACGTTCCCTTTAAGCAAAAGGATCTTGCTCACGTTGCGTCACAGACTCTTTACTTCCAGTATGTGTACTGCTCATGGTTTCGGTAAACATCGATGACATCTCTCTAACAGGCACAAAAATGGGTCGTTCTCGGATGTATCTGTAGGGAATGTCATGTAAGTGTTGACATCTACTTTTTGCTGTAAACCTGACTGACATATCATGCAGTTGTATGTCGTTAAATCTTTCCTTGGTCTTCCGAGCTCATTGTTGGCGTTATCGATAGACTATCTCTACAATGACGCGGAAAGATGGACAAGCCAATACAGTCCAAGCCTTCCCCGATGACGTACGTTCTGTTCGTGTTTTTGTGCGCGCGCGGTAGACTAATTTTTTTTTCTGTCTTAGTTCCGTATGATCTCTGGTACAGTTTCATCAACTAATGACCTACGCCTACGTTTCTCATTATATATGGGTCTCAGGGGACATGACACTTCGGTCTTATAATTCCAGCAGCTACGCTCAACAAGCTATCACCTTCCTGTGTTTGGACTTTAACGGAGTGTCAACGAAATACAGCTCGCTTCCTCCTGTCTCATGTCCTAGCGGTGTCCGTGCTCAGATTGTGCGCACTCTTCAAATTTTTAACTCTCGGTAATACTAATCCTTAGTTGACTTTCAGAACTTTCCGATGTGCTGGGATGGCGTGGTACGATATCTATTTCTTGTGCCAATTGATACGTTTTATTTATCAAATACTCACTGCAGAACGTCGACTCTGCTGACCATAAATCCCATGTTGCATTTCCTTCTGGAGGACCAGACAGTGGAACGTGTGATGACCCCGCTTACCCAGTTACCATGCCGCGTATCTTTATTGAGGTCAGTCTGTAGTGCATTACTCTGCTCTTTCCATACTAAAGTGAAAGCAGGCTTACTTGAACACCGGTCCATGGGACGCAATCCGTGAAACTGATGCGTTGAACTCTACTCAGCCATACGTGTAAGTCTTCTCGATGTTGGACGACAGTGGTAGAGAGTTGATGTCGGTCTGTATAGTTACTCTTTCGGGGACCCTTACGGCTTTGGATACCACGCTGGTACGTCTATATTTCGAGTTTTCAATAGCTAGCCATTCATGACCGGCCCAGATTTCTACAATGGCTGGCAAAGCGGGATTCTTCAAAACGTTTTGGACAAGTGTGCATGCAGTAAGTGGACCCCCTATGTACATGTCCTTGTGAGTGCGTTTCTAATATTGCATGTCATAGCTTCTGCTGGATTCGGTGATGCTACCTGCTGTGGCGATCTTGGTGTCTTCACTCTCGACACTTCTGGATCTTGCAACCTTACTCCCATTGTCGACGAGCAGGGTATGTAAATTTCTGCCTTTGTATCTGCTCCTTGCTGAATGACCCGCAGTAACTGGAACTATGGCTCAACTCCCGGGAAATAACCCAGTCCAATATGGTCCTGAGGATGCGACAATCCACGCCGCCACGACTGTTCCTGCCATTTTGTCACCAGCATATGCGTAAGTGCAGACAAAATCATGTCAAAGTTGTCTCTCATATCTCCATTTATCATCAGGTACACTGGCTCCAGCGCGACCGCAACTGGCAATATAGTGACCTCGGCATCTTCGGTCGCTGGTGGATCCGCCACGGCTGCTAGTACTACCTCCGTTGCTCCTCGACCAACACTGCGTCCGCATCCGACTCGAGCACATTTCTCGGACTCGGGTTCTGCGAGTGTGACTGCGGCTACTACCAGCAACGCAGCTGTGGCCTCGTCTACCTCTTCATTTGTTACTGCAACCTCTGACTCGGACGCAGCCTCGTCTACCGATGAGGCTTCCGCCACAGGTACCTCTTCTTCGGTCACTATAACCTCCGACTCGGATGCAGTCTCCTCTACCGATGAGGCTTCCGCCACAGGTACTTCTGCTTGGGCCACTACAACCTCCGACTCGGATGCATCCTCCTCTACCGACGAGGCTTCCGCAACAGTTGTCTCTTCGACTACCGATTTGGATGAAGCTTCCGCTACAGTTGTCTCTTCAGTCGCTACTGCAGCTTCTTCCACCGCCGTTTCTTCCTCATCCGGTACCGGAACAAACACATCCTCTTCATCGCCTTCCTCTGGTGATGATGACGACGAGTATGAATACTACTGTGAAAAACGGCCCAAGAAGAAATCCCGCGCCTTGGTCTCCAAGGCTCGCCGTCACCATAGACGTCTCGCTTCCAATGATTTCTGAACGAATCATCTACATTCCATCACTCATTTTCTTTATCACACTCTCTGATTTTTGCTCTCGTTTAACTCTTGACTCGACGTCACGCATCGCTCTCTCTCTCTCATCATCATCATCATCGTCATTGCATATGAACCGCTAGCGGTCTCGCTTTATACATTGTATACATTTGTCCTTGTTTTATCGTGTCGTCTGCAGCGAGGATGCAGGCGGCCTGGTCTGGCTCTTTATCCGGATTCCTGAAGAAGACCCATGTCCTTCATTCTTACTTGTACTGCCACTTAGCTCTGGTAGGCGGGGTAGTATGGGATAGAGCACTCTAGGTTTTGGATCTTGCAATATTGCTAGCACTTTGGGGATTCGCTTCACGATGTACATACATATCTAGATTTCCGTTCTTGATGAACCAATACTTGCTCCTGCGTTCACTTCCAATATTCGTCCATGCTTTCAGTTCTTAACTAGATGATAAAGACATGGACGGAAGAGCATGAAGATCAAGAAGACTAAGTACGGAAATCCAGACTGGAACTGCGCTCAAGCTGAGCAGAGCAGACATAGTACAGTGAATTTGATTCGTCAGACGTAGACCAGTCCCCTCCAATCCAATAGAGCTATTGGACCAGTAACATCCCGCTTATGCGAGACAATCCCCGACTCCCCCAAGCTCATCAAAAAAATAATCATATATAATATATATGTAAATGGCCAAAAGAATGTAATGAGTTGAGTGCGCACCTAGCCATGTCGGACAGGGTATGTTGCATGTGTTCCGGGGCACCCAAACCATCATTGCAGAGAGGAGAAGTTGAAAAATAGGCATCAGGGTACCCAGTAACGACATCAAACCATGGCGTTGTTTCGATAGACTCGAATAATTTCTCCCACATATTGCTGAAAGTCACAAAGCCCACCGTGCAAGCATCATCGATGAGGATGGCGGTAGTCTCAATACAGACGTTCCAACAACCGTTGCAAAACAAATCACGAACCAAGCTTCCTATGAAGGAAGCTATAATTTCCTCCGCTGCAGATGCTGCACAAAAAAACTTGAACGAGACTGTCTTGAGTGGATGCAAGGTGCTCTGGCGGCGGGCAAGCCACACAACTTCCTGGCAGACTCGACAACAGTGCATCCAACCTTCAATATCAATATGACATATTCCAATGCAATACAGTAAGAATGAATGCTGCATTCGACCTGAGGCAGTTGAGGCAGGGTTGCAATGGCACTTTGGTATACGGAAACGATGCTGTCTACATTGTCCTTCTTGCGTGAAGGGGGCAAAAAATCTGCATAATATTTGATGGGTATAGATTCAAAAGCAGTGGTTAATGATTCTGTGTCGCTGTAGAGCCATCGTGGGGCAGATGAGGCAGTTTCAACAAATATTGATCCGACATTAGACGCGATTTGCTTGCAATTTTGTCATTGCATAGTCGCCACGCAGCCGTGGGGCAAAGATCTGAGCGAAAAGTCACGTTTTTGGCTCGATCGTAGGGTACAAGGCCCTCTCACTCCGTTCGAGAGTCGGGGATGCGAGCTATAAAATCAGAGAGGATCGGTGCAGCAGTGTACTTCGTCTCTGATGAGTCGATTTTGTTGTATTTGCCGCGTAATACTTAAACCGTTCTTCCTTCCTTCCTTCCTTCCTTCCCGGTAGCTATTTAGGGTGTATAAAGTAAGTCCCCAGAAGAAAATTTCTCTCAGCTGCTGGTCCAGTTCCCTCCGACACGATTTCGCTGGTGAAAATCTTGGTTCTGTTTCATTATCTTTTTACATCAACTTACGAGTTATGCATTCCAAACCGCTCTACCTTATCCTTATCCTCATTCTTGTCTCTGTTGTATGTGCGATCCCTCTCCCTGTAAGTCGCTCGCTCGTACTCAAATTCAAAGCTAAACTTCTGTGTTTCATCTGCTGTTATTTACCAGGCTGACAGTGGTCTGGAAGCACGCCGCGACAAGCTTAAATACACATGCACTTTCTTGAACCCAGGCAGCGTTTTGGATCAGACCTCACACCCTGTGGAAGCCAAGGTAGTCGAAAAAGTACCGGAACAAGTTGAGGCAATGGTCAAAGAGTTTTTGACGAGCTCGCATGATGAATTGGGCGCGAAGATCGCGACGAGCGACATAGAATGGCAATTTCTTGCGTATGACAATTCCTATCAAAAAATTGCGGCGGCCTCGCCAGTCTACTTTGAGCTCTGGGGCGGGCGAGGTGCATGTAGGAGGCGCAGATGTGTACTATATGAGCCCACGGCCATGTATTGGATTTGTCAGTAAAGACTCAGGAGGTTCTCTTCATGGGATCATAGCCCGGCCTAGCGGTGATAATATTGTCGTTAAAGGAGCTGCATCACTTGTTGCAGGAGGTGAACCATACTTCTTTCTGGGCCTTTTCCTGCTCTAATTGTTTGCCCAGTGTTTTTCACAAAGGACGCGCAGGTCGCTACTGGACTGGAAAAGCTTGATGCACACGCTCATGCACAAGCCGAGAGCATGGTTAAATGGGTGTTTAACCAGCGGGAGCTTAAGACACACTTGGGGTTCCAGATGCCTCCAACCATTTCTTTCTCTGATCAGTTTCCTTACGAAAGCATTCTGCTAGGAGCAGCAGTCGGCTTTCAGTTCTTCGGCGGGAAAACGTGCACGCTATCAAAGCCATGTCGCGGGGTTATTCAACTTGGTCTTGATCATGAGAAGATGCATTATGTGAAGGTGATAAGTACTAAACCAGCTGCCACCTTTGAAATTGGGGCTCCACTGGCCGAAGGTGCGTCTGTTTCTTATTCCTTTTGAACTCAGTCTCATCCCCTTGTATCAGTTTCCTTCACGAAACCCACACCTCCTGTGCCGGAAAGCGTCATTGGGAAGGCGGACTCTTTAGCCCAGAGGCTAGTGACATGGTTATTGGCGCAGCCGAATGTGTGCAGAGTTGTGGGATTCTCCAAGTCGCCTACAATTATCCACTTGGATAAGTTTCCTCACGACGTTATCGACAAAGAAGCATCGGTTCACTTTCAGTTCTACGGCGGAGACAAGTGCACACCAGTCAAGCCTTGTTATGCCTCGGTGGGTATAAATCACAATACGGAACCACATCCTCTCCGTTATGGATCAGTGTACGATTACAATTACTCTTTGGGATTCGATTCTAAAAAACAACCCATTGTTAGCGCGCATGAGGTATGTGAACCAGGTGTTTCATTTTACCTGATCCCACTGATATGGTCTTCTAAGCGTTGATAACATCTCCTTTGTATGCGCACACAGTCACCCTAGAGAGCAGGAAAGCAGCAGGTGCCGCTGTAGTTGATGAGAAGTACTTGAAATGCATTGTTAATGATCAATACAGTATTGAATGTGAGTGTGTCGTTTTTCGCAGGTGTACTGTATTACGTGTGGTGCATAAGCTCGCGCTGAAAAAAAGGAAGGAAAGTCAAGCTTACTCTGATTCCCGATTTACTAAAACAGAATGAAACGAAAGCGCAAATCTATCAAGTTTTGATTCCTGAAGGAGGAGAAAGTTTGAATTTCGTACTCGACCAGCGAGTTGTGCTAAGGGGGGGATCAAATCCAGAACCACATCGATATCTGCAAGATATCTGCCATCGGAATCTGGGTGATTTGCCTCTCTTTTTACCTTAGATTTCTCGGGGTTTTTTTCTTCAAGCAGGCAGACTCCTTTGCGTCCTGTTTCTAGAGGCCGGAAGCGAGAAAGATTCATTCGTCGCTTTTGACGGTCAATAACTCAAATCTTGATTCGTGAAATTGTCTCTCATTGCTGTCTGACTACAGCTTTGGCTTTGGCTTTCGCTCATATATGAAGTATGGTGGTATGGCGTATATTTTTTTCTTCATTACGATGCCGCTTGTTAGATAATTATTGTTCCCTTCTCTCTAGTTTACCGATTCCGCCCGAGTAAAAACCTATTCACGAAGCTTCTTCAGACGTCCCGAATGCCTTTGCCAATGCTGTAACCGCATCGGAAATCCCAGTGGCTCCGCTCTTCATTACGCTGTAGTTGCTTCAATGGTCAGAAACTTCATTTAACCAAGCATAAACATCAATACTCACTCTATTTGCCAGTTCGAAACATGTTATCAGCCGCGAATCGCGAACGAGTCAAAAATCCTAAATAGAAACTCACTGTCAAGCATAAAGTTCAGGTGAGTTCCTCCTTTGTAAATCACACATTCAGCTTCCACACCACACTTTATCAAAATTTTCTGCATATGCCTCGGATTCATTGCAGAGGATATCCATCTCTCCAGCTCCAATCCAAGCCTTTGGTGCTTTCTTCAGCAATTCCTCGGGAGCTAAGAGTGGAGAGGCTTCCCATTTCAGCCAATCCTCTTCGCTACGGAAATACATGCTCTTGAACCATTCCATGTGCACCGGCCAGAGAAATGGTGCATGCTTGTTGGATTCCCAGCGACCGCCTGGGCCATCGGAGGCGGTTTGGTCAATAGTGGGAGCAAAAAGGAGTTGTAGCGCCATTGGTGCCGGCAGAGGAGGGTCGAAGGAAGCTTCGGCTGACTTGAGTGCGATGACTGCAGCCAGGTTTCCTCCGCTAGTATATATAGTAGGTAACATGTTAATTTTGTTGGTCAACTGCCAACTGTAAACTGATCTTACGCAGAGAAACCTCCAGCAGCTATCTTGGATGTATTGATGTTGAGAAGAACCTTCCCGACTGTTAGGATCCACTGTAGGGCCTCGACAGCGTCTTCAACCGCGGCCGGAAACTTATTCTCAGGTGCCAACCGATAGTCTACCGTTATCACAACACATTTTGCGCCTAGATTTCCCGCTTTATCAGCTATCCTTGAGTGGTTCGTAATTCATTTCTGCTCACCAACACAGAGATTCGTGATGATGGACTGCTCGCTGTTGAGCCCTCCTAGCGCCCACCCTCCTACGAAGGGATGTAGAGCATTATGCTGTGAAGAGAAAAAAGGTAGACGGACCTCCTGCAAAACACATAACAACAGGTCAGTGTCAAATCCTTCAGCAACATCGATCGATCTAAATACCATGAAAATATACCAACCCCGGCCAGCCTGACTTCGGTGGCTCTCCCAGGGGCGTATACGCCCTCATCATTTGCCTGTTCTTCAACTCAAATTCCTCAATTTTCCCTACTTCAAGCGGTGTCTTTCGCCCTATCGTCATAAGTTCTGGCCCCCGTGTCTGGACTGGATCCCATTCTTGCTGCGGTGGAGAGTGTAGAATATATTTTTGGTGAAAGTCAATGTATTCAGGATCTAGGTTGGGGATAACTGAAGGGTGAAGGGGTTGTGTTGGTTTCTGGAGGGTGATCGACATTGGGATGACCTGCTGGATTGTATGATGGGGGATGCAGTCTTAAGTAAGGCTAACCGCGGCTCTGATGGGTAAATTGTGCTAGATCGGATTTCCCTACCCAATTTGAGTGATGCAAAGGACGCGAGTACAGTAGTACGAGGAACATTCGATTTCTTTATCTACGCGGTGATTGGGTGCATTGAATATGATATCTTGAACTAAGCTCCGGTGAAGAGGTTCTCTTGTACTTCCGCGCAATGTATCGCTTTTCAGCACCGAACAATCGTCGCTTTCATTTGCTTTGGTGGCTACCATAATCAATTAATTGATTACGTCTCCCAGAGTAGTTTATGAGCGATACTGGAAGGTTAAGGCGGATCCAAGATGGAACAAAATCTGCAGTTAGATTAGACAGATAAAGACGAATTAAGAGGGAAGGACCTAGATGACTGGCGCTACGGCTTTGATCTTTTCATTCGTAGATCTATTCACACCCCATTGTCAAGTAGACCCTTTCTGGATGTATATATTGTTTCTCCAAAAGATGAGATGAATGCTAAGCGTCAAAGGGCTTGCAATAAGTAGATACAGGTCGGTAGCTGTAATGATATATATACGAATATGGCATTCTAATTGAGCATAGGAAAGATTGAAGGTGTACATTGAGTCTCGTCTCCTCTCCATGTCCTTCGTCGTTATAAAATGTTCACCACGGGTGCGCAATTGCCCAGTAATCCCCGCATACAAGAATAAGCTTCCGCTACACACATCCTTCTCACACCGTTGACCGCCCTCACCATTCTCCACCGTGACATCAAAGTAGGCAAATTCTTGGATGAACTGTGCCAAACATTTATTCGAGGGTTCAATTTCTGGTGTGCGAGGCGGAAGAGTTCATCGGTCTCAGATCTGAGGGAGAGAATGAGCTCTTTGATCTGTGTCACAGCATGGTGTTGTTGAGTGTCATTGCATTTCGTTACATGGAAGAGAATACGGGGACAGGTTCTGCAGTACTTTTTGCGAGTCGAGAAAGTAATGTTGACAACGGAGTTGGCGCCGTGTCCGATTTGGGCCACTGGAGCAGCCGGGGGGGTGGCGATTGGAGGACAGCGTTGAAGTCCTCGAGCATGAATGTCAAAATGGGAACTCGGTGCGACGTAATTGAGAAATCCGAGAGTCCGACAACTTGATATCCCGTCAGAGGATTATTGAAGTAAGCATTTAAGTAAGCTGGATGTGGTTCAACAGCGGCTTACGGCGATGGTACTGCACACAGTCGTAGAGAGCAGGAAATCAGCAGCTGCCGCGGTAGTAGATTTGAAATGCATTGTCAATGATCAATACAGTGTTGAATGTTTGTTTTGGTTCTTTTGGCAGGCTTATTGAGCGCGTGCTGAAAAAAGGAAAGAAAAGTCAAGCTTGGCACTCCAATTCCCGAGCAATTCCCGAGTTACTAAAACTCTTTCAAGTTTTGATTCCTGAAGCAGGAGAAAGCTCGGAGCTCGTACTCGACCAGAGAGTTGTGAGTCTAAGGGGGGAATCAAATGAAGAAATGCATTGATATCAGCCACAGTTTTTATATTATAAAAAGATGGTTTATTAACCTTTTAGCCACAAGTAAAAGTCTCCAACAGCGGGCACTACAAAATTCAGATGGTAAAATTCATGTGCCAAATCATCAAGGAAGAGCCTGAAAATAGTACAGTAAAAGCTAAGGAAAAAAAGAACACAAATTATTCAGTAATCCACACCATGGCAAAGTATGAATTTGAGTCTTGAAGTGTGGAGCTTTGTCTCCTCTTGACTTGAGGGCTGATTCTGTGACGACTCGAGTGAGTAGTAGACTCTTGAGAGAGGCCCCCAGAAACTACCGCCAACCTCTGTCCGGAATAGCGTATTTTAGGTCGCAATTTTGGCGATTTTCCTGTCCTATTAAGTAGTATAGCGTATTTAGGCTAAAAAATTTGCTTCCACATACTTTAGGTTAACGCGTGAGGGCCAAACCGAAAAATGTAAGGTATCTCGGCTAAAGAAGCATTTGCATGAAGCACTATGGAAGAGCTAAAGTGCTGAAAAACGTGTTCCAGTCTCTTGAAAGTGTACAGAGGCCAGTAGGGCTCGCTCAGGATTATTTTTGGATTTTATTTTGATTTTTTCGCAATTTTTTCGAATTCATGTAACTGTCCCTGTCCGAAATAGTGTACTTGAGGCTGTTTGGCTGGACAAGGGTTAGGGGAAGTTTTTGGGGGCCTCTTGAGAGTTGAGAGGAGTGACTAAGTAGTCACGATTAACTCTGGAGAGCAATGCCACTATGCATCATAATTCATGTTCAAGTGCTGAAAGCACCTCTGCATTAGTATTTATCATATTTCCCAGCAGGGATTCAGTATGTTATAGCAAGACAGATTGATGGAAGAGCTCAAGATGAAGGTGGGCTGAAGCTCCACAAGCACCCGTTCAGCTTTACTATGCTAGAGTGGCGCTTATTTTTCTTCCTCTTGAAATGCAGCCACGACCATGCAACATTCCACTCCAAGTAAGATAATGCTCTCATCCCAAAAGCCCTATTTCATCTCCTTCCAGCACTGCACTTAGCCTTCATGCTCCATAATTGCTGACCAATGCGGCACACCAGTTGTAAATGGAGGAAACTGGTCAAGCTCTTGTTCATTATCAACCTTGTTCTAACAGATTTTGTACTAAACAACCAAGGCCAGAGCATGGGTATGAGAGAAGAGAAGACTCTGATCACTCAAAGCCCTATACTTGCCCGGGGGATTTCAGATCTTTCAGCTGGGCTTGGGGTTCACCAGACTTGTTCCTCATCCCCATCCCCATTTGCTAGTCCCCTACTGGTCCCTCTCTAGGTGTATATCTTCATATCATCCCTCTTTTTTGCCGACATCTCTCAGAGAAGCTCCTTGTAGCATTTGGCTGGCAGCAGGAGTTTTCGCTTTCCCTCCCTTCTCAGTGTATCCTTTCCAAGCAGGCTGTACCTCCGCTCAGTGTGGCGCAGCCTATAGGAAGCCTGACCTGACTTGAACCATTTTTGGCGCTGAAATCTACTTGGGGTTTTAGGGCAGGTGTTTCTTGGGCTCGCATGTGCACCTCGCATTGTTTACCATTTAGTATCCCTTACGTTGGGTTGAATTGTCAAGCATGCGTGCTTCAGGGCCTGTTATCTGTTGCCTCGAGCTTTAACTCTCAAAAGCATTATATATTGCGCGGTTGTAAACAGTCTGTAGAGTCAAAGCAAGGACTGCCAGTGCTTAGCCTATATCAACCACCTGGCTTCAGACGTTCCGGTTCCACCCTCCCCTAAGGAAACAAAGAGGGCGTGCCTAATTCAGTACTTCAGCGTCTTTGTTCTTGGTTCCTCGTTTGCTAACGATACCCTCAACTAGAGTGTGATCAGACTGGGAGTGGCACTTGAACATCATCTGCCTCAGAGTTCTTCAGATGGGCCTATGTTTATGTCTGCGTAGGTTATCTGATGTAATTGCTCCTCAGGACTAGGCTTCAACCTGCAAGTTGCAAATGTTTAGTGTTTTTTTTTTTTTTTTTTCCAATCACTCGATGCTCCATGAATGAATATTAACAACTCACTCCCACTCTTCCACACCTTCCTTCTTCACCTCCTTCCGCTTCCTGTCCACCTTATATATATACTGCCCAGCTAAGGCACAGCAATGCTCATTCAAGAGGACCATTCGAACTCTTGTTTCCCAGTATAGCCTGACTTTTTTTTTGCATGTTACTGCAATCTTATAACACCAGCAGCTACGCTCAACAAGCTATCACCTTCTTTTGTTTGGACTTTAATGGAGTGTCAACAAAATACAGCTCTGTCTCGTGCCCTAGCGGCATCCGTGCTAAGATTGTGCGCACTCTTCAAACTTTTATCTCTCAGTCATGCTAATATTTAATTGACTTCCAGAACTTTCCGATGTGCTGGGACAATTTTTATTTCTTGTTGTAACTGTTTATTAAATACTCCTTGCAGAATATCGACCCTGTTGACCACAAATCCCATGTTGCATTTCCTTCTGGTGGTCCAGACAGTGGAACATGTGATGACCCCACTTACCCAGTTACCCTCCCACAGTATCTTTATTGAGGTCAGTGTTCAGTACCTTACTATGTTCTCTCCATCCTAAAGTGAAAGTAGGCTTACTTGAGCACTGTTATAAGGGACGCCTACAGGGACACCGATGCATTGAACTCTGCTCAGCCATACGTGTAAGTCTTCTCGATGTTGGGCAAAAGTGGTAGAGAGTTGATGTTGTATAGGTATTCTTTTGGGAACCCTTACGGCTTTGGATACTACGCTGGTACGTCTATTTCTCAACTTCTTTAGTAGCAAGCCATTCATGGCCAGCCCAGATTTCTTCAATGGCTGGGATAGCGGTGTTCTTCAAAATGTTTTGAACGAGTGTGCATGTAGTAAGTAACCTACTGTGTACATTATGTGAAGATGCGACAATCTACACTGCTACCTCTATTTCTGCCATCCTTGTTACCGGCATATGCACAAGTATGCAAAGATAATGTCCAATTGTCTCTCCTATATCCAAATATCATCAGGTCCACCAACTCCAGCGCAACTGCAACTGGCAGTATAGCAGTAACCTCGGCATATTCGGTCACTGGTCGAATCTACGGTGGCCGCTACTACTGCTATCGTCGTTGCATCTGCCTCTTTGATAAATGCAGACTTGAGCTCATCCTTGGACTCAGGTTCTGCGACTGTGACTGTGCAGCCGCTACCAGAAACGCGGTAGCTCCATCGTCCACACCTTCATTTGCTGCTGCAGCTTATGCACCTTGTCTACCGACGAGATTTCCGCTACAGCTGTCTCTTCATCCTTCAATAATGCAACTTCTGACTCAGATGCAGCCTTCGTCTACCGATGAGACTTCCACCACATTTGTCTCATCATCCATCGCTACTGCAACTTTTGACTCGCATGCAGCATCGTCTACCGATGGAGCCTACAGTTATCTCTTCTGTTGCTGTGGCTTCTTTGACCGTTTCAGTACTGGAACCAATTCGTCTTCTTTATCATCATCTCAGTTCATCTGATGGTGAATGTAACTGTGAAAATGGCGAAGAAATGTTGGCTCGCCGTCACCGCGATGCTCTTGGACGTCACAAAACATCAACATCCCCTTTTATTTATCACACTGCTCTTGTTTAACTCTTGCCTCGATGTTACGCATTCTCATCATCATTGGCATTGCATATGGACCATCCATTGTTCATCTGGTTTATTGGGTCGTCTGCAGCGAGGATGTGGGTGGTTTAACTTTTGGCAGGCAGGGTGGTATGGTATGGAGCGTTCTGGGTTTTGGATCCCATATATATATAGTGCTTTTGGATCTCCTTCTCGTGTATGGGATATATTTCAATCCATACAATACATTGAAACTTTACCTCGCAAGGAATAGTAGCCCTACAAATGACGCGGCTGAGAGCGCCGGAATATGCTCGAACAAGTCTGAAACAGCGATGCTGGATGACAAGCTTCTGGTTAGCATCTAATCCGGCATATGGTGAAGATAAATACTAGATCCTGCTTGCAAAATTGGCGAGCTTAAATTCGGAAACCAAAACGGATCAAAATTTATACCTTCCTCCGTGTCCTCCGTACTGCAATGCAAGAAAGTATCTCTGTAGAGCGTACCTATGCTCAAAATTTGACTTCTCACCTTACCGAAACTGGTGAATTCTTGTTATAGTGGCTTGCTCTCCCCGCAAAATTAGTCTCAATTTTTAGTCTCAATTTTTACCGAGTATTCTGCGCTCAGCTTTTGTTGCGCCCCAACCCAACAATAAGGAGGTCGATGGTTTGGTCTTTCGAGCGCAAGCGCGACTTGGAAGTCAGCTTTTCGTTCAACGTTATAATCTGTGAATCTGTTCGTCTAACTGAATGTCGTCGCCTTGGACTCTTCGATAAACTGGATCTGGTGCCACAGTTGCTTCTAATGCTATTACATTTAAAAACAGGCAGCCTAAGGCTCACCCAGAAAGGAATCAAACCAAGAGAACTATGTACCAGAAATTTCGCTAATGTTCTAGAAGTTTCGACATACTTCAAGACTGAAGAGAGCCTGCGTCATATCTCTGGCGAAGACACAGAATTTATGAGCGTCACTGTGACGAAAAGTAGACGACGTAGAACATTCTAGCAAACATCTAAAAGGTATAAAAGTCAATCCTCGGGTCACAAACATATCAAACATACTTACACTCACATTCACGGCAACATGTCTACCAGTCTCTACTATTACGAACCCTTCTACCACTTTGACCGCTTCTTCGATGAAGCTTCATCTCCAGGGCCACAAAACAGACGCCAGGGTGCTGGCTTCAACACTGCTATTCAGGCCATGAAGCCAAGGTACGTTCATTTCCTTCTGTGCGACTCATGATGAGCCTCACCATGTGGGTACAGGATGGATCTCCACGAAGACCAGTCAAAAAACACCGTTACCGCGACCTTCGAGCTGCCAGGCCTCAAAAAAGAGGACGTGCAGATCGACCTTAATAACGGCCAATTGACAATCTCCGGTGAAAGCAAAATCTCTTCTGAGCATGAACAGGAGGGGTATCTCATCCGCGAGAGAGGATTCGGAAAGGTCTCGAGGACTTTGAAGTTGCCTCAGGGAATCAAGGTAAGTTTGTCCGTTCGAGTTGCTGATAATTTTTCTGATTGCGTTGCAGGAAGAGGAGATCAAAGCTTCGATGGAAAATGGGGTCTTGACCATCACTTTCCCTAAATCTGGGGCTGAGACTGCACCGAAAAAGATCACTATTGGATGAATACTTTGGTCGGAAGGAGGTTTCGGTATTCGTGTACTTACAAACAAACAACGACAATGTATAGCATTCAGTAAATTTGTATGAGAGGATTGATAATACAAAGAATCACAGTCTTCTAAGAATTCAGTATTCTGAGGGTGAGCCCTAGATGTCTGGGGACTAAAACGTCCAGATTCCCAGAGAATTTCTTGGCTTGAGGGGAGGATCATGGATATCAACATGGAACTCACCTAACACATCTGGGCACGTCCAACCAAACCTGACAGTCACGAACTTTCTGCCTCCAAGCGAAAAAAAACGCATCGAAGGAGCAATACAGTGGGTTATGTTTGATCCATAAGCGTAGGTCAATATGACAAATACATAGAGAACCTGGTACCGAGTTTTTGAAGATCATTCCTTCAAGGATGATTGAGCCTAGGACTTTCGCCAATGTTCTAAAAATACTAAATGGTGTAGAAGTCAGTCCTCCAAGCCTCCAAGGTCGTCAAACATATTAAGCACACCCACATTCACCAACGTCTCTACTATTACGAGCCCTTCTACCACTTTGACCACTTCGTCGATGCATCTCCAGGGCACAAAATGGATACCAGGGACTCATGCTACGAAGCCGAGATACGTCCGTTTCCTCCCGTACGACTCATGACGAGCCTCAACACGTGGATACAGCCCAGACGAAGAACGCAGTTACCGCGACCTTCGAACTGCCAAGCCTCATAAAAGAAGACGTGCAGATCGACCTTCACAACGGCCAATGGACAATCTCTTCTGAGCATGAACAGGAGGGGTATCTCATCCGCAAGATGGAGAGGTCTCGAGGAATTTCAAGTTACCCCAATGAATCAAGGCAAATCTCTTCTTCCTTCATTCTTTCGAGTTATTGTTCTAACCGCATGTGTATAGAGGAGAAAGAGATCAGTGTTTCAATGGAAAATGGGTCCCTTTCCCCAAATCCAGGACCAATAAAGATTACCATTGGATGAGTAGTTCGAACTTCGAGGATGAAGATTGGAGCGCCGCGCAATAAGAAGATGTATCAATACGAATAGGAACATTCTGGGCAACCCATGTATAACATTCAGTTATGATAGGAGTGAGAATGAGTAGGAAGAGTTGCAGTATCTAGACGGCTTGTCAAAACCCGTACACGTTTCTTGGATTCTCACTGTCAACTATTGGTACACACGCTTGATCAGAAGGAGTGAAGACTTCCGTGCCATCGAATAAAAATACACCGAAATTTCTGGGGACATATCAACGTTGGAGACTCTGCGCATCCAATGAAAGAACTCACCATTCCGAATAATATAATACATCTTGTCAAGTCTACTTGAACCATCATAAGGCCACTCTCACTTCACCGTATAACCGGAGTTCCTGGTACTGGGGTAGGTGACTGCGGGACGCTGAGATCCCCGTTGATAATATCTTGTATAGAGGCTTCGAGAGCATCAACTCGAGTCGACATTTGGGTCACTACAAAGGTCCAAATTAAGATCAAGTGCCTGAGTAACTGAATAACCAGATAAAAGAACGCACTTCTGTCCAACATTTGGGTCGACATTTCGTCAAACTTGGTATCGAGTTGTTCAAGCAGCGTTTCAACCTGTCCAATCGCAGTTGGATCAGAAATTTATTCGAGAAGCACGGAGAATAACACAGACAAATGCCGTTAATTCATGAGGACTGGAGATGTTACTGGGTCCCAACGAAGGCTTGGGTGCTGTGGTTGCCTTTTTCGCTAAAGGTGTCTTCTCCGACATGTCGTTGTCAGTAGAATTCTTGGCCGGAGTGGCTGGCGTAACCTTGAGCGGTTGAGCAGTAGAAGTAGAAGCCATCGAGAAGGGCAAACGCAAGGGAGAAGGGGCGAATACTTGATGACCGTTGAAAGCAAAGAGCGCTCAAATTGCGTGGGCCGATCGGGCCGATGGGCGTTCCCTTCTGTCAATTATTTTCAAGCAAGCAAGTATGTACAAGTGTAATACGAGAGGGTCTACGAAATACATTACTGTAAGTTGCCATATAAAATACCAGTGAATACTAGAATGATAGTCCTCCGCGGACAAGCTGAACCATTCTCAGTCTGGTTGTCGATATCCCTGGATATTTGCCATCTGGGCTCTTTGAATTTTAGGCTTTTGGGGCCGGACGCTGAAAAGGTGATTTATGTGCTGTGTTGTTAGACAGATTCCAGACAGTGGCGAAGAAAACGCCACCACGTAGCATGTTGCTGATACCCACAGGACATGGATTCCCTGTTCGGATCGCATGAAGAGAGTCGGAGGGAGACTAGCGTAGATAGAAAAATCCCTTTGCTAAATCACCATCGTGAAAGTGATCGCCGCAATCTATCTGTAGGTTCAACGTAACCGTGGCTGAAACTCTGACGGCTACTTACCTGTACCTACGCAGCCGGAAATATTATCCAGTAGCAGAAATCGATTTCCTAGAAATGAAACCAAATGTCATGAGCTGGTCGCCATTTGAGTATACCAAGTAGCAAACATAGTTGCGATCCGCAAGTAGCGGAAAGATGTATTTCCGGGCAAAAGGAACATATGTATATCTGGAAGGGTTGATGGATTAAAACGCAAGGGGCCGGGAACTAAGTATGAACAATCGATGAAAGCCATGTCAATGAGGTGGCCGCAACAATACAACGCGGCAAGGGATCTGCGTTTTGCACTCTTTCGGCTACGAATTCGAACGCATGCATTTGTAAAATGATATAGCCTGGACTGAGAACGTGTCTGGAATATGGAAGGAATGGTACCCATTGGTAGGCGCGAACAGCCTGTTATTTTAGAAGGCCTGGGTTAAATTCCGCGAACCAGGTCCAAACGTAAACAGTTGTTGTGTGTAGAACACGCACACCAGATGAAAAGCCGTAGAATCCACTAGGAGAAGAGATTAAATCCGTAACTCAGCAGAGAATACAGCTCACCCAGGGCATATATCATGATTTTGAGAATCCAGGAGATGGTCGTTTGTGTAACATTACGGCACAACGGCAATATGTTCCGTCGGGAAACGCCGCCGCGTATTCCGAACTTTCCGAAATTCGAAAATCCAACAATCAATTTTCATTTCTTTCTCCATCTATTCCCACTGCACAGGAAGATCGGCCACTTTAATGGCTTCTTTGTCCTTGAAATCTTGTATACCTGTGCGATCTGCATTCTTGTTAAACCGATGTGATACTGAACGGATGTACTCAGCTTCGTGATGGTGCTCAGATACCCATCTTAGGATTCGGTGAATATAGCTCTCCCTCCGGAGTCTCCTGAAATCCCCCTTCATATATCTGACTTGTGGCAGGAACATATGAACTAGATGGAAAGGACGCGTACAACGCGGTGACTTGGGCCTTAGAGGTGACGTCGTGTTCCAAAGCTAAGATACAGCTCGATACAGCTCGATTAACTCCTCATATCTTCCAAGGCCGGCTATCGCCACATCGTGAGCTGCTATCTTCTATATTCTCAATCTATTCGGTTCTCCTTCCCGATTCCAGGACTCTGCCGGTATTTCTTCGCGTATTGGTTAACGTTCTATATCTGCTCATACTGGATTCAATCTCTATAGAATGGTATGAAAATGAGCGAGAATGTGGCAAAGCTATTTTGGACTTTTGTCACAAAAACAACATGCCCCGCTCCAGCGTGTTCTACACCACGAAGCTAAAGTATAACAATGGATACGAAGGGGTCACCCGTTCTATTAAAAAATCTGTTGATGAGTGCGGTCTGGGATTTATCGATTTGTATCTCATTCACGGTCCGATTGGTGGTAAGGACGCACGGCTTGAGAGCTGGAGGGCAATTTGTGAGGCGCAGAAATCCGGGAAGCTCAAAAGTATTGGTATCAGTACCTTTGGCATAAGACACATGCAAGAAATTGTGGATTTCTCCGCGAGCGCAGGCCTCCCACTGCCTTCTGTTCATCAGGTACGTTCTCGGAACCCTCTCTACTACTGGTCAATCTTTACTCGCTCTGTGTGGGATAACAGATCGATTTACATCCGTTCCAAGTCCGAAGCGGCATTGTAGAGTTTAGCAAAGCGCATGGGATCGTACTTGAGGTAGACTCCGATTCATGTTTTAATACTTCGACGACTGCTCACTAGACTTCATTAGGCATGGGCGCCACTAGTTCGTGGGCTTCGGTTCAAGCATCCGAGTATCGCAAATCTATCGCGAAAAATACAGCAAGGATCCAGCTCATATCCTACTCCGCTACTCCGTACAGAAGGTCTTTGATTTGCAGTTTGCATCGCAGATCCAATCTAACTACGCTCTAGGGACTATGTCGCAATTCCCAAAACATCGTCTCGGCAACGCGTCGTATCCAACGCCCAAATCTTTGACTTCGAACTCGAAGAGGCGGAAATTCAGGATCTTGATAATCTGGATGAAGGTATCCATATCGGAACATCTTTCGTGAAGGCTCAACTCACTAAAATTATCCAGGGCTTGTTACTGACTGGGACCCTACCGACTGCGATTAACTATAAGATATATACCGGTCCGCGCAATGTAATAGCATGTCTTACCAGCAGAAACATGCTGTATCGGCCCATTGCGCCTCGATCTCCTTGGATGTACTGCAACAAGATTTCAATCATCGGTGGTTTGATGCGCCCCCGCTCATTTGCGTATAAGCTCTATACAATCACTCTCCTCGATCAACTTCAAGGTTACTTTACACTTTTTCAAGATATATATTTCATCTCAGGTACAACCTTCTTCAGAAGCACAGTTTCATCTAACTTTTGATACATTTTATTATACTCTATCTGTGATCATGAAGAGACATATAACGATCGAGATTTTCGAAATTTTGAAGGAAGGAACTGTACTATGGCGCAAGTAAGCTTATCCTTAACTTCATAGATCTCAGTTCCTAATTATGATTGGCGCTAACTTGCCTCATTTGTACTTGAAAACCAGCTGTAGCCAAGTTGCTGGCTACTTTCCCATGATATCGTCGAGCTGGAGATTGATGAGAGAAATCTATTCCCTTTAGGAATGGGAACAATTTTGCACTGAGGAAAAGAGGCAGCATGACTGGCAGTAGGTAACAGGTAACAAATATTCGACGCAATTACTCTGTGAGTGTCAGCCTGAGACCGTGACATCTATATTACTTCAGCCTGCTCACGGTCTTGGTCTCATGTACCAGGCTTATTCCTTTTTCATAAGCGATTCCGCCGATCAGATTCGTCGGGGAGAGGTTCGAATCAGTGCTTCCCACCACCTACAACTGACAGTTCGAGCAGGTTCGAGCCTGCAGGCTGCCAGTACCAACTCCGCCGTTGTTCCACCGTCTGCTCCTCCCAACTATTAATTGTTAGCTCTAAATTTCTACTTCATTCTTTGACCAACCATCTATTCAGAGGCCTGAGCTATGCGTATACTTACATATTCCGCTCCAATTCCGAATCCGTCTTCAGTTGCGGAGTTCACTTCAATAGCGACAGCCAGCACCCACGATAAAGGTGGCAATGAATAGTAGCAGCGGCAGAAAGGTAGGATGCAGAATGAAGTGTATAGCTCGAGCTGTCTCCAAATTGATTTGAGTATTCCGTATAGGAATGATGTATCCGCGTTCAGTAAACCGTGACCTTCGAAAACTTTGTTGTTCTTCGTTTTCCAGGATCCAGGGCACCAAAGGAGCTGATGTTACTATTCGCGATTGGCGTCGCGATATTGCTTTCATAACCTGCAGGTTTTGTGGATCGGATTCCGTGCATCAAATATGCCCGGGGCCCGCTCCCGTGCTGAAGAGAAGCAGAGATTAGCGCGCGCGCCACATTTGGGCGCTAACGCGACACCCCGACTTTTTCACTACTCAGCACAACGCCAAGCGGCCTTTCCGACCGCACTCTCAACCTCTGAAACTGTTCTCGAGGGCACTCTTTCCTCTAAAGCTCTGAGTCTTGCATACATATTTATTTCGTAACTTCTCTGTTCTTGACAGATGCAATCATCCATAGTTGTCTTTCACCGGCTTGGACCCTGCACTGAGAATTCGAATCGCGGCGATCATATCCTTATGTACTCAAAGCCCATATTCTCTTCACAGCATTCGACCCTCCATAAATACGAATAACTTACCAATCCTCTATTTCAAGATCGCTATCGCATTCTTCTTATGGCTACTCAGCCGCTGCCTACCGAGCTCTCCATGGCCGAAAGGATTCCTCTGGAGCTCTGGGAACGAATTGCGTACTACACAAACGCGAGAGTGGATGCATTTCTAGGACCTCCCGCCGATATCCCTAGTTTGTCCCTCGTCTCTCGATCACTAAATCATGCGATCCGTTTCGACAATAATCCAAGTTTATATACTTGGCTCTTCTGCTTCAAATTTGACTATCACGCACCTCTTCGACGCCTCGGAAAAGATTGCCTTACCGTATGGTCAATTGCACAAGAGTTCAAAAAGCGAATCACTGCTTTGAAGCGGGTTCGAACGAAAAACTGCAGTGTTCAAGACCTTTGGACATGTTATTTAATGTAAGCTCCTCATTATCATGTCGTATCCCGAAGCCTACAGTCAACAGGATGTTGGAGAACGACGGAAAGAACGAGCGGCAACTAATTGAGTGGGCTCGTCTTTATGGTTATCTCAAGCGCGAAACATGCACGCGATACGAAACAGATGCTAAGCTCGCCCACGAATTGGTTTCGGGACACCGAAGGAACATCTCTTCTACTCTGGTTATGGTGGATGATGTTCTCCCGAGGTTAGTTGATATTGTTCTCAGTCTCCATGATCATATATCTAATAAAGTAACGGTGCTTAGATGACCTTCGAATCGAAAATCCACAGATTCGAGATTCTTTGGTCTGCCGTCTTCTGCACAGCTTCGTTGTTGCAAGCTTCCGTGTACGCTTTATGTTGTGTACTAAAAGGTTCACCAACTGATTTCACTATAGTATCCCAGTTTTCATGGACCCGAATCGCATCTTCACATCACTTTATCCTCTGATGCAGCTCCCCTCAGCATGGTTTTCAACGTCTCCGACACCTGTTGCCCATGTCAACCATTACTCAAAAGATTTTGACTTGGCTACGCCCTTACTAAGCCTAGCATCTCTTCTCGTCTGGACTACCCGACTAGAAACAACTCGTGAAAGTGTTATGTTCGACCGTAGCGCTGTTTCTTCACTTCCGCTAGATAGAGAAACTGCTGTAGCGAGCATGGCTCAAGGCCCAACTCAGATGGATGTCTTGAAGTTCCATGAACTTCAAATTCATGCCCCTACGCACTGTCCTCTCACCCTTTGTACTTCCTTACCCGAGCAAATTCTGGCTCCTGAGGATGAAAGACCTCTATCCTCTTCCGGTTCTCGATGTTACGATAGTGATTGGTTCCGGTCTGTGGCTTGCTCCAATCCTTTCTCGCCTGCTACGTCGAACCATTCGGTTTATACACCGGGGGCTCTGGTAGGACTATGGGGAGGATTCTTTGTGGTGAGCTTGACTGAATGCAACATTTTTCCAGCGCCTAAAGCTCTTTCATTTCATAGCAAACGAGCCTCGACGTTCATCTTGCCCTTGTTGATGACCCTAATCTTACACCTTCGGAATCAACCATGCTTTACAGGCACCCATTGTACTTTACTTTGCAGGAACATCACTGCTTGCATCCGAGCTTGGCTATAGCACCGGGGAATGATTGTCTTGGAGGAGAGGATTACTTGAATGCGTGGTTACCCCAAGGACTGAAGATTAAGCAATGCGAGGTCAGTTTTCGAATTCAATGGTTTACTTCTCTTTTACACACATGAACAGAATGAGATTGAAGTCTACGATCCCAAAGCACAGAGAAGTGTGTGCTATCAGACATTTTTCCCCGAGGGATCGGTGGAAACGAACGAACAGAAAGGTTGGATCTCCGATTCTTTGTGGAGATTGCCGACTGAATTTGTATTCAGTCCGCCGAAAATATAGAGGATCAGCGGTTGAAAAGCACTCCACGATACGCTACTTCCTCGTATTTCGAAGATAAACTGAATGACATCCTCGTCACAGGAAAGGTCGACTATTACATTGATTCTGAATGTCATTTTGAGGTGCTAAAAGTTAGTTCTTTTCCATAGACCTCAGACGAAGATGGAGAAGCATGGGGACACTATATTATTGTGGGCAGAGTCAGGCTTTGGGATGGACTTGTTGCTTTGCTTCGTACTCCAGTAAGTTCCTGCATTTTGACAAGGTTTATTCTCAAAGCCTCATTTTTCAGCGGGATCCAACTCGTTCGGAGCTAGGTCGCTGGCTATTTAGGGGTTATATACATAACCGCAACCTCGTAGGCCACTGGAGAGAAACAAGCACCCCGCCGCAACTTGTTGGATATCAAGGCGGGTTCGTTGCCCGAAACTATTTGTAGATATTTCTATTCGCACTAAAACATTTATTGCTATATATATATTTACATAAGGTGGAACGATAAGGTGAGAGAGATGCATTCTGCATACATACACCATACACCATTCATTCAAGACCACACGCATCGGCTTTTAGGGTGCCAAGTTGTCATCGACAAGTATGACCATTCTTAGTCTCGATATGTAAAGAACCACTACGTGTATGTTGAGGCTGTAAGCAAATACATATTGTGCCCTTAAATAGTATTCCATCGTATCATATATACTCGAGCTCAATAGTCAATGGAATTCCGCTTTCCTTCAGGAAGTGGCGATCATCAGGAGTTTTTTAGGTCACGTACCGATCCATCGGAATGTAAGTGCAATATGTACAACACTTCGTTTCATGGAAACCCGATACCGCGCTAACACGCTTTTAACCTAGGGAATCCCTTGCCCTTGCCAGATAGAAAGGGGGATGCAGTAAAGCGCAAGATAAAAGTAAGTATAGTGAGTGCTTTGACGGTAAAAAAGCTCAGCCTTGATTTACTTCGTTGAACGAGCGGACCGGTACTTGACTTCAATATGCGGCATTGAGGATACCAGAGCCAACCTGCGGCAGGAGCTTGTATATAACTCTATGCTCCATATTTAGGTTTGTAATAGAAATTTGTAGGGGATTGTAAGGAAATGGAATTGAAGCACCTGCATATCTGCATTTGGTATGATCTCCGATTTTGACTGTGCGGAACCAGAGAGGACACTGCTCGGCATCTATGCAAAACTCGTGATTCTCGATGAAAAGACTTACACAGGCGTTCGTTTCATAGAGACCTCGAGGAAAGATCCTTGAGAAGCCAACTTCAAAATGCAAGAATGAGAGAAGTGGCGTCCTGAAAAGGCTGTCAAGTAAGCCTTGCTTCGCTAACGTTATCCTGGATACTCTATCCGACGCCGGTGGATTCCAGCGCTTCATCCAGGCAGTAGAGGCCTTTTCCGGATCGATAGCGTTGTCCAGATTGGTCCTTGATTGGGAAAAGCACTGCACGTCCAAGGAATAATAAAGCAAAGCCTCAACTTTCCTTCATAAACTCTCCCCGCAACCTCTCCAACAACCTCAAACTTAGACGCACTAAACGATGGCTAGCAACTCCTGTTCTCCAGACGTACCTCCTTTTCATGGCTATGTCGAAACAACAGTGAACGCTTTGCGCTTGATCCATGCCGCACGACAAGGCGTTATCCCCCGCATAACACGTCGGCTCAACGATACGGAGCGAAGGTCCATGATCAAAAGTGGCGCTGTTTTCATTTTTAGTGTTGAAGAAAGCGGGATTAAGAGGTGGACAGGTAGAGTGCCTAGTACATGCATATAACCGCGGCGCTCATCGTTTAGCAAGACGGGCTCCTTTGGTCTCCATCTCGCATTGTCGGAAATTTCCTGGTGAGTGTAATGGTTTATCCAGTCTCTACGGATCTGAGAGAAGTATATTTCTAGGTTTACCGAGAGATAAATGAGCGTGCCAGCAGCCGAGGTAGCCACAAAAAAACATACACTGGGGAGGAATCCCGGAATATCCCCATTCATCGAAACTCTCCTGGACTATCTTCAGGATACAAAAGTACGAGCGCACAAAGTGGAAGCGACCAAGGGACGTTCAAACCAAATGGCCTCATAAAAAAGGTATTTCTTCCGTTCGTGTCGTCAGAATGTCTATTTAACCTGCATTCCAAGACTATAACGGTTACCATCGAGGGTTCCGACCTTCACCTCATCTCCTATTATACCTCGGAGGACATTCGCAATGGTCGACTCAAGGTTCGCACCAAGCCCATTGGGTGGATACATTTGATTGATTTTTCGTGCAGAGACCTTCGTCTCGCCCAGATATTATGGGCCTCTACATGCCACCACATATCTTTCGACTGACAAATTTCAGAGTCCCCCCCAAGGTCGAGATAGGACCAGATGGAAAACCCCGGCTTGTGTAAGTCGCCTGTAGTCGATGTTCTATCTCCGTCTAAAAATTGGAACAGCTCAGAGCCTGAAGAGCAGGATGCGGTCGAGTGCAAAGTAGAAGAACAGACGTACGCGAGCCCGAATTCTTCAGTATCACCAGCACACTCTCCCGTCGACCATACTTTGAACCCTCTATACCCCTTGGCCCCTGCAAACATAGGTTCCAGCTTTGGTTACTCTCGCGCAGGTGATAGGCAGTGGCAAGGGGCGGTGGAAACTACTGCTCGAGCAGGAACTCCATCCATTCGAGGTCAAGAAATATGGCCTCTGTCATCTACAAGTTCGCATCCTCACATAGGAAGCTCACGACGAGAAAGTGCTGGATTGACCCAAAGCGACTCGTGGACGGGCTCTGGTCTCCAGTCCGGTAATGGTCATTCATTAGCATTCATGTCTTGAACTGACATCTTTATAGAGCGTTCCCGAATCCGCTCCAGTAACCCTTACCAGAATGCTGTAGCGCTAAGAGATCACGATAGCCTGTCTGGGCTTAGCACACGATATCACGGAAGCCGTAGTCGCGATATGGGCTCCCAACGTTTGCCATGGATGATGAATTCTGACTCCTCAGACAGGGAGACTCGTAGCTCTCATTCACGTTCCTCCTACGCATCCTCGTCACTTCCATTTGGGGAGGGTTATCAATCATATGGATCGAGCTGGTCCGGGAACGATAGCGGCATAGACATTTCACCTACTCAAGCATCTTTCTCTCCCACTCATCAGTACGCTTCTTCGTACACCTCAGGATCAGGTAAGACCTCCAGTTTGGTTATTTGAAGTTTTTTTTGACCTAGTGGAACCACAGATTAGATTTCTCACTCGAACATATATTTTCTTGGACATTGCTTGAAGCTTCTTACGAACAGAACGTAGATCGTTGTATATACTGTAGCATAACCTATAATCTTTTTCAAAAAAAACTGCGTGAAGAAAATACTGTAGATTGCTCTCTGTAATCATAAATTTCTTACTAAGGAATGCGACTCATTTGCCTCTCCCGAGATACTCGGGATCCTCATCCCAAGGATAGTCGATGTCCGAGGCTCTAAAGCCTTAGAGGCTCGGCCCTGATCATAATAGGATACCAAAAGTCGACGACGCAAAGTTTAAAGCCTATTATACAAGATTCAGAAATTCAGAATAGACAACATCATCCTGCTCATTGACCGAGTAAGAATAAGGTTGTCTATGCATTTTCAACACCGAGGTGAACAAGCACTAAAACCGATTTATTCACCTTTACTGAGAGTACAGATTTTCCCAATCACGACGCAACATGTAATATGGCTAAAAGATGCATTTTGAGTGGGAAACTGTAAAGCACAACCTACTCGTTCTCGCTAATCAACACCGCCTGTCATTTATTCGTTGAAATTGAGCGGATCGAAAAAAGCAGCGTTGTGCGTCGTCTCACAACACGACGTCCAGTTGTTTGGCATAATTAGGAACGAGCTTACAGTCCGCTTGGGACGCAATGCACCGTACAGATAGCCTGGAACAGGTAACAGATTAATAGACTTTCATCAAGGCAAGGCATCGCCGCAAAGAAAAGGGGATTACCTTCTTGAGGTTTTTAATCTTTCCTTCTTCAGCTCCCATGAGCGAATTTGATCTTGAACGGTAAGAGGAAGAAGGGATTGTAAGAGTCGTCGTGAATTAATACACAGCATAAGCTTATTACGGGCGACTCACAAATTTTTGATTCGTGCGTGAGCGATCAGATAGCCAAATTCGAGAACGATCAATTCTTTTCACTGGGCGAAAAAAAAGTCCTCAAACTTTGGTCATGCCATTGCTCAGCGCTCTGTCTCGTGTTAAGGAGCCGACGACAAAACGATGCTTTAGGGACACAAATAGATTAAGAACAGCAGTTTTTAGAGGGTTATCTAAAGCATGAACAGGGTTGGAAGGTTCTGCATTCGACGTAAAGAAAGCATACCTGTGTACGCACACTCGATAATTGGTTTCGAGAAAAACGAACCCCTGCTGCGAACTACTCGCCGCACCGGTGCCTGTGGGAAGAGACGGAGAGGACGAGCCAGAGTAGTGGCAAGCCGAGTGGGACTGAAACGTCGGGGTGAACCTTGCAGTCAAAGTGACGTTAGAAGGGAGATTGAACGTCGTCCTTCGGAGACCGTAATCTCGGAGGTCATCCAGCATCGCCTTTTGTGTCTAACTGTGGTTTTTTGTGAGATATTCATAGACAAAAATGAGGGAACCAGCATGGTGTAGCTGGCCGTGGACAGCATGAAAAAAAAGTGAAGACCTCAACTAGGTCCATCCGTCTCTCCTGCCTCACGGAAAATCAGCCCTCTATGACCATTTATGAGTATAACGCATTTTACCTCGGACATGTGTAGGTATTGGAGTAATAGATCCTACAGCTGAGAGCGCGGGGATGAAGCAAAAATCGAAATCCGAGCGGACATGATTCGGGGTACCGACCCACTGAAGGACCACAATCAGGAAGGCCAAGATCGAACGACATTGAGGAACTCATGTTGTTAGTTACTCATCAGACCACTACGTTGCAAAAACGTAGAGGACTCCTGGCCTCGGATTCTGCCCTGTTCCCGATGACACCATGGAATGGAGGATGGTCTGGAGGTCCTTGAGTTCCGCGCCGCAGAGCTTCTCACCTCCTAGCGCTCCAACGTATATTCGCGTCAGGGCCTTCTACGTCCATCTTGCGTCCATCGAGGCATCTTTCGTTTATACCGAAATTTCCGGTTGAACCCTAGATTCGATGAGGACATAGGAGTTCAACAAGAAAAGGATGGCGTACACTCAATGCCGTGGCGCAAGCCCGAGCATTGGGCGAAATTTTACCGAAGTCAATGTGTAAGATATGAAGCTCTGATAATATGAGTCGTCAGATTGTTCATATAATCCGAATTCATAATGAGAGCAAGTTGGTTTGATTGTAAGGATGCATACGCCATGGAATATCCAACTTGAAAAGGCTAAGTGTTTGCAGAATCAAACCATAAGACCGTAAGTGGTCGCCGTAGCGAATGCCTGAGCTGTCTGATATTAAGGTTAAAATATTAGAATTGAACATTATTGACAAGAAAATGAAGAGACATCAGAAAGGACTCTGACACAAGCGACTCAGAGACATCGTGGAATTGTAATTGAATGGTAATATTTGTCTTGAAAATCATTTACTCGAGCAGAAGGCATTGTCTTTGGTACGAGCGCGGCGTGGTGACGGTTTTGGAAGACATGATGGAGACCACGTGTCATCATGTCTCATCGATTACGCGTCGTAGACGCGCTTTGACCTAAACTCTCATGTCGACTTTATCCGTTCATTCTGCGGCTCAAACACGCAAGCTATGTTCTTCACAGGAAATACCACCTCACTCACAGCTATCACAGATCAAATCGGGTTGTTACGGACCCTCATTGACGAGAATCCCAGCTTGGTCAACGCAGTGGACGCCGTAAATCCATTGCTTCATATATATGATCTGGACTCCTGATGACAGATATGTTCCAGGATGAAAGAACACCTGTACATTGGGCTGCATCTTCGGGATCCCTGGAAATTGTTCGATATCTCATAGATCATAAAGCCGAAGTAGACAAAGTGGATGGAAGCGGATGGTCTGCTTTACATATAGCTGGTACTACTCGTTTATTTTCTATCGCCATTTCGATTTTCACATTCTGAATCAGCCAGTGCGGGCCATGATGATGTGGTTGAGGAACTGGTTGGCTCCGGAGCCGATGTCAACAGGTAACTCTGCGTTAGTCTTTTATACAGCAATGTCTTAAACCTACTCTTATCAAGGCGAAATAGTAAAGGGATAACTCCTTTGTAAGTGTTTGCGTTTCCCGTACTTTGTGCGGGAGGCAAACTTTGCTGGCATTCATCGTTTGTTACTCCTTAACTCAACTGTTCGGTTGAAGACACTATGCAGCTTCAAAGTCACGTCTCAATGTGAGCATATTACCTTATGTGTAATACCCATTTCTTATAAAGATCTCAGATAGGAAAGCTGCTGATATCAAGGGGGGCAGACGTGCGTATAGATATACTGGCTTACTGGAATAATCTGAAAGTTTTCAACAGATCAATGCCAAAGACAAAGCAAATCAAACTCCTTTGTACGTCGTTCATCCTTTTGTGTGATTCCTGCCTCACTCAACCTTCCCGGGGTTTCTTCAGACACCGTGCGGCGACCACAGGATCTGTAGGATTCATTCGACTTTTGCTCGATTCCTCCACTTCAACTATGAAAACGAGACTCAATACACAGGATCGAGTTGGTGAGCGATACTTTACTGCGCCGGACTGTATGTCAGAGTCGAATCATTGAACGAAACGATCGTCGTGATGTAGGCAATACTCCATTGCATCTCGCAATGGACTCTGGCCATGCACAAGCAGCAGTTATTCTTATTGAGGCTGGAGCTGACCGGAGCAGAGTATGATTCAGTTGTGAAACATTACTTTGCGTATCCCTTACCTTTTTTACCCGCAGCTCAATCAAGATGGAGAAGCGCCGGAGGATATGGAAGGCGTTGGAGGTGCGTTCTCGAACCTCATAGCCAAACGACATGTATACAATCTTTTTCTTAAACAGGTGTCGAGCAACGACGTGCAAAGCAGCATGTTGTAGAGTCTTGCGGAAAACCATGAAGATTGCTGTACTAGTAAGCTTTTTTCAGTCATCGGAAACGCATTTTGTTTATCTGCTATAACCTACTAGATATATAAATTACACGTTGTAAAAGTCAAGAACTTCATATGCCAGGAGATTACTCGATCCATTGTTGTACATACCGTCAATGGCTTGCTTCCTCTGGCTGGAATCTGCGGAAGATCAGGTTCACTTAAGATTGCGCGCCGAGGCCGTGCTGCGCAGTGCGTATTCCGTCAATTCCGTCGCATCCCGGATATATTTGTTTCATGACAAGAATCTCTACATCAATGTTTCATCCCTTGATGCTCAGCCACACCAATTTTCTTATAAAATGGTGGTCTGTAAGCGGTACGTGGCCTCAAGCTAGCCTTCACCCCCCCACTCGGTTCTATATCCTTTGTCAACAAGCAGGGCTTGTTTGTCGTTTTTCCGCTCTAACCAACTTCTCAACTCTTGATACATCATGCGTTTCACTCTCGCCTCCGCCATTTTCGTCGTCTTCGCTGCCATGCTCACCATCTTCACGGTGGAGGCAGCTGCCATTAACCGCCGCGAACCTCTTCCAGTTGCCTCGCCTTACGTCGAAGTGCGAGTGGATGCTGGCTCTGATGTAGGAAGTACATACGCGCGAAGGGCTCATGCCAGGGACTTTACAAGAGAAGCCAGAGACTTTTCAGCTGACACTGTTGTTGAAAGTCGATCTGAAGCTGGAGAGACCTATGCTCGAAGGGCTCACTGCCAGGGACTTTTCAAGAGAAGCCCGCGACTTTTCAGCTGACACCGTTGTTGAAAGTCGAGCTGAAGCTGGCAATGTAGACGGAAACCTAGTGAAGAGACTTCACGCGAGGGACTGGCGTTCGATTCACTGAGAGGTATTTATTGTACTGCATTTGTGTCTTCCAAACTGTCATCTCATTCTCATTTTGTTCTCAAATAGATTGAGGAACCACGACGTTGTGCAGATGAGGGATTATTTGAAGGAGGGAATGGGAAGGTTAAGGATTGTTCTATCGAATGAAATTTGTTGATCAAATTTTTCTGTATCAATCCCAATTATTGCTTGAAGAATATTGCCCTCACGGAGCCTAAGTTAAGAAGGGGTTGAGTTCCGAGTTCATGTCGGACATCTTTCTTTTCTTTCTGATCCTCACGCATCATAATTGCTGTCTTCTCAATCATTCAAGAATTCTGGTCATATGGATTGGGAAAGAGTTGGAATCGTGCTGGCAATCATATGTGGCAATCGACTTCTTTGGCAAAGCACACTCTCAGCCTCATGATCATCTGAAAGCTCAAAGTAAGGACCAAACTGGAAGCATCTCAACGCGTCCTTCGATCTGGTCTCAAATTCAGAACGCGAAAGCTGCGCGTCAAATTTAACGCTCATTGCTCGGCGCTTTGTCGGCGCTCAGCTCGTGTGAGCAGAGGCGCCCGAAACTCTTTCTCTTCTTTGCCGCCAACACCAACTTCATTCGATTCGTCCCTCTGTACCTCATGATGCACTTTCCTTTCATCTGGTGACCGGACGGGCCACCACCTCCGCTTTCTCCAAGACTTATAAGACGGTCAGCTCGCAGGATGTCGATCCGACAAATCAAAATGATTTTATCAGCTTTTTTGCTCTGTTATGCAGCCATTGTCTTCCAACGGTCCACTCCAGCATTTTCTGCGTCTTTACCTGGAGATATAGTAGACACTGGATACGCTAAATACCAGGGCAATCGTTCTTTCGAGAACACGGTTGCTTACCTTGGTATTCCTTATGCGGAACCTCCACTAGGAGAACAACGTTTTCGTGCACCAATACCTCTGAACACGACGCGTATCGAACAAGAGGCTGGAGGACAGGTTGTAAATGCAGCACAGTATCCCAACTTTTGTGTTCAAGGAAGCATCGGTGGTAAGTTTTCCTTCTGCTCACGGTACAACGAGAAATATGTATGCTTATTGCTCTTATAGAGGGTGACGCTGGAGGCGCTGGAACAGAAGACTGCCTTAAAGTGAACATTTATGCTCCTTATGGTGCAAAAAGTGGTGACAATCGTGCGTACCAGCCTTGTTGCTCATCCTCTGCTGTTGACCGTATAATAGTTCCTATCCTCGTCTACTTCCACGGTGGAGGTGAGTGGACATGGTTTACACACGAAAAAACGCAAACGATTCATTGCTACTTCCAGGCTATGTCTTCGGAAACCCCGCCAACTGGCCATTCGATGGTTGGATCCATCAAAGTCCCAACGTCGTCGTCGTATCAGTATACTACAGACTCGACTCCTTCGGTTTCCTCAACATTCCCGAATTTCAAGATAGTGCCAGTGGAGATTTCAACGCAGGATTCCTTGACCAGATCCAGGCTTTGAGATGGATCCAAGCCAACATCGCCTCTTTCGGGGGTAACCCTGCCCAGGTCACCATCAACGGCCAAAGTGCTGGCGGTGGCTCGGTTGAGCTTCATCTGGTTGCGAAAAATGACCAGAACTTATTCTCAGGAGCGATTGGGCAAAGTGTTTATCGTCCCCCGACACCGCTACCTGCACAACAACAGGTGGGTTAGATGTCCTTTCTTATCCACTTTTGCACGCTCAAATATGTTTCAGCCACTATTCGCGTTCTACGCAGAGGCCGCAGGGTGTGGGGATGGCTCTGTTACTGAACAACTTGCGTGTTTGAGGACAGCCAGTATCAGTGCTTTGGCGCGAGCTCAGGATGCGGCAGCAGAAAATGCTGAATTGTAAATATTCATTTCTGTCTGCTGATCTTCACTAATTAATGCCTCGAATTCACGCAGAGCGTACAATACTTTCCATCCAGTTGTCGATGGCACGATCATTACTGATTACCCCTCAAAATTAATCCTCGCAGGACAGTTTGCAAAGGTACCGCTTATTGTCGGGTACGCAGTTTCAATCCCAAACGATACATTACTGACATTCTTTGCAGTTCTACTTCCAACGAGACCGTAATCGGAGGGCCCAACATCACCGCAGCGCTAAAAACCGCTTATCCACAGCTCACTCCGACGGATCTGGAAGAGTTCGTGCAAGTACGTCTGTCCAAGCCGTTAGCTGATTCGCCAATTCACTCTGATATGATAGGAATATCCTTTGAGCGAATTCGACTCGACTAGCCAACAGCTTCAAGTAGCAACAGGAGAATCTTCAGTGATCTGCCCAGTGTGTGCCTTTCCCCGCTGCCCGATGATAAATTTCTGATTCGCTCACAGCGTGAAATCATGGGAGGGGCGTTTGCAGACTTGACCAAGGCTTGGACATACAGATACAATCAGCCGAATCCAACACAAGGAACCTCAGCTGTAGAGCACGCAGCCGAGAATTGGATGATGTTCAATGGCATCAACACAGGGTGAGTTCCTTGACGCAAATCTCAGCCTCCGAATCGCCTTTCATTTCATCTCTCCTTTCTGTCGCTCAGGTTCAATGGCAGCGGTGTATTCACTCCCATGACTCCGGTCGAAAAAGCTTTTGCAGCGGAGCTCATCGGGTACTGGCTCTCGTTCGTGCGCTCTGGTAACCCAAACACCTTCAAGTTGGATAGATCTCCTGTTTGGCCAGAGTATTTCACGACCGGTGCTGTCAATGACCTGAAGCAGCGTATTGTGCTTCAACAAGATCCGGACAACTCGACGACAGTTAGCGGGAACTTCCAGGAAATGGAGCCAGTGGTGGAAAGTGGGAGATGTGCTTTTGTGGCGAGCAAAGCTCAGGATGAACAGAATTGAAGGCTTCAATGTCGACAGGGTACTAGCACTACGTTTTCATAGCCTGTGGACCTGAATATCGATCTTATACTGAAATGCGATGCCTTGACAGTCAGAACGCGAGCGCTCATGCTTGAGAGAATGTATTTTTGACGTGGTGGGAATGTCCCTTCTCTTCTTCAAGTTGCCTTTCACTTTCATCTTTCAAATGTCCGTACCTATCTCTGATATTTGCTGTCTACTGTCTACGCGGTCTCGTCCACTGCAGTGAGTGCCTTTATGGCATGCAGAATGTTCCTTTTTGACCGTCAATCTGTCAGCAGTTGCGCTACTGGTCATCTCGGTCGCCCCGGATGTTCTTGTTCAACATCCGACACTAGAAGGATGGAATTCAACGTCTAGGAACCAACACAACAGCCCCTTCACGTCCGGAGAGATAATATCGGATGCCGATAAGAAGCTTGAATGATGAGTCGTGGCCTTGCTTGACTTCAGTACATAAGTGAAGCTTTTCACGCCCGGTATCTCGCCTTTTCGCCCGCCCCCACCATGGCTGGATCCCTTAATGTCGATCCTTTCGCATCTCCCAGCGATCCTGTCCAACGGAATGCCTCCAACGAAGATATCCAAGTCATTCCACCCACGCCCGTCGTTCCTGGCGCGGCACCTCCCTTTCTTTCCAACGTTCGTGATAGCTCCAGCAATTCCGTCGCTTCCACCCTAGCAAACGCAACCGCCTATGCTGTTCGACGCGACTCTAATGTTCTTTTCGGTAACAACTCTCGACAGTCTTCGTTTATCGGCAGCTACCCCAGTTCGCCACGCAGCGCTCAATTCTCGATAGGCACCCCGAATGGAGCGCTATCCCCCTCGTCGTCTGCGTTGGCAATGCCGCAAGCTGCTAATGCTTTATCCACTGGCGTCGCCCCGACTCCGACTACAACCCGTACTGCACCTCGATTGCGTACTACCCTTCTTCCCTACCTTCTTCGGCCGTCTTCGATGACCTCGGAAGCTCCCGCCTCCGTGAAAGCACCAGACGGTTCGTTCGTCGAAAAACCCTGGACTCTAGGACCTTCCGCTGCCGAACTAGCCAGTACGCCGTTCATCAAAAGGGTATTCACTCGAAAACGCATCTCTCGTGTCCTTCCTCACATTTTGGCCTTCATTGGAATTGCATTGGGCGTTCTCCAATGCGTGCTCACGTATGTGAACGTAAACAAGACGATGGATCATTCAGCACTCTGTTTGGTGATGGAAGAGGACTTTAGCGGTGGCGAAGATGCGGTTTTTGGGGCCGGGGGAACGTTTTGGAGGGAAGTTAATATGGATGGATTTGGGTATGTGTGCCTGTCTTGTACTATCTGTAGCCGCTGCTAATTGGTTATAGGAACGGCGAATTCGAAATGACCACCGCGTCGTCTACAAACTCTTACATCAAGAACGGTATTTTGTATCTTGCGCCGACACTCACGGAGGAGGAAATTGGCAGTAATGACGTGTTTGGTATGTATAACTGCTACCTCAAGGCTACTGTGTTTGATCGGTACACCCTCTAGGCGTGGATGGTGCTTACATCTACAACATCACTGGATGTACCTTCAATGAGACTTCTCCAAACGGAGGCTTCATTCCGGATGGCAAGGGAGGCACGGTAGGCTTCATCTCCTTACTTCTCTTCGATGATTGCCTGATCACCTACTTATAGGTATTCGACTACGGAGGATATTATGCGGCCTGCTCTGCCACTGCCAATTCCACTTCGGGTTCGATCGTCAATCCAGTTCAAAGTGCGAGAATATCCACGATGATCAACGCACAGAGCGGTTCAGGCAATGCGAGTACGAGGTATGGGAGAGTGGAGATTAGAGCCAAGATGCCTACGGGGTGGGTTCGATGAATGACGTCGCTGCTTCCTTCCTTCAATGCTGATATTTTTAATAGCGATTGGCTCTGGCCTGCCTTATGGATGCTTCCCGTAAACAACACCTACGGGCCCTGGCCCGCTTCCGGCGAAATCGACATCGTTGAATCCCGAGGCAACGGAATCGAATACACTAACCATGGCTCCAACTACGTCCAAGGTGCGCTCAACTGGGGTCCCATACCCGCTCTAAACAGTGTCCAAAAATCCCTCTCGTGGTGGTCCAACAAACGCACTCCCTTCAGTAATGATTTCCATACCTACGTGTTGGAATGGACTACGAGCTTTATAAGGATCTATGTGGATACGAGGTTGACCCCGCTCTTGGAGTACAAGTTTGCAAAGCCCTTTTTTGAAACTGGGGATTATCCGGCGACGGTGATCAATTCTACAACGGGAGCGGCTCAGAGCTTGAAGGATCCATGGGCTGATCCTGAGACCGGGTTGCCAATTGAGAGTGCGAAAGGGGCTTGGGCAGCTCCGTTTGATCAAGGTCTGTGGTGATGGTGTTTTCTGAAGGGTTACCACTGAGCTTGGTTATAGAATTTTATCTGATCATGAATGTCGCTGTGGGTGGGACTAACGGCTGGTTCCCTGATGGTCAAGGAAACAAGCCATGGCTTAACCAAGATACGCGTAAGTCTTCCATCAACGCATCAGCTATGCGAATTCGTGCTTACATGGCTATTCCTTAGACGCCATGCGATCGTTCGCTGAAGCCAAAGAACAATGGTACCCCACTTGGCCCGAGAATTTAGATGATAGGGCGATGGCGATAGACTACGTGAAAATGTGGAAGCATTGCGATGGAAACTGACATATGGACAGAACCTGTGGACTCACATTCCTTATTCGAGCTTTTATTTACTATTAGACTGCACGTACTCTTACTACGATTAAATAAATATCAACTACGCATCTGTTAATAAACTGCTAAAATATGACCGATTGACGAAAGAGAACCTAATCCATGGTGACAAAGAATATCGTCCTAGTACTTGATGGGTCCGACAAAATCATCAAAGCGAGGATTCATACTTTGCAGTATCTCATCTACACTGGCCATGTATGAGTCCCAATCATCACCTTCATCTGTGATAGTAGGTACCGATGTCCTGTTAAAATTTAGCTCAACTGCTAAATAGGATAGCTTGAAAAAAAAAACCTGGTAAATTCGTGATCATCCTCCTGCATCTCATTTTGATTAGGAAACATTCCAGGATCGTGACTGCTCGCAGTAGCTGATGCGGAGTTCGTATGGATTACATCTAGAAATCAACGACCGCAGTTGAACGAGAGTTGGGAGGAGAAGTTCGTAAGACACTTGATAGATACCTGGAATGACACCACTGGTAATACCCTCGAACATGAGCCCATGTGAGTACGAGTCCGGTGGGATCAAGCTTTGTGATGAAAAAGTGAATTCTGGAATGATGCTCGACGTGTTCAAGTTCGAGCTCAAACTAGCTATAGATTGGGGCTGAGATTGGATGGCGATGTCCATCGGCATAGGCACATGGGAAATCGGACTTGGTGAAGTCCAGAATTGTTGTGTTTGAGACAGCGATTGGTCGTTCATAGGCCACGCCGCAAAAGATTCATATATGGGTAGACTACCAAGTTCATGGGTATGTGTTGGTAGAGTGAAAAAGTTGTTGTAAGACTGGAAGTAGGCGCCTTCAAGGGGTACGGCAGATTGTAGTCCTTGCGATGACGGTAATTCCATCCATGGAGTTGAGGTTCCTGGGTTGTATTGCCCTGAGTCTACCGTAGCTGCAGACACTCGATGCCTCTCATCGTGATGTTCTATACCAGAAGTATCTACCACATAAGAGTCACCATTGGTTGATTCCGCTGTGTCAATGGTTTTTCGAGATCGTTTTGTTGAACGCAGCTCTGATGGTCGCTGATCGTGATGGAAACGACTGACTGATATAATTTGCCTCAGGATATCACTGCGGGGATGGATTAAATTCTTCAAGCTCGACTGAACAGAGAAATATTCACCAGAAAGTTCCGGCCTCCTGCCACCTATTGATTTTGTTAGCGTCAGAAGTTACTCGAGACCTGGATCGAGCACCTTTTCTCATAAAGACCGAGCAAGTTTAAACATTGGTAAACATCCGCCAACTCCTTCTCTAGAGCTGATGTCGACGTAGATCCCTTTAACCTACGGCCCCGCCAGACATTGACCAAAAGTATCAAGGATGAGCAGAATAGTGCCATCTGTACCACAATCAATGGAGTTACTTCCCACTTTACAAAAAATACTTACAATGACACTTGGCATTGGGAATAATCCAATATTCCGTCTCCGCTGGATCTCCATAATGCGACAGGTCGATCTGGAAGCATTGGCGCAGATAGCCAATGAAGGGAAGCTGATAAGAGGGGCTTCTCCTGGCCGAGCAATGAACTGCCTAATGATTTGAAGTTATCGCTAAATACCGAAACACACCGAAGCGGGATACAGACCTATGAATTTGAATTTGAACCCAGTAGTACGTCGTATAGAGGGCTACAGATTGGTGAAAATGTTCAGTATTCTCTTTATTAGGATCCCATCGCACTGCCACAAAGGAGTAGTTCGCTTTTGTATGCTTGTAAGATAACAAAGGCAAAGCTTACGATGTTCAGGGATTTCATCAACCCATTTGTTCAATGATGAATCCAGCTCTGCTACGATCTTCTCGTTCCACTGCATCGCATTCATTCGTGATGCGGCCCACATATCTGACCTCCGTATTGCGTACTAGAAAGCACATGCAGTCTCAACAGTGAATAAGCAGCAGAAACATAGATAATACTCACAATTGTACGCATGACTAGACCCAAAATGTCCATGAGCTTAATGAAACAAATAAAATACAACGCCGAGGAGGGTTTTCCAGGAGGCTGCTGGAATGCGCTTTCAGGATCATCAGGGTTCTCCCAATACTCATCATCGCATATGCAAGGAAGATCCACATCAAAGCTAAGTCGTTTGTCAGACCCCAAAACGAGCAAAGAAAAAGATCAAGCCACTTACTCCTCTGTATTGATGCTTCTGGGCCTCCCTAAAACCACGCTAATGTAGATATCCATTGTATACAACATCCAAAATGCCCGTATCCACAATTCGCTCTCTAAAGTGGGTTTCAAACCATCTTTCTTCCGATGTGCACCTACATCTTGCGCATAGCGGACTCCGATAGCGATGAGAACCCAGCATGATTCTGCAGTAGAAGTTGCTTGCATGAAAAATACGTATACCTAAAATCACAGCACAGGATTTGGAAGGGATACATGCTGGATCGAGGACAAAGTACGCACTCCGTAAAGCTGAATCTCGTATATACACGGCGGTGTTGTGAATGTCCTACTTACTGGTTGAATCTGTCGAATCCATTTCCATCCAACCGATTGTTCAATAGCAGTGATTCGCTATTGATTCAGAGGTTCCGAGACTATCCTCATAAATTCTCGGATCATCCGAGAATCTCGCACCCAATGCACAGACTGCCAAAATAAGGGCGCCGAAATGGCGATCTTCACGATGAAGATTTTGAGCAATAGAACGGAGGAAGGAAGGTTTGTGCAAAATTGGAAAGTAGACGTTGATGTGAGTGAAGTATAACGAGACCAGCGAGTCTATAAGGTCAGGGTCCGGGAAGATGAAGGGCGGGGATTCGTCCGCTGGGAGAATTTGCCACTACATGGCGGTTAACTGGAATCTATTAATTTGAAGAAACGACCATTAACTTACCGGGTGAATAGTCCAAAATGCTGGTCGTTTATAGTTATCTATGTTCTCTTGTGCTTCAGATGGAGCAAACTCAATGGAGGAATGACCCGAATCGTCTTCGGCATACTCGTTCTTGATATCGATAGTTGATTTCACTAGCATGATACTGCTCGATCCGCCGAAATGACGATACTTGTTTTCGATAGAAACTTTGCCTAGAAGTTCAGTAAGAGCTTCAAACGCTTGTATATCCGAATCTAGATAAGACCCTGTAGGTGCGCTGGGACTTATCTCAGGAAGGGGTTTGAAAGATAGATTGGCTGTCGATTGACTTTTTGAAGGAGTCAATAACCCTATTTGTTGCTGAAGTTGGTTGCGTAGGTCAGAGATTTCTTGTTCTAACTCCGTAATATGTTCCGCGAGATTAATCAGAAGCTTTTTCACTGCAGTAGTATCCGAAGGCGGCTCGTAAGGCTTCACGGTAGAGAGAATAGAGCTGACTATCGATGGCATAGTTTTCTGTCCGCGCGGCAAACTATTCTCATGTTTATCGATGAGAAGGTTTGTCGCTGCAGTTTTCACGTACCCTTTAGGTGGACCACGTTTCTGTAGTAAGATTTATGAGAGGATTCAATAAACAAACGAAAGGTACCCAAACCTACCTTCCTGGCGGAGATATGCGTACATTCAGTTTTGAATGCCAGGCACGATGAACATATATTTCCGGGTCTGGTAGCGCTATCACCTAGATGACACCCAAAACATGATGAGTTGCGCTCGCCGCCTTGCGCACCGCGAGAGGTAATGCCTACATTTGACTGAAAGCACTAGTCAGTACGCTAGATGTAGTTGAATTCCTTGCTTCTTACTCTTTCGCTTTTTGCAGTTGTCGCAGGAGTACGCATTGCGCCGTTTTTTATGCGATATCTGGTCTTGCGAGTATTCGTCGTCAGACATAGTAATACGGTGGATGGTTGTCACTGGCAAACATGTGTAACATATACCTGGGCGCTAAAATGCCTCCAGCGGGCCGACTTGCGATAAAGGCAGAAGTGGAGTTACGGTCAAAACGAAAGCGAAAGGAGTGTTGCAGTTTTCCTGTAATAGATTGATTCCATACTACTTGGTCTACTTATACTGGATGTAGATTTTATGCTACAATAATTGTGAGTATGGAAAGATGTAAGAGTCGGCAAAGAGTCTGTAAGGGTCCTTGCATGCGCACGCCAAAGACAATGCTGCCACTGCCTTTTTCAAAGTGCAAGCTATTTTTCAAGGCCGAGAACATATTCACATCATTGTCGCGATTCGGAGGATGGAAACAAGCCGCGAAGGAAGATATATTGTGATGTATATTTTGTAGAGCGATAGTAGGAGACAAAGCAGATGTCATACTTGGAAGAGCGAGAGACGACACAGCGGATAAAGTCAAATAAAGCACTGGTCATACCTTCTCCTACACTTAGATCTCGACCACGAGAGTATTACGCCAGAATTGAGCACGGTCAATTTGGAGATGTTTTGAGAGATTATCATTCCTCAGCTACGTGTCAGAGCTGAGGATGAAGAAAGTTTCAGAATCCAAGCGAGACCGTCACATTCTCGAGAACAGTTCTGAACTTTCGCTTATAATACATTTTGGGTTGCTTGAATTCGTACCATCGCTAGAAGTAGTAACAATGTGGTTCCAGACACGACATATGTAGTAGACTAGATGTAAAATGAGCGCTTATACTCCAAATTGCGGGCCGAGTAACCTTATATAAGTAAGGCAGTCGGCGGCCTTTCTTCTTTCTTTCACCCCATTCATCAAGACTTATGGCCACTGTAATTTCACGACCCTCTTCAGCTCTATCTCTCTACGAACCCTCTTCCTCTCATTTGCTTCCTGGGGAGCTCAGCCCCACTGAAATCGAAATTATCGATGTGGACGAGCTTCCAGATTCGGATGAAGCTACGATGGCGCTGGCCGGGCCCAGTAGAACTCGACAGGCCATAAGTTCTAACCCTAGTAGACCTAGAACGCAAAGACTAGGCAGAAGGGCCGCGACGCCAGTAGTCATCACTCTCGACAGCGACGACGACGACTATGATCCTTCTGTCTTTGGTTCTGGTAATGTTTCCGACTCTCACAGTCGGGCAAGTACAACAGGTTCTTCGAGAGGCAAGTTATGTCCATTATTCGTTAACAATAACAATATAACAAAACTATAAACGTTCAGTACATTCCCCTCCCTCTTCTCCTATCGAACTCGACCAAGATATTCCACCGGTCCCTCGGCTACCCTCGGACCTAGCCCGATTCACATCTTTCCCTTTTGCAGTCGGACCTTTTGCCTCAAACTCAGGTCCAAGTCATACTCCTCGCATGCGTCGGAATCCTCCTTCGTTTCCCACTTCAAATTCACAATTAGGAATGGAACCGGGACCGGTCCTAGCCAACCCATTAGCATCAGACTATGAGCGATTCTTACCTAGCGGTATCGCCAATAATGCTAGCCGCAGTGGCTCTCGGCTTGGCTCACGAGAACGAGACAGACCTTCATCCTCGCTCTCCGCTCGTCGAGCAGCGCTTGTTCAATCCCGAGCCCAGGCCCGAAACCAGGCCCTAGCAGGAAGAGCAGGAGGCGGAATTATCACCTCTTCCCAAGCTAACGCCGCTCAACGTCGCGCAGAACGTGAAGCCCGTGCTCAATTTCGCGCTCAATCAGGCAGTAGTATCCGACCTCGGCGTCGTGCTCAGGCTGGACGTGCAGCTGCCGATCGAGACGACATGCATTTCGTTGGGTTATTTCGAAACGATATCTTTGATCCTTTCAATCCTTTGGATTTCGGCTCTGGCGTTGGCGGGTTTAATGGACTCGCGAGGTTTGGGCCTGGCTTCCCTGGTGCTAGGAGAGCAGACGAAGAGGAAAAGGATTATTTACCGGAGTATACACATCCTGGGACCGGGAATCCTCCGGTAGGGTTTTCGTTCGATATGGATCCATCCGAGTCTACACCTACGACGACAGCGACAGCGGCACCGATGCAAAAGTCAACACTGAAGCTACCGGTAACGTCGTTGGAGAACCCGATTATTTTGGATGATGATGGTGAGATTGTCGAGGAGCCCAAGGAGGCGAAAGCAGAATCAACACCAGTTGCTTCGTCATCCTCCTCTGGCGCTGCAGTTGCTTCTTCTTCCTTCTCTGCCGTCGCACAACCGACGACCTCCATCTCCCTTGTTTGCTCAAAATGTCTAGATCCACTTTTACTTGGAGAAGGTGCTACGGCCATGGCACATTCACTCGCCCTCAAGATGCCTGATTCCACAGACGCAGATCATGTCGCTGATCACGAGCGTACAGCCCGTCGATATCGAGTCTGGGGCCTGAGATGTGGGCATTTGATTGATGGCAAGTGTTTGGAGGCGGTTGCGTATCCTTCTGGTGCTCTGGACATGAAGAGGAAGGATGTGAAGGGAAAAGGGAAGGCCTACGAAGAGGACGAAGCAGAGCTGGAGGATAGCAATGTAGAAGTGGAGGTGGGGGAGACCCTGTCGGAGGGATCGGCGCCGCTGTCAAATTCAATCCGTGCACGACTTCGGAGTGCTACTACCGCTCCCTCTGACTCGACTACCGTTGCTCCTTCGCAGCTTCTCCTCGTTCCACGAATCTCAGGCTCCGGCTCTTCCTCCCGCCCCAAGCCTAAGCCGAAAACGAAAGCAAAGCAAAAGGAAAAGGCGAAGAGGATTGAAGAGACGTACATCTGGAAATGTCCAGTGTCTAATTGTGGGAGGGAACATGTTAGTGTCAAGATGGATGATGGGTTGTGGCGACAGGGACAGGGAGTTGCACTTGGTGCAAAAGGAGAGGGAGAGGGTGCTGTGGCGTTGTTTATCTAGGTAGAGTGGGCTTACAAAGATTCAGAGTTGAATTCTGAATACTTTTATTACTCATTTTGCTACTTACATTACAGATGTACTTGTACTGCTCATCTGCATGTATATATCTATATATATTACATCTACTTCGTCGCCGATCTTGCGTAGGAGGTCGTCTAGATTTACTTATAGTCTATGAGCTTGGGTCTGGAACTCTTCCTGCTTCGTTCGATAAGCGCCCAAATATTCCGTCGAGCTTCGGCACTATGTAACATGTTCGCAGGCTACGAATAATTCGATGGATGAAGCATGGCACTTTCTTCATTGCTTCTACGACATATTTAATCCCCATAAATAGTATAGATCTATACAGGAAACGAACCTGAGAATAGTTGTTTGCATTCAGCGCATTCCTGCATGGATGATGATTATCATCGACTACATAAGGCAAGTTTCGAGAAGGAAGTCCCTCAGCTGCTGATCAAAACCCTGGCTCTGTTTCATTCAAATTTTCTACAACAAGCAAACGCTATGCATTTTATCCTTATCCTCATCCTAAGTCTTGTTTCTGTTGCATGTGCGGTACCTCTGCATGTAAGTCTCTCCTTCATACTGAATTTCAGATTGAAATGAGCCAATCTTTTGCGTATCATCTGCTTTACCAGGCTGACAGGTGTCTAGAAGTACGCGGCACCCCGATATTCAGATGCACTTTCTTGAAACAAGGCAGCGTTCAACTGAATCCGGCCTCGCATCCTGTGAAAGCCAAGGAAGTCAATATAGTACCGGAATGGGAATGACTCAAGTCGATGGTTAAAGAGTTTGTGACGACGTCGTTAAATGAGCTGGACGTGAAGACGAAGAATCCGGGCAACATAGAATGGCAGATTCTTGCAGAGGACTCGCTAATATACTACTTTGAGCTGACGGGCAGGCGTGGCGGGTGTAGACAGACTCGGAGACAGGCAGATGCGAAAAATCCGAACCTTGATTTGTCAGTAAAGATTCAAGAGAGGTTCTCTTCATGAGATCGTAACCCGAGAGAGAATTGAATGTTATCATTAAAGGAACGGTATTAGGAGGTGCGTGAATCATACATCTTTCTCAGCCTTGGCCTGCTCTGATTGTTTGCTCAGTTTCTTTCACCAAAGACGTAAGATTTTGAAAACGAATCATGCCTCTCCGAGTGCGCTAGGTACAGAGAACAACTGAGAATAGCCGCACCATGCCGCGTAATACTTAAACCGTCCGTCCTTCCTCTTCCTTCCTTCCTTCCCCGTAGCTGTGTAGGATAGATGATGATTATCACTACTACATAAGGCAAGTCCCTAGAAGGAATTCCCTTAGCTGCTGGTCCAGTTCCCCCCGACTCGATTGCGCTTGTTGGTTCACAACTTACGAGTTATGCATTTCAAATCAGCCTACCTCATCATCAGTCTTGTCTCCGTTGCGTGTGCGGTACCTCTGCTTGTAAGTCCCTTGTTCGTACCCAAATTCAGAGCTAATCTTCTGCGTGTTATTTACCAGGCTGACAGTGGTCTGGAAGCACGCATGAGCGACAAGCTTAAATACACATGTACTTTCTTGCAACAAGGCACCTTTCTAGATCAGACCTCACTCCCTGCGGAAGCCAAGGTAGTCGACCAAGTACCGGAACGACTGAAGTTAATGGTTGCAGAGTTTGTGAGGACGTCGTTGGATGAACTGGGCACGAAGATGACCACGGGCGACATAAAATGGCAGTTTCTTGCGTATGATGATTCTTATCAAAAAATTGCGGAGGGCTCGCCAGTCTACTTTGAATTGACGGGCGGGCGTGGCTCATGTAAAAAGAGAGTGCCAGGTGTGGGCAATCTGAACCCGCGGCCATGCATTGCATTTGTCAAAAAAGACTCAGGAGGTTCTCTTCAGGGGATCGTAACCCGACCTAGCGGAGATAATATCGTCGTTAAAGGAGATGCATTACTAGTTGCAGGAGGTGCGTGAACCATACAACTTCTCCGCCTTGGCCTGCTCTGATTGTGCGTCCAGTGTTTTTCACGAAGAACAAGCAGGTTGCTACTGGACTGGAAATGTTTGATGCTCACACTCATGCCCAAGCCGAGAACATGGTTAAATGGGCGTTAAACCAACCGGAGTTGAAGACACACTTGGGGTCCCAGAGTGCTCTAACCATTTCTTTTTCTAATCAGTTTCCCTACAAAAGCATTCCGCCAGGAGCAGCAATCGGCTTTCAGTTTTTCGGCGGGAAACTATGCACACTATCCAAGCCATGTCGCGGGGAAATTCAACTTGGTCTTGATCATCAGAAGATGCATTATGTGAAGATGATAAGTACTAAACCAGCTGCCGCCTTTGAAATTGGGGCTCCACTGGCAGAAGGTGCGTCTGGGTTTTATTCCTTTTAAACACAGTCTGATCATTTTATACCAGTTTCCTTCACGAAATTCGCACCTCATGCGCCGGAAAAGTTCATTGAGCTGGCGGATACTTTAGCCAAGAGGCTAGTGACATGGTTATTGGCGCAACCAAATGTGTTCAGAGTTGTGGGATTCTCCAAGTCACCTATAGTTGTCAACTTGGATAAGTTCCCTTACGAAGTTATCGAGAAGGAATCGGTGGTTCACTTTCAGTTCTACGGCGGAGACAAGTGCACACCTGTCAAGCCTTGTTATGCCCTGGTAGGTATAAATCACAATGCGGAACCACATCCTCTCCGTTATGGATCAGTCTACGATTACAATTACTCTTTGGGATTCGATCCTAAAAAACAACCCATTGTTAGCGCGCATGAGGTATGTGAACCAGTGTTTCATTTTAGCTGATCCCACTGATATGGTCTTCTAAGCGTTGATACCATCTCCTTTGCATGCGAACACCCTACAGATAGATATCCAAATGTAGTTTCTTTCGCAAGCTTGCTTTCATCGTCCCTACGAGTCCCGAAAACAATACTTACTGATCCCCGGAGCATGTTCACACTCACGGTTTCAGAACTCTGACTGGTTGCACTTTGGGAAGAGCAGGAGTTAGCCAAGTTCGTATGATGAGGGCAGAGGATTAGCCCGGAGCTCTAAGTACCAGTGAATGTTTAGCTTGATAGATAGATGCGTACATACGTAGGATAGCAAGTACAAATAAGCTGAACAGCTGAAGCGATACAATAAGTATGCGAGGGCCGACGTCTCTCCATTCCCTTAATCCCCTTCCCCTAATTTTTGGATTCCCTCTCAATAATACCAGCCCCTGATCCTCGAGTCCCTCAACGCAGTTGGCAGTCAGTTACACGGTCTCAAACTTCCAGTCGACGGGGTATCTTCTCATTCCTGAGTCTCTTCCCACCTTTTATATCGGATCTAGAAACGAGACCGTCCTCCAGTCCCATCCGCCGTCGAGGTGTTTGAACCGAATGTATGATGGGATGGATGGGAAGGAAGGAGAAGGAGGAAGGAAAGGGGTACAAGGAGGTGGAGGGAGGATCTTTGGAATACTGAAATGATGTAAACCCCAGAGGCTAGAGACGAATACTTCCCTCGACGCACTCGCAGTGCAAACAGTCCCAACCTCAATCGAGGAGGCGATCCCATCCCCATCCCACCTCCCTCTATCGGATTCGGAGGTTGAGACTGAACTGAGAACGAGGATGTCCCCTCCTTTGCCCTATCCCCTCCTGCATTCGTATTTGTATTCACGGAGGTGGAGCCAAAGATAAGTATTGGTATTCGATGGTATGGATCCAAAGATACTGATAGCTGAAGGTGCGCAGAATTGCATCGCATCGCCAAAGATAGTCATACTCGATCCAGGTGCTGGGTTAGGTTTGGAGCCAAATATACTCCCGTCGTCGTCGTCGTCATCATCAAACCTGTCGTGGCCGCAGAACCAAGATTCCATCTGTACCTGTATAGCGGAAGGTCCAAAGATACTGATACTAGCGTCATCGTTGGTGCAGAGCGGTCGGCGAAGTCCTGGTATAGCCGCGAACGTGAGACAGTATCTCGGACGTACATCATAGGCCAGGTGAGGATGCGGTATGGAACTCCTGAGATGTGGGGTCAATCAATCGAGTTGGTTCATAGAACACGAGTGGATGCAAAGTTAGACGTATGAAGGGAAAGATGAAGGGCAAGATAGAAAACCGTTTATGAGTGGCATTGAAATGACAAGGAAATGCACACGAAACGGCGAACGAGCCGTCAGCACGAGGAGTCGAGATAAACAATGAAAGGAGAATGCAAAACTTGAGCGTATAATGACGAACTCGAAATAACGAAAAAGTACGACGGATAAAAAGAACGGAAACGAAACACAAGTACGATGACACGTACCTCGAAATTACACCCCGGAAACTCTGATTACTGCTGATTCTGCGTAAAAATTTCCATATGTACAGGCCTGCCCTCAGTTCTTCCTACTCCTGTAGCATTGGTACCAAATTGCGACCTTGTCACTCGGTGCTGGAGTATCAAACAAGACTGAAGACGAGTTGGATAGGGTACCGAGAACGTGCTCGAGGAAGATGAGCTGGCAGTGGAGGTGGAAGCATGGTTGGTACTGTCAATCCTCACAACTCACTGCGGTGGATGTATCCTCCCCGCTAGGGCTCCTGTAATGATGGATGCGTTATTAGATTAACGAGGATAAGGGCGTTGGGAGGCAGCTCGCCACACCTCGAAATTAAACACCATATTCCTAACTATTACACCCTCCTCCTATCGCATTTGAACTAAAGATCCCACTCCTGTACTCGACGCGCAAGATCTGGGGATAATCGCCGTGGTCGCGTTAACAAGGCCAAGGATCTGATTTGGATGTAACATTCTTCGCGTGAGTGGGACTGAACGGAGGTCCTGGAGGAAGAGAGGGGTTAGTAAGGTGAGCTGGTTCACAGACGACGGAGAACACGGATGGGATGGAGGACAAAGGAAGGACAAAGAAAAGGAGGAGAATAGAGTAAAAGAGGAAAAGAAATGTAAGGAGGAAGTCGGGAGTGGTACATGAAAGGGAAAGACAACGGTGCGCGATATGCAAGGATTACAGACATGCCAACAACTCGGTGGAATAGCAATCGAAACTGCTTACTAGTAATGTTTCTGTCGTGTAGTCTCCCGCGCCAGTACCTATCCCAATATCGCCTCCTACACCTGTAGGCTGTTTCTCCTGTTAGTAACAAATATTGAAAAAAGGTGTTTGAGGAGGTACCGAGACTGAATAGTATGCTTGGGGAAGACGAGGACGTGATAGAATAATTTATGGTATCGGAGTTTCTACAACGAGATATTGGCTGAATAGTAACGAATGTACAAAGGAAGAGAAATTCACCTCGAAAATAAATACACTAAGCCCACTATTATCCACAGCTGCAAGTAGCCTATCCTTCCTACAGGTATCAAATAGGCGGTATCCAGCACCTCGTTAAGTTGCATCAACAACGTGAAGGGGAAAATGGATCATCGTAGGCTGAATGCAGGACCACTTAACTGCAGCTGCATTAGACCCAAGTGCCATGAATTGTAGCACTTCCTCTCCTCCGATTCCAGCAGCTCCGGTGATGGCATAGCGCAAAGACTAGCAATGTTTCAATGTAATAGAGTTGTTAGTGCTATGCAAAATGGATATGAGGTAAAACGTTTCGAGTGTAAGAAAAGCGCCGTAGACTTTGAGAGGGACCACTGGTACTGTAGATACCTCAGGACCGGTTTTGCACAAATTGGAACTCAGTAAGAGCCGTATCGCAACCTGCAAAAACTGAGTGAGTAAAATGCCGAAAAATGATTCAAACTAACGCGACGTACCACTAAACCAGCTCAGGTTGACATGTTAAAATAACGGTACTTTCAGCGGCCCTAGTAGCGCCTCTTCATTTGCAACTTGCTGTAAAGAAATAGAGCTTGAAAGGGATACAGAACGAAGGCGAGCATAAAGTTGTACTGCAGGCGCCATTTACGTTCTTCAGGTCGGATTTTAGCATCAAAATGAAGTAGAGATCATGTAAATATAATAGCATTGAAAAATTGCGACTACATTGGTTCAGTAGTCGCAGCTGAGCGGAAGAGATGAAATTTAAAAGCGCCGAGATAGTAGAATCGCGTTGAATAATTAAGCGCCTTGGAGCGCTCACTATTCCTTTTTTTATTCTGATCTCATCGAGTCACCCAAGCTCAGGCTAAGTCCAGTACCAATACAGTAGGTGAAGGCACAGTGGTACCCTATGATCTCGTCCTTTTGGCTAGACACACGCTGGACGCTTTGCCACCGGTTCCCTGCCGTGTCATTGCCACTTCCTTCGAGCTTCGCATCTCTCGACAACGATTCTGATGCATCTGTTTGGCTGTCTCGTAATGCAGACCGGTGCAGATCACATTCGTAATGCAATCAAATACGGTAACCTGAGATTGCATTCAAACTTATTCAAAAGGTCAAATTCCAGAATACATTATTTTCCTCATCTATGATGAGATGTTTAGCACACTCCTCCAGCACTATTCTCGAGGCTACAAAGATGAGTCAATAGATGAAGATTGCACCACCTACCTCTTCATAAATTATACGCAATTACAGCCTGTTTTCTGGTTCGTTTGATTGCATACTCACTATTCACTGTAATAAAACAATCAAATATCACTTTGGGCTATATAGTACATGATACAAGCACTACAAAGACTACTAAGTTGTTGCTGTCGCTTGCCAAGTTCCCATTGAGCGCCAATAACCACCGCGCTTTGAAAGCACCAGTACATTGTAAAAACCGCAGTGAAGCAAGTCAGCTCAAGCTTAACGGTCCGAAATATGCATTCTAACTTGTAGTTTACCTTAGTACTAAGGCTAAGGCGTGATGCGGGAGGATCTGTACACCTTACTATCCTCCTCCTTTCAGAACGCATCCTTACTAACGCATCGTTCTGAAAGGGATACCCGGCCCCGTCGGGAATTAATCAGCGACTCTACTTAGGAATCGGGAAATCGCTATTGTATAAAGGGTATGGACAGTGAGGGTCTTGCAGAGTATCATGTCTTCAATACCTGCCACAATCAAAGCTCTCCGTGTTCAAGAGGATAAGTCCGATGTTCGACTAGTCGAAATCCCTTTGGCCGAGCGACCTGATGTCAAGAATATCAATGATGATTACATTCTCCTAAAGGTCAAAGCTGTGGGTCTTAATCCTACCGACTGGAAGGTATGGTTTGAACTCCAATGACTTTGCGGCGTGCGCACATCTTCTGATCGATCATCTTCGCTAGCACGCTCTGGGTCCACTAGGAACAGCTGGCGCCATTGTAGGATGCGATGCCGCCGGAGAGGTCATCAAAGTTGGGTCCAACGTCACTCATCTCAAAATAGGGGATCGCGCTGCAGGTTTCACGTATGTGTTTCTATAAGTTGTTAATGCGTCGCCGCCCGGGTCTCATTAATATACAGCCTCGGTTCTAATTCCCAGATGGAGAATGGTGCCTTCGCCGAGTATGTTCTTTACGTTGGACACGTCTGCTTCAAACTCCCAGAGGAGATGTCGTATGCAGAGGCAGCAGGATTTCCAGTGTACGTCGTTCACTAATGCTTGTCATTTTACATCATCTCACTTTGACCGTAGCCCCCATCTTACAGCAGTTCAAGCTCTCTATATCCATCTCCGTATCGCACCTCCTTCTGCGCCAATAACTACGCAAACATCCATTCTCATTTGGGGCGGGTCAACTGCTGTTGGCCACCATGCTGTCCAATTAGCAGCCTTATCTGGGTACAAGGTTTTCGTAACTGCTTCACCCGCCGCATTCGAGGATTTGAAAGCCCTGGGAGCTTCAGAACTCTTCGATTACAAAGATCCCGACGTCGCACAGAAGATCAAGGCTGCCGCTGGTGAGCAAGGAATCACTCTTGCGGTCGACACTGTCAGCGAAAACGGTACAACGGAGCTTGTTGTCGTTTGTATCCTTCTATCTCTTCGAGTGCTTGTCTGATCTGCATCTAGGCATCCCTTTCCACAACTTCAGCCAAAAACCATGTCATCACGGTCCTACCAAATGCGCTCAAGTCAGCACCTCCTAAGAATACCTCCATCCAGGGTGCTGCATTGCCCTTCGTCCTTGGGATTCCATTCTTTCATCACGCCCTCGGTCAGACCGAATATCCCGTCTCTGTTGAGGACAGAGATGTGACTAGCAAATGGATAGTGGATGAATTCCCCAAACTTGTTGAAGGCTGGAGAGAAGGACGTGGAAGTCCGAAATTTGTGGGTCAGAGGTTGAGGATTCTTCCGGGTGGTCTTGAAAGTATGTGTTCATGATCATTGGAAGGTCTTCCAGATTCATTGACATTTACCACCTCCAGGTGTTGTGGAAGGTCTTCGAATTCTCAAGAGGGGTGACTACGGTAGGGAGAAACTTGTATACAACATAGCTTAAGCTATGCTTTCCCTGTCGTGTCCACCCCAGAACTTTGTATCGCAGAGCAGTACAGAAGGGCTAAGGCTCGTGGTCCATGTCTATTCAGATGACAGGGGTTTCAAGTTTTTCAAGTTTGAAAATTGAAAAGAGAGGGGAAAAAAGAGAATTGAAAAGAAGACGTACCTTAGAATATCTTCACAAGAGCATTTGGCTATATAATATTAATTTGTAGAGGAGATCTTGGCAATTTGCCAAGCAAGAGATTACATTTTTCTATTCATTTTTTGGGAGAAATCTTTGCTCATTTTCTGTGGAAATCTGTGGCAAAATATATTATTGTTCACTTGACACCAGGTGCAAAACCCCATAAGATTTGCGACTTATGGGAAACTTACAGTAAATTTATGGGGCGCGGATTTTTACAGAAGTTTCCTGCAAAATTTTTGATTTACATGGAACTTACAGGGAAAATTTTTTTCTAGTAAGATTCATGTAACATAGATTACCTACAGGAAACTTATGAAGTTATTTTGTCACATAAGAAGTTTTACTGTAAGCTGCTTTCACTTACAAGAAACTTACAGGGATTTCTTGTTCCCTGTAATATCTTTGTAAGATTGGATACATATAGGAAATTTACGGGGTGATTTTGTCACACAAAAAGTCTTCTGTAAGCTTGCCAAAAAGTTTCCTGTAACTTGAGAAACTTGTAGGAAAACTTTGGGGCAAATTACAGTAAACTTACAGTTATAGTTATTACTTGTAATATGATTGTAACATAGACAACTTACTAGGATACTTGCAGAGTGATTGTGTCACACAAAAAGTTAACTGTAAGTTTACCTGTCAGTTTCCAGTAATTTAAACAACTTACAGTAATGATACAGGCAACTTACAGGAAATTTACAGAGTGAACATGTCACATGAGGAGTTGGCTGTAATTCTAACTGTAAGTTTCCAGTAATTTACATAAATTACAATAATGATGCAGGCAACTTGCAGGTTATTTACAGTGATCTTGCTAAGCAAGAAGTTGGCTGTGATTCTGCCTGTAGGTTTCAAGTAATTTATACTACTTGCAGTAACGATACAAATAACTTACAGGAAATTTACAATAAAGTTTATAGAAAGTAATATTACTTATTGTAAGTTGGATTTAAATGGCAATTTTACATAGTAGTTCAGTATCAGTAAGTAAAACATAATTTAGAAAAATTTATAAGAAAACTTACAGAAGGCTTATCGGTCACACAAGGAGTTACCTGTAAGTTTACGGTAATTGATAGCAGTAGGGGGTAGGAATGGAGGAGAGTTACAGGAAACTTACAAGGAAGTGTTTCACTGTGTAATATCAGTGTAAGAGGGGTAGAAAATAGTAAAAACAGATGGTAGGCTGATAGAAGTAAGGTAAGGATAAGATTCATTGCAACTGACAGGTAGGTTTAAGTATAAGTTTGAAAGGATAATAGGAAAAGTCAAGGAAAAGTAACAAAAAGTACAGTAAATGAAGAGTAGGAGCCAAAAAGATTGTTTGTCACATTGAAAGATTCAGTATAGAGTGAATACCAGTAGCTCAGTAATTATGTGCATTTAGAGATATTTGACATGAGCTGAAAATTGAGATGAAGCTAGTCACAAGCCTTAGCACTTGAGAGATAGGTAGTCACAAGCGAGAGTGCTGTAGATGGGGCAAGTTACAAGCTTTAGGGCTTGAGATAGAGCTAGTCATAAGCCTTAGTGCTTGAGAGGGAGCTAGTCACAACCCTTAGCACTAATAGCACTTGAGAGATAGATAGTCAGAAGTCATAGCACTTGAGATAGCAAGAGTCACAAGCCTCAGTACTTGAGAAAGAGAGAGTCACAAGCCATACTGCTTGAGATGGAGCTAGTCACAAGCCTTACTGCTTGAAACAGAGCAAGTCACAAGTCTAAGCACTTGAGAGGTAGTTAGTCACAAGCCTAAGTGCTTGACATGGGGCTAGTCATAGGCTATGATAATTGAAATTGAATTAGTCACAAGGCATAGCAGTTAAGATGAGGCTAGTCACAAGCCATAGTGCTTGAGATGAAGCTAGTCGCAAGCCTTAGCGCTTGAGATAGAGCTTGTCACAATCCATAGTACCTGAGATTGGGGCTACACACAAGCTTTAATGCTTGAGATGGAGTCAGTCACAAGCTTAAGGGCTTGAGATGAAGCCAGTCGCAAGCCTTAGTGATTGGGATAGAGCTAGTCATAAGCCTTAGTGCTTGAGAGGGAGCTAGTCACAAGCCTTAGCACTTGAGAGATAGATAGGCTAAGATAGTCACAAGTCATAGCACTTGAGATAGCAAGAGTCACAAGCCTTAGTACTTGAGAAATAGATAGTCACAAGCTAGAGTGCTTGAAATGGGGCTAGTCACAAGCTTTAGGGTACACTTCTCCTAGTCCCTGCATATTTAATTCCCCAGAAATCCACATCCCTTTTATCAGCATCCTCCACAACGGAGGGTTCTTCCCTACCTACAACCCCCAAATGAACCCTAGTGACCATCTCCAACACAGCCCGAATCACCAGCCTCCTCACCTGCACTCCCTGCACCACCAGCACCTGCCTCAAAACCAGTACAAAGTTTTGGATTGCATATACATCAGCAAAACCTGGGTGATGCTCATAGCTGTTATAGTAGTTTATAGCAAGCTATAGAAGGCCATAGCAGCCATAGTTCTCTACAGAACTATGAGGTGCTGCTATAGATTCCTATGGGTTTCTATGAGCTTCTGTAGTTGTATCGCCATTTGACAGCCAACTGACAGCTGTCATTCTCTCCCGCCGACGGTATATTAAGAAATATAGAATCATCCAATTCCAAGTCGAAACTTCAACTTTTCGTCTCGATTCTCAGTCACCTAAGTTCATTGGGCATTCACGGTAAGTCTCATTACAGTCTTGAGCTTCCTTTTGATTGAAGGTCGCCACTTGTGGTGTGGTCTATTACTAAGTATGGCTTTATTTACAGATAGTCAAGGGGGGTTCAAAGAATTTAGCGCCTGACCAGGCCTAGGTTAGTTAGTCCAGGCCCTGCAGCCCAAAAAAAAATTTTTGACACCCTAAAGATTGACCTATTTTGAGCACTTTTGGCAGCCTGGAAACTTCAAAATGTATATATCTTACACTACATGTAAGTAAATAGCATCCATTGTATAAATTACAGCCTTCCTATACCTCCTGGCTCCCATGTACTTACTTGCTTGCATTGGCCAGTCAAAGCAGGACATATGAGAAGTATCACTGTATTAGTGTTTCAGAAGGAAAAATGAGATTTGTTGTGGCTTATGGATGCTAAAAAAACCTCAAAGTGAAGGTACAGTGTCCAAACAGTATCTTCTGACTCTGTAGAGAGCAATTTATGATGAAATCTTATCTTGATATACCATATATGGGCGTGGGAATGCTTACATAGTTAGTTAGTCCACCGGCCAGGCTCAAGAAAAAAAAATCGATGTCCGGTCATTTAAAAAAAATTTTACACCCCCTTGCAGATAGTTATATTAAGTAGTACTAGAGTTATGGTTCCGCTACACTATTGTTGTCCTTACTAGTACTGGTAGTAGTACTATAGTCTAGTATGCATGAACACAATAACATAAATGGTTTTATTTTGCCATTTGGTTTTATGATTCTTGTACAATGTCAGGAAACAATTCAAACAAGTAATATATTTAGACCTGACAGTTGATGGCAACAGCATGCTATAGCATTCCATAGCAGCCCATAGCAGTCTATAGCACTCTATATTTCTCCACAAAGGGTACCCTTGCTATGGGCTCTATGAGTGCTATGAGTGCTGTGGAGAACTCCACAGTTTTCTACAGCACACCCAGGTTTTTCTGATGTACAACAGTCAACTTCAACTTGATTTAATCAATTGTCTGTCCATATGCCATGTCTCTGAAACTCAGGCTTCAACTGCAAGCACCCCCTTCCCACCCCCTTCCCCCCATCTTACACATCCAAGAACCAAGTCCATGACCTCTACATTCCACTGGCATAACTAGCACAGCCTTTGGATAGGAGGCTGGTTTTTGTTTAGCTCTAGCCTCTCACTGCATGGGAAGATATTTTATGTTCTCTGAGAGATTTCCTGGCCCTGACTATTCATTTTCAGGCCTACCACTTTGAGTACATTGTGGTGAAAGTATGACAGCTTTGCCTTCCATACATACCATCCATCTGCACCCTCCAGTACTCATGCTCACACTATCACAATGTTGCTTCTGACTGCAGAAATTACAATTGGCTCAACCAGATTTTTTAGACTGGCAAGAGCAGAGTAATAAATTAAAGATGGCACAACAATTGAATATATCAAAGCAAAGGAAGTTTTCTGAAAAATCTAAACAGAATCAAGGGAAATCAAAAGCAAAGCCCGAATCTGTTGCATAACAATTTGGCAACAATCACAATTTTTTTAAATTTGGCATCTGGGACTGAATGAATTCCAGGGAGGGGACATCTTCCAAATGAAAACTATGCTCATAGGTGTTTCCTGTTTGAATCAGGATGACAAGAGCAACAGGGTTCAGGGCCTAAAGATCAAATAAAAACAGATTGAATAATCTATGTCAAATATTGAAACTTGATATCAGAATGGAGTTAGACTCAGCAGCATTGTATCTATATAATGCTGAAAAAAAAGGAGAGGCATTTTCAACAGGGGAGGAGTTGGCTGCATGAACGTCCAGTGCATCAATGATAATGATGACTACCTTTCATAAAAGTTAACACTTTTGGTATTTCCCAACACTTCACAAAATCACACACCTGTACCACACCAAAAATTGCACCAGACTCGACCATAAGTAGAAGGATTGCTTCGACTTGTGTTTTCTTGTTGCACAATAATACATGGGTTGATTGATGATATGTCCTGAAATAACATGTGGTCATTATCTTGGAAGTGAATGAGGTTTACAATGCCCACCATGCCCGATAAGCTATCAGGAGTGTTGCCACAATATTTACTAACAAATTGAACACAACACTGACCCAATCCAAGGTCACCGCATTATAAATCAAGTTGAGATCTCCTTTAGTGTCAACAATGGCATCAACAATGCCAATACCTACACACTCTTCAATATGAGTACATGAGTCAGGGAAAAATGGTAAGAGAGAGTACCAATTTCTGCCAGCAGGGTAATCAACAGCATCCATTTAATTAACTTATTACCTGTCCACAGTGCCCAAGCTCTCCAGACAGTAGCTGTATCACCAATTAACAACTGCATGTAGGATTAAGTATCAGTTTTCATGCCCAAGAAGAATGATTTAAGTAAGATTCACAATAAAATTCTCACACCATGTCTGTAAAATGAACATCACCATTGTTTTTGAGTCGGCAGCCATTGCTTGTTCTGAGAGGCCCCCTGAAAGTGACTCCATGAAGGCTGACTTGACAAGGACCAAGTTGATTGCATTGTTTACACAAGTGACAAGAGCCACCATCGCAAACCCCACCAGAAGGAGTGCAATTAATGCTTTATGTGCCCTTCCATTATTTTCTTTTTGCCTTCAGTGTAGTTTTGGGTGTTAGCATAACTGAATATGGAAGCTGGCAATAATCGCACAAGATGATATGCATGCTAATGATGAAAGCCAGTATGTAGGCCCCTGGTAGCAGCCTAATGAATGAGTGTCCCTCTCACCTTTTTATATAGTGCTTACCAAAGAGTCCAGTGACAAATATCATGGTAGAAGCATTGTAAAAGGCTACAGTTCCAGCAGCTACAATTTTTTCTGACTCTTCTGGTATCATGGTAGATGTTGTGTTAAGTAATATGAAGGGCAGTATAGTGAATTCTACTTTGAATGGGTTGAATTTATACCATTGCTTCAACATCATTGTTCCCAATGGCTAAAATTTAGATGCAGAGTCCTCAGCTCATACCCCATATACTGTAGCATTTCGATCGAGTGTTCATCCAGGATGACGCATGACGCATTGACACTGACAGTTCGTTAGTTCACTGTTGCCAGTGATGCATGATGCAAAAAAATTTGAGTTCAGTTTGCCATTGAGTTGATACTTTTTCAGAGTGAAACAGGCACTAAAAGTTTGTTGTGAGCTGGGAAATGGATAATAAACTTCCTTTGACACCCAATGCGACTGTGTCATGTAGAAAAGCCAGCTGCAAACAAAAAGAAATGAAAAATTTGATTATTTATGTACAAAATGACAAATTCCGCGCAAGTTCAGAGGCCCATATGATGCATGATGAATGTGGGTTTGGTTCAGTTCAGAGGTGCTCATGATGCATGACTGAACACTCGATCGAAATGGTACAGTAATGTGATACCAACCATCATCTGAATTGTTGTTGTTTTGATCATCCCATGTTCTCTCAGCTTTGCAAAGGGAACCACTGTCTAGCTTGCATCTGAATTTACATATTCAAATTGAATGTAAACAATTGTCCTGAGTCTAGCAAGGAGTTTTGTGGTCTATATGAGCATATTCTACAGAGTGTAACTATTTCACCATGATAAGATCGTTCATTGCCAGTAAGCCAATGATCTCATCCAACAGAGGAGCTGAGCTGAGGGCTTGTGTGAAGTGAGGTACAAGGAAATGCAAATAATTCGTTAGTGAAAGAATGCAGATTTGTTTACAAAAAACAGTCCAATGGCTTGAATCAACCATTACAACCAAAATTTGAAGCCAAAGTTACTGTAAAATATCTCAATTACTAAGGCGATTCTTGGAAACAGATGCACCAGTCCAAATGCAGAATTTTTTCATGCCTGCCCGGGGGCAATCCAGTGAGTATCAAAACAAAACATCAGATCAATCTTTTGATTTTGCAGAGCCTGCGCCTTGTCAGAACCATGTATCTATAACATCTGCAGCAGTGTTCATCTTCCACCCAAGATGATGAGACCTGTTCGGAGCTCCAAGTAGCAGGCTGGAGACAAGTTGTGAAAATACATATCATATACTGCTTGTACTAGTACTCATCATCATCTGTTAGGAAGCGTCGCGCTTCCTAACGGATCCCGGACAAGTGCCCAAACCTTTTCTTTCCCTTACCTCCACGATCCCCTTCTTCCCAACCACCAATTCCCGACATCCCCGGACATTCATCTCACAATCGCTAGTCCGAATGTCCTAGCAACGCTACCAAACGAAATTCACATTTCCTCCCGACAATTCCCTCGACAATCGTTTTTACTAAATCCTTGTTTCGTGTCTCGGTCAATAACGTATCTCGATCGAATAGCTCCTTCCACAACGTTCAGCTTACTTGTCTTAACTCGAGGGATTCCAACGACAACGTTACTCCCAATTAGGATAGACGCAACCATTTTCAAGCCACAGCCGCGACTCTGGTCTAACCTATTCGAACTATTGGTCTCGAGTATTACGGCCACAATACTACTTTCCTCCATTACGACTGCCCACTATTGTTTATTTTACGAGCATTACAATTCCCGGTTTGCCGTCGAATTCCGTCTACATTTTGCTTTTATTATCAGATACTACGGTTATTACGACGTGTTGATCTTCTTGGACAACACATCGTACTATTCCCTTTTTGAGAGACTGTTGAGTCCGTGCGACCCGGAGCGGAGCGGCCGAGGTATCGGACGGAAATGGTCCGGAAAGGTTCCGGGCCGGACCTCGCAAGGAATGGGACTTGGTGAAGCTATTGGAAACACCCTTGACACACCGTAAGGTGTCCCGAGAGGAAAACGGGGATATATCCGAGGTTGTTCCGAGGTATTCCAAGGGTTACCAAGGCTCGGAATGGAACGGTGGAGTGGGCACGCAACGGAGAATCGTAGAGATGGATGTGATTGTGTAACGTATGTTGTGTGTGACTGACTATGTGACTACGCGTAGACTACTGTATGACTAATATGATCTGGACTCCCTACTCCATGTGCCCCCTTTAAAAAAATGGCGACGTCCTCGTCGCCTATCCCACTCATTCCTCCTCTCGTGCCCTCTCTATTTCCTCCTGTTCTAATGCCAACTTTGTCCCCGGTCTAGGTGTGAACCCCCTTAGTCTCCTCGCGGAAAACGCTCCTTCTATGGGTATTCTGTCCAGCGTCTCTAATAAATATGAGTTCACCATCCGTTCTGTAACCCTTTTTGGGGTCGACCATTTTGGTAGTATTTTCTTTTCCGTCTTGAACGTGTGGTCTAGATCGCTCCTGTATACTTGAACAAGGTCCCCTTTGCGAAACACTACTTCCCTGTGCTCCTTCTTTAACAACCTCTTATCAAATACTCCTTTCCTCCGTACCGCGTGTTCTACCGCGGCACTATACCCGTCAAGCTGCTGTTGTGCAACATAGGCTGCTTGCACTGCTACCTCCGTTGGCTTCAGGATCGACGTTGCCTCCTCTAGCGTTGAACGGCGAGTGTTAATGACAGCTCCCAGTAGCAGCTCGTTTGGCGAAAACTTCAGAGCTGGTAGGATTTGGTTGTTCAGAGTGATGATGGCTTCATCCAAGAACTCCGGCCATTCTGCTGGCAGCTTGTCCCATGACATCGCTTTGAACTCTTCCGAGTCCTCCCCTAATTCCGGTGCGCAGAGACGTTTTAGCACATGTAAAAGGATTTTGTTGGTGCCTTCTACGAGTCCGTTGACCCAAGGTGAATACGCTGGTACTGTGTGGTGTTTTACACCCCATTTCTCGCAGAATTCCTTCACCGCTTTGCTCTTGAAGTGAGGTCCATTGTCTGTCATGAAGGTTTCTGATGGCAGATAGGCCTTGAAGATTGAGTCGAGGCTGCTAATGGTTGTCTTTTCAGACCTGTAAGTTTTGAACTTGAAGGCCCAGACTCGTTACGAGTATGTGTCAAGATAGAGGCCTACGGTATGGAACCCTCCTTTTCCTTTGGACAGCGACAGATAGTCGCCTACTAGGAGTTCAAATGGGTGTCGCCGCGTGATTGGGTTGAGAAGTGAATGTAAGTGGGCAGTTCCGAAGTTTTTACATTGAGGACACTCCCTAATAGCCGTTAACACTGACTCGTCCAGCTTTGGGCTGCAGACTCGATCCATCAAAGCCAACTTCACCACGTCCCGACCCCAGTGGCCTCCTTCCGCGTGTTGGATCCTTGCCAGCTCCACCGCCTCTGCTTTCGTAACACATTCGACTCTGGCATGCTCCCGGATGCCCTTGTTCCCGCCCACTTTCCATAGCTTGTTGTCCTCTATCATGTACATTCCTGCCCTGTGCTGTGCGCAACTCTTCTGTTTCTCATCCCCTGGCATTTCCAGCACGTGTAACGCCGCTATCGCCTCCTGGAAAACCGGCTCTTTTTCAAATCGGTTCATCAGCCCTTGCCAGTCCGTTGTTGCATTTTCACCAAGGATCTCTTCTGCCGCATCTACTCCGAAGACATCATTCACCAGTCCCGTAACTGCTTCCCAGTCCTCACTGACGTTCCATTCACTACCGTCTCCCGGTACTCGCTCCTGTCCTTCCCACATCCGACTCAGCCCGTCCGCTACAACGTTCAGTTTCCCCGGTATATGCCTAACATCTACAATTTGATGGGCTAGTATACCATCCCTCCAACGAGCGTGAGCTGCATTCAACTTGTCACTAAGTAGGATGTCACGTAGAGCTTGGCAGTCGGTTTCGACTTCGACAGGGAAGCCCCAAAGCATGTCCGAGAATTTATCCAGACCAAATTTCAGGGCAGCGAACTCCAGGAGAAAAGGTTTGTAATTTCACTCGGAAGTCGAAGTGCGTTTTGAGGCAAAGCCGACTGGGTGTATACGTTGCACAGTTTTCCCATTCGGTAGTACCACGTTGAATCTTTGTGCTACTACCGCTGCAAAACCTTCCTTGCACCCATCCGTCGTGATGATGAACAGTGTTCCGTTCCATTGGGGAGATTTTAGGACTGGCTCTGAGACTAGGGCCTTTTTTAATGTAATGAAGGCTTCCGTGTGCTCTGTAGACCACTTGTCATCTAATTTAAACGATTCCATGGCTCGACGGTATGTCAACTTCGTGTAATTCGGAGGTAACGGGACAGACTTCAGCAGATTACAGAGAGGACCCTCGATTTTAGCATAGTTTCGAATGAGATCTCAGAAGTGACCGGTGAGACCAACGAAGGAGGCTAAGTTGAGGGCATCAGGGGGCTGTTTCCAGTTGATAATAGCTGTTAGCTTTGTCGGATCAACTGTAACACCCTCCTTATTGACTTTTGCGCCTGCGAAGATACCCTCTGAGACAAAAAATTCGGACTTGCTGGCAGAGAGTGAGAGGCAACGTTCTCGAACTCGTTGTAGAATGCGGGTTGTCTTTGTAAACATTGTCTCGAAGTCATTGTCAGCAGCTCCACCGTCATCAACAAACAATTGCATTGTGCCGTCACCTAGCAGGTCTGCTAAGCTCCTGGCTGTCATGTCCGCAAAAGTGGATGGTGCTCCTGTCAACCCAAACGGCATGCGGGCGCACCAGAAGTAGCCCTTTCCTTCGACATAGAATGCTGTGTATGGTCTGGACTCCTTTGCGACCTCACATGCGTAGAACCCTGAGGCAAAATTGAATAGGCAGATCCAATTGTGTCTGCTGAGAGCCTGTTGCTTGTCACGGATGCTCCCTTGAGGCATAGGCGCGATTTCCGTGACTTTATTCACTTCACCAAAGTTCTGGCAAATCCGCCATTTCTGTGGTTTCGGTGAGTCTTGCAGACAGGCTATCTCTGGGCTCGGCTCTGGACGTGGAGGAAGGTCGAATGAGGCTGGGAGCCCAGCTGCAATGCACTCGTTGTTTAGCTTGTGCTTCAGCTCATCAATTGTCAACCCTTGTCCCTCATGTGCCTTCTTCGCCAGCGTTATTGGCGAAACACATTTACTTCATCCGGTCTACATCTCTCGATGATCCCTGCGGCCAGCAACTCATCGATTTTCTTGTGCAAGTATTCTCTCTGGGGCGGTGTGAGAGCTTTCTGGCGGACTTTGGTGGAGAACTTTGTGTTTTCCGGGATGTTTAGGCGATGGACTGAGTCTGGGACCGCTCGGACTTCACTAACTGACAGAGCAAAGCAGTCTGTGTAGCTAGATATCAGTTCCTTGACTCTCCGACGCTGCTCCTGTGATAGACCTGGTCCGATCTTCACCTGCTTGAGAATTTCCCACACTCGCTCTGGTTTGAAGGCTCCGTCAGGTCCGACGTCGCGCGTGAAGAGATTTCTGTCATCTGTGCTATCCAGACCATCGGGTATTAGGTCGTCCTTGGGGTCAACGGGACCGGAGTCAACTGAGATCTCATATATCAAAGCTTCTGTAGCGTTTGTGTCAATACTTTGCTGCTCGGATGAAGAATTTTCATTAGGAACTCCCCTGGAGGGGGACGCGTGCCTTTCCCCCAGTGAGTTTGCATGCAGTCGCTCTTGGCGTAATTCTGTTATTGAAATCCTTGGGAGTTTTCCCCTGTTTCCCCATCTGTAGAACCATCTCGCTCCTTTTCCCATCCACGCTCGCCATAGCCAGTTCTTCCACTTTTTCTCGTGCTCTTTCTCCTCCTCTTCTTCCTTCTTTCGTCTCGAGCGCTGCTTTTCTCTCAGTATTTCCTCCGCCTTCAGCGCTGCTTCTCTCCTTTGTTGACGGAAAAGCCATTCTAACTCCTCCAGCAGTTTGAGTTGTTCCGCTTCGTTAAACTCTTCCTCACTTTCTTCCTCGATCCATGGAATGTCCAACCCGTCCAGTATCATTTTCCACTGCCGTTCTTTCTCGACGTCCTCATCTTCAACCTCTTCCACTGAAGGTTTTCTTTTGGGGTGCAGTACGTGCTGCAATTCTTTGTTAGACTCTGCAATTAACTTTCCCTCCATAGAGTTTATCACGACTTCCCTGTCCAGCGGGGTTACCAAGTCTTTAATAACCCTGCCCATGGTACGATCGCATTCCGTCGTGGACGGTTGTTTTTCCTCCACCGGTCCTATCAGCATCTCGACTTTCCTGCCCCGCTGTTTCTCCTTTTTCAACTTCTGCTCTTATTCGATCTGCCCATCCTCTACTGTTTCAATTGTTGGGACCAGTGTTCGTTTAACGGTTTTGGGTGAGTACTGCGGAACATGGTTAGAGGTGCTCTTCTCAACGTCTCTAGGTGTTTGTAAAACTTCCCTGTCCAGCGGGGTTAAGGACTCTTCGATAACCCCGCCTGCTATTTTCGCGCTGTCCTCGAGCCTTGTCCGTGGGACATCCACTGCGCTCAGTAAGGGTGGCTGATTTCCAGCATCTTCGCTTCTCGACCTCTGGACCACCTTCCCTATTCCTTTGTTGAATAGTTTCCGCCGCTGCTTTCTGCTGTCTTTGATTTGCAGAGAGTCCTCGTTGTAGTTGTGGACCACGTGTAGTTGCTCCAGCAGCGGTTTTCCGATGAGGACTTTCCAACTTCCTCTGCTACTGAAGACCTCGCACCGGGTTGGGAAGTCTAGGCCGCCCACTCGTACCTCTCCTTCCCAACATGCCTTTCCCGGTACTACGGACCCATTTGCCATTCGGAATCGGCGCGTGGTTGGTTTCCACCCTCCTATCTTCTGTTTTAGTGCTTCGTACAAGCTCAAGTCAATCGCATTAACCATCGCTCCATCATCCACCATCCCCTCTTCCTCTACTGTCTTTCCATTACCGTCCCTTAGCTCGATGTTGGCCAAGAACGGAGTGCTGGTGTGGCTTTCGCTGTCTCGAATCGTGTATATATCAATGATATTCGATGAATCGGAACTGTCATTCTGTACATGATTCGAATGCAACGTAGTGCTACGGGTCGAGTGCTTGCCACTCAGTTCGACCCTTCCCCATTTCCCGAATTCCTCATTCCTCTGAAGAACCAGTCTCCACTGTCCACTTCACCTTCACTCTCATCTCCGACCACATTCACCATAGCTGCTCGACGATAGCTGCCCAGCTGGCTTTGGCAGTATGCCCTCCAGCTGCCTTCGAGAATTGGGATTTCATTTGGGTTGGGGCACGGTGCTCCTTGCCCATGACTCTGCTGTCCGCACTTGAAGCACTCCCCTGTGCAGATGGGTCTTGTTCCTGGCTTCAGAGGCATCACGGTGAGCTCCGAGAGCTGGGGGTCTGGTCCATTTCGAATGGCCCAGCTTCGTGCTTCATCCATCCACGCTGCAATACCAGCAGCCGTGTTGGGGTGTTGGACTTTTGCTTCGACATTTCTCTGTAGAGCCTCTTTTTGTTCATCGTTGAGTTGGGCCCAGTTACGACGCGGGTGTGCTCCACTGTAGCTTCGTCCCCCACTGGGATTGCTGCGATATCGGTTGGGTGTCGGGGAGGTTGGACGTTCAAGCCGGGTTGCTGCCAAAGTATTGGCGAGCTTTGTTCGAGGGGTTTCTGGGACGATTAATGGTGTTGGTTTTCGACTCTCCAGTTCGTGTTCTGCCTCCAGTTTCAGTTTTCCCCCAACTGACGTCTTTTATAGCTTTCGTGAACTTTTCCCAATCCTCCGTATCCTCGTCGACCACCTTTTTCATCGCATACGGCAGCTTCTGCCAGACCGTGCTGATCATCGAATCCGTATTCCGAATGCTGGCACCAGTTGCTAGGACCAGGGCTTTGTCCGCGTACCATTTATGGTATGGCTGGTTGGTGGACTCGTGGAGAGTCAGGAGCTGCTCGTGGGTGATTGTGAGTTTTGTGAGCTCGTCACGGTACATCTTTTTCGATTTCTGTTCCTTCTCCTGCGACGGGAATTTCACATTGAACAGTGTTTCAAAGTCCTCCCAATTTCCATTACGTTGAACATCGGTAAGCGTGTCCCTATACCACTCCGCTGCTCTAGATCCAACTGGGAAATAGAGCTTGACCCTTTTCACTAGGTCTGCTCGAGGGGTCACGAGCTCGGTCATTCGGAGTTCAAACTCCTGCAGGAAATCGACGGGTCGCGTTGGGTCATCTGGATCTCCCGAAAACTTCGGGATTGGTGTAGTCATTGCTGCCATTTGTGGTCATGGTGCTATTACTGTTTGGGGTTTGGGAATAGGGCTTGGTACTGGACTGGGAGTGTGTGCTGGGCTAGGGGTGTTTGCTCTGGTGAGATTTCCCGAAGCTGTGACCCAAGCTGCTGCGCTGCTTGGTCGTTCTGGTGATGCGAAGGGGGAGCTGTTCAAAAATTCGTTGTTGAACTGGTAGTCTGGTTCGCTTGACTCGTCTCGGAAGGCGGGGCTGGTGTGCTCGAGGTGAATCTACCTCGTGGGTCTCTGGGTCTGTAAATTCGAGCCAGTGTCTGCTGGTTTTCGTGCTCGTAGTTCGAAATTTGAAGGCTGGCTGTGGGTCTGAATCGCACTGTCGTCACCAAGATGGAGTGGGCACGCGATGGAGAATCGTAGAGATGGATGTGATTGTGTAACGTATGTTGTGTGTGACTGACTATGTGACTACGCGTAGACTACTGTATGACTAATATGATCTGGACTCCCTACTCCAACGGATTGCCTTGGCTCCGGTAGGTGTTGAAGCGAGACTGGGAAGCAAGGAAAGGAGCCATAATGAAGTCCAAAGAAATCAACGACTTGCAACCAAGTTCCAGCCAAGGTATGGCCGAGGTTTCTGAGATGATTGCCAAGATATATGGAATGCATGGATATAACAGAGACAGCCTGTGCAAAAGCTGCATGGACGGTGGCCCAGTTGTATGTGCAGGTTGCACAGCTTGTTCCACTGTGCAACTACACCTACGCAGGTCAACAAGACCTGTTAGGATACATTACTTGCTGTTCAATACACTATATAAGCTGGGGACCTTGCCTGTAAGACCCCCAGATCAGTTATTTTGCAATAGTATTGGTTTTCCTCTCTTGTTTTGTCTCTCTATCTATCTCTCTCTCTTTTCTCTGCAGACCCCTTATCCACCCAGCATTGAGTCATTGATTTCCATCTGCACCAAACATGAGCTTTGTTAGAGTAAGATCCGTACGTGTGCTTTGATGTTTCCTTTTATAGTACCTATGGTTCCTGTTTCATTTATTTACTTCCGCTCATGCTGCTTACCAATAACTATCAAGTTCCTAGGATATAGGCAGTAGCTCGGTACAGCCTCACCTCAGTTGATCTATTGCTGTTCAACTGAGGTGAGTACTATTTATTACTTCATAACTTATGTATGCTGACATCACATTAGTTACTTCGTTTACAGGTACATTTATTAATATAGTTGATCTATTGCTGTTCAACTGAGTTACTTCATTTACAGATTATGAGACTGGGCTTTCCCTGATAAACTCATAAAATTCACAAAATGTCAACTAGTCCAAGCAGTGTCTCGATTCCGAGGTTTCCCGAGGACAACCAGCTTGATGGTGATAAAAATTGGTGCACATATAAGCGCAAATGTATACTCACATTGAAAGCGAGGAGCCTATTACCATACATCGAAGGAAAAATTACGCAACCATTACCAATACCTACTGCTACTTCTACCACCACTACCACTGCTCCAACTCAAACTCCGATCTGGAGTAACATGCCTCTCTACGAAGAATGGATTGCCTGAGATGCCACAGCAACAAGCATCATTGTTACAAATGTCTGAGACCCAGTTGGAGTTGGAATCAAAGAAGAGAAGTTGTCAGCCAAAATCTGGAAGTTTCTAACTGAGAAATACAAAAAACGAGTTGAACAATGCATTCACCTTGCCAATACAGCTCTCCAGTCCCATACATACGAACCAGATTTGACCACAATGGAAGATCATGAGAAAAAGATGAAAAACCTTCTATGTACACTCACAGACTATGGGGGAATATGCAATGACACTCAGTTCTGCCTCATCCTTGTAGCTTCTCTTTCACTGGATTGGAAACAGGATACCAGGAACGTCCCCGGAACCTCCAGTGAAGATGCGTTCATGTTCCTACACAGCCTATACCTTGAGAAACAACAAGAATGAGAGTCGAGTGAAAGGGATGAGAAGCACGTAAAGGCATTAATGGCGAAGCAGAGTACCTTAGTCGCAGCCACAGACACCCAACAAAGGAACCATGATCTACTCTGCAGCAACTGCAGTAAACACGGTCACACACATCCCCAATGCTGGTCGAAAGGTGGTGGTGCCGAGGGTGAAGCTCCAAAAAACTGGCGATTCCGAAAGCCTAACAACCCCAATTCAAATCCAAACCCCAACTCAGGCAATGTTAATGCAGCCTTGGTAGCAGCTGACCCTGAACCTAGCCAACTCTATGTCCTCTCCACTGATCCAATGGGTGGGTCTCCTATACCAATACCAATAGCTGGTCCTGACATATTGCTATCTAGACATGAGCCTTCCCTGGTGATTGAAAGGAGCAATGAGTCAGATGGACTAGCAGGTATATGTAGAGACCTACCTATACACTGTAACCTAGTCCCCAATGTAATCAACTGCAGCCTTTGTCATGGCAATACACGTGAACTCCCAAAGACATATATTGACTCAGGAGCGACAGAACACTGCTGGATGTCGAAGGACGATTTCATCATGTTCACAGAGATCAGAGGGCAGAAAGGAAGCAGCGCTGTAGCAGGTGATGCAGGACAGTTTGATATCTGGGGCATTGGCACAGTTCAATTCAAGACTAGGGATGGAGGAAAGCCAAAGATCATATGGCCCAAGAACATGAAATACATACCTTCATTTAATCAAAACCTCATATTGCTCTCTGCAATGGACTCCCGTCAATGTAAAGGGAACTGGGGTGATGGGATGCTTGAAGTTTGAGATAACCGGGGTGACCTAGTGATGTGTGGGAGAGGCAAAGGAAGGATGTATAAAGTTAAAAGGTTAGACCTTTGGGCAAATCTTGCCAGATCGCATGAGCAACCTACAGATGCTGCCACCTGGCATAGGAGACTTGGGCATGTTGGAATCCCCCGAATCTTGCGGATGGCGAATTGAAACTTGGTTGATGGATTGAATATCATGACAAAGTCAACAATCGGGATGTGAGAAGCTTGCTTGTATGGCAAAGCAATGTGTAGACCATTTGACGAAGAAGTTACTCACGAGACAGATGTTCTCGAGAGAGTCCACATGGATCTCTGGGGTCCAGCGCAGACACCGAGCTGGGGGGGAGCAAAATACCTGATGATTTGTTCAGATGGTCACTCGTCAGTGAAAATCCCATGTTTCCTATCCTACAGGACAAACGAGTGGTAACAACAGTCAAGGAGTTCCATAAATATTGGGTAATGGCTGAGACCCAGACTGGAAAGCAGATTCACATAATCCGCGTAGATGGTGGAAGGGAATTCGACAACACACTGATGGATGCATACTGTGCTGAATGGGGTATAGTCATCAAGAAAATACCTCCATATTCATCTGCTGCTAACAGTATGGCTGAACACATGAATCGAACAGTAATTTCAGGAGTGCGCACCATGCTAGAAGATTCCAATATGCCCGCATCCTTCTGGGCAGAAGCTGCAAGCATGTTCCTCTACGTGGATAACTTTGTTCCATCATCTCGATTCCCTGATGACGTACTGCTTGAAGTCTGGACGGAAAGGCGACAAGACGTGTCCCACCTACGTCCATTTGGATGTGACTGTTGGGCCACGCTGCCGGAGGTGAGGAAGACTGGGAAACTTTCCAGACAGGCAGTGAAAGGAAAGCTCCTAGGGTATATGGGGCAACAAGGGTACAGGATTTGGGTGCCAGAATGGAGGAAAATAATGGAATCGAGAGATGTTCAGTTTGAGGAGGGAGTGAGTCATCACACAGTCAAGAGGAATGTTGTTGAGCTTGAAGCCAGTGTGGACAGAGAGGAGCAAGATAACAAGACCATTTTTGATTGGGGGCTTAAATCCATTGACAGCGTAAAATGATCGAGTTAGATCCGTCCCCAAGGATGCTGCAATGCCAAGGAGTCACTCCCAGAACTCCTCCCCTCTCTTGTCTTCTCCATCCTCCAATCCACCATCTCTGCAGAAGCCAGCACCTACTTGGATGCTCCGGGACCGGCCCAACCAGACCAATCTCAATGTTGATGCCCTGGTTAGACAGCAGATGGGTTGGAATGGTAATAGACCAGAATCAGGTGTGTCTGCTCCAGAAACCATGCTTGCAATGGTAGCATGAAATCCTTGGGCTTTTGCTTCATTGACCACAGACCTGTATATTCCGAAATCATTTAGTCAGGCAATGAAGTGACCAGAACTGTGGATACCAGCAATGGAAACCGAGTACAACACTCTACTGGAAAAGGGTGTCAAACTACCTCCAGGAACCAACCTGACAAAGGGGAGATGGGTATACGCTATCAAGTGGACAGTCAATGGCAAAGTTGACAAGTGGAAAGCTAGATGGGTAGCCCAGGGATTCACACAGGTTTTTGGATGAGACTATGGCAAAACATATGGCAGCATTGCGAGGTTCAAATCACTATGAATCATAATTGCAATAATTGTTATACTATGCCTTTCGTTCTTCCATGTTGACTTCAAAGCAGCCTTCCTTAACAGCCCAATCACACATGATGTATATGGAGCAACCTCATGGGTTTATTAAAGCTGGTCAGGAACACCTTGTCTGTAAACTGAGACGGACTATCTATGGCCTCAAGCAAGGTTTGCATGACTGGCAGGAACCCTGGGGAAGGCATACTGAGAGGGTGGTTACATGACTTTGAATGCTGATCCATCAGTCTGTGTCCGGAAGGCAAACGGGATATACACAATCCATGGGACATACAGAGATGATGTCTTCGGTGGAACAGCAGGAGAGAAGAGCAAAATTGTGGAAGAACTCAGAAAACGGTGGGAATTGAACAAGGTTGGAAACGGGACGCTCCTTGGTGTTCAAATCACACAGGATACTAGGACTGGGAGTATTACTTTATCACAAAAGGTCTATTTCAAAAAGATAATTGACCATTTTGGATTTCAGAATGTGCGACTATGCCACACTCCTTTGCCTCCAGGCATTAAACTTCAGGAATCGCCTTCCCCATTACCTGAGGAGGAACAGCAGTTCATGGAAGGGAAGCCATATAGGGAGTTTGTTGGCTGCGTGATGTGGGGCCAGGGGTTGACCTGCCCAGACATCTCCTTTGCTGCAGGTCTACTAGCGTGATACCAAATAAACCCTGGTTGAAGCCACTGGGATTGTGTGGAATGGCTGGCAGGGTACATTAAGTGGTCAATTCACTACGTGATCACCTACAGACCACTGTCACCAGTAGAAACGCCGGACAGCAGTCTCCAACCCTTAGGTTTTTTGGATATGGACCATGGTGGGTGTCAAGACACTAGGTGCTCAACTGGGAGCTATGTCTACTTTATGGCTGGAGGCCCAGTTTGTTGGAGCTTGAAACAGCAGCAGGCTGTAATGCGGTCTACCACAGGTGCGGAATATATTGGGCTGGCAGTTGCATCCGATTAGGCTGTCTGGTTGAACTCATTCCTATCCAAGGCCAACCTACCACTACAGTATCCCATTGAAATCCGAAATGATTGCACGGGCACGGTTGCGCAGACTCAGAACGCCAAAAGACTAGCTGCAGTGAAGAGTGTTGACATGGCATTCCACAGCATTCAGGAGAGAGTAGAGAAGAAGAGGATTATAGTGAAGCAGATTAGATCTGAAGAGAATATGGCAGATGTTTTGACGAAGTCATTAGGGCCTGCGGCACTCAGGAAGTGTGTTCACGCACTAGGCTTGGATTGTACGGATCGGGGGGAGTGTTAGAGTAAGATCCATATGTGTGCTTTGACATTTCCTTTTATAGTACCTATGGTTCCCATTTCATTTATTTACTTCCGCTCACGCTGCTTACCAATAACTATCTAGTTCCTAGGATATAGGCAGTAGCTTGGTACAGCCTCACCTCAGTTGATCTATCGCTGTTCAACTGAGGTGAGTACTACTTATTACTTCATAACTTATGTATGCTGACATCACATTAGTGACTTCATTTACAGGTACATATATTAATATAGTTGATCTATCACTGTTCAACTGAGTTACTTCGTTTACAAGCTTTAATATAAGCTTTGATCCATAGTTGAGCCCAACTGCTCCTATTAAAACTCATTTGTGATCTACGTACACATATCTGCCCAGTGGTTTTCCATTAGCACTCATTCCAAATCCAATCAAACACATTCCAAACTGGTAAAATGGTCCAACAATCCTGTTTTTCACTTTGTGAGAAGCAAACACGACACACTCTAACACATCTTGAGTCTTGAAACTTGAAAAGAAATTTCTCGTTGGAATGATATCTAGATTTAGTATCTGCCAGCTGTGAAATTTAGCAGGGGACAGGTTGCAAGGAGGATAGATACATCTTTAGATTGAAATAGGACTTGATGAATTTTCATATCCAAGTAAGGAAAAAAGTTGAAGTATACTGTGACTCATCATTGTGCCTAGGTAGCCTCTTGAGTATTGAGCTTCATCTCAAGCACTCAAGCTTGTGACTAGCCTCATCTCAACTGCTATGCCTTGTAACTAATTCAATTTCAATTATCATAGCCTATGACTAGCCCCATGTCAAGCACTTAGGCTTGTGACTGGTCCCATCTCAAGCAGTACAGCTTGTGACTACCTACCTCTCAAGTGCTAAGACTTGTGACTTGCTCTGTTTCAAGCAGTAAGGCTTGTTACTAGCTCCATCTCAAGCACTATGGCTTGTGACTCTTGCTATCTCAAGTGCTATGACTTCTGACTATCTATCTCTCAAGTGCTAAGGCTTGGAACTAGCTCCCTCTCAAGCACTAAGGCTTATGACTAGCTCTGTTCAAGTACTAAGGCTTGTAACTAACTCTATCTCAAGAACTAAAGCTTGTGACTTGCCCCAATCTCAAGTACTATGGCTTGTGACTAGCTTCATCTCAAGTGCTAAAGCTTGTGACTAGCCCTGTTCAAGTGCTAAGGCTTGTGACTAGCTCTCAAGTGCTGAGGCATGTGACTAGCTTCATCTCAAGTACTAAAGCTTGTGACTAGCTCTGTTCAAGCACTAAGGCTTGTGACTAGCTCCATCTCAAGCACTGAGGCTTGTGACTAGCTTCATCTCAAGTGTTAAAGCTTGTGACTCGCCTCATCTCTAGCACCAAGGCTTGCAACTACCTATCTCTCAAGTGCTAAGGCTTGTGACTAGCTCCATCTCAAGTGCATAAGCTTGTGACTAGCCTCATCTCAACTGACATGCCTTGTAACAAGTTCAATTTCAAATATCATAGCTTATGACTAGCTCTATCTCAAGCCCTAAAGCTTGTAACTTGCCCCATCTCAAGCACTCTCGCTTGTGACTACCTATCTCTCAAGTGCTAAGGCTTGTGACTAGCTTCATCTCAATTTTCAGCTCATGTCAAATATCTCTAAATGCACATAATTACTGAGCTACTGGTATTCACTCTATACTGAATCTTTCAATGTGACAAACAATCTTTTTGGCTCCTACTTTTCATTTACTGTACTTTTTATTACTTTTCCTTGACTTTTCCTATTATCCTTTCAAACTTATACTTAAACCTACCTGTCAGTTGCAATGAATCTTATCCTTACCTTACTTCTATCAGCCTACCATCTGTTTTTACTATTTTCTACCCCTCTTACACTGATATTACACAGTGAAACACTTCCTTGTAAGTTTCCTGTAACTCTCCTCCATTCCTACCCCCTACTGCTATCAATTACTGTAAACTTACAGGTAACTCCTTGTGTGACCAATAAGCCTTCTGTAAGTTTTCTTATAAATTTTTCCAACTTATGTTTTACTTACTGATACTGAACTACTATGTAAAATTGCCATTTTAAATCCAACTTACAATACTGTAGCATTTTAAGCACTTCGTAAGTCACAGGTCACAGGGCATCCAAATTTTACGAACTGTCACACCATGTCGCAGGTCACACAGGGGGTCTACAAAAATTTGAGCAATTTCAACCCAAAAATTGCGGCCTGCAGCACCAAATTTCATATCTTTTCCACTAAAATTTCGGGTGTCACAGGTTGTGCTCTATGCCTACGAGAAGAAATATTTGTACAATTTGTCACAGTAACAGGCCCTTACGAAGTGCTCAAAATGGGACAGTAATATTACTTTCTATAAACTTTATTGTAAATTTCCTGTAAGTTATTTGTATCGTTACTGCAAGTAGTATAAATTACTTGAAACCTACAGGCAGAATCACAGCCAACTTCTTGCTTAGCAAGATCACTGTAAATAACCTGCAAGTTGCCTGCATCATTATTGTAATTTATGTAAATTACTGGAAACTTTACAGTTAGAATTACAGCCAACTTCTCATGTGACATGTTCACTCTGTAAATTTCCTGTAAGTTGCCTGTATCATTACTGTAAGTTGTTTAAATTACTGGAAACTGACAGGTAAACTTACAGTTAACTTTTTGTGTGACACAATCACTCTGCAAGTATCCTAGTAAGTTGTCTATGTTACAATCATATTAGTCTGAAGTAATAACTATAACTGTAAGTTTACTGTAATTTGCCCCAAAGTTTTCCTACAAGTTTCTCAAGTTACAGGAAACTTTTTGGCAAGCTTACAGAAGACTTTTTGTGTGACAAAATCACCCTGTAAATCAACTGTAAATTTCTTATATGTATCCAATCTTACAAAGATATTACAGGGAACAAGAAATCCCTGTAAGTTTCTTGTAAGTGAAAGCAGCTTACAGTAAAACTTCTTATGTGACAAAATAACTTCATAAGTTTCCTGTAGGTAATCTATGTTACAGGAATCTTACTAGAAAAAATTTTTTCCTGTAAGTTCCATGTAAATCAAAAATTTTGCAGGAAACTTCTGTAAAAGTCCGGTCCCCATAAATTTACTGTAAGTTTCCCATAAGTCGCAAATCTTATGGGGTTTTGCCCGGTGTGAGATTTTTCCAAATCAGATCTGCCAGAGTGAAAATGTAGCAGAGACAAGGATCACTGTTTTGACTAGAGTTACTTAGAAGAGTGCTGAGAAGGGGTGCAATAAAATCTTACAGTGAATTGTAAGTGCATTGGGAATACAGTATAACAAGAGCAAACGAAGAACGAGAGTAATTCGATATCTTGATAGGTAGGTAATACAAGTACAAATATACATACAAGTATGAAAGAAACGAAATGCAAGGATGATTCGAACTTTTGAGGTAAGCAGCTGGAACGATGTGTCCTGGACGTCTCTCCTCCTCCTCCCTCCGCTACCATTACCGTTCATCAAATCAAACCTAACCCAACCCATAAAACCTATGCCTTATTCCAACCCGAACCCAAGTTACCCAACGCCGCGAGTCCTCCGGGGCACCTGCACCTCTTTGGTTTCCTTCCCTCCCTCTCTCCTTCACCCGAGCCTCTTCCCTTCCCTTCCCTCGTACATTCCCTTCAACTCCCGTAATCATAATTCCTCATCTCCTCCCGTCACTACTCAGAACCGTATAGGATTCGGATTCGGAGGCTGAGCTGAAAACGAAAACGGCGCACTCGCACTCCCTCCGCCTCCTGCGCTATTCGACCCAAAGATCCCTCCCGTACCCGAACTCGAACCCGTTGTTGGTGCCGCGGAACCAAAGATCCCACCTCCTCCCGTGCCCAATGTACCCGTCGTCGAGCCAAACATACTTCCGCCGCCCGTACCCGAACCCGAACCCGTTGAGCCGAAAAGCCCACCACCACCTCCCGTACCTGTCGAACCGAAGATGCCTCCCCCTCCTCCCCCTGCACTCGTATACCTAGCGCCAGCACTAGGAGATACCCAGTATCTCGTTAGACGTAACATCCCTCGCGTAGGGTGTCGGTCGAAGGGCGAGGGACGCTAGACGGAGCTCCTGTAGGAGGGGGTAAGCAGAGTGCGAAGAAAGGGAAAGATAAGGATGAAGCGCAAGAGAGACAGAATGGGACGAGACGGGGATGTGAAAGAATAGACGTTAAGTTAGGTGGTAGAAGAAGGACAGACATGGAACAAAGCGCGCGCTGCAGGAAAGGAAGGAAAAGGGATTCATTTCGTTTCGTTTCTAACGTAGACAACAAGCAAGTACGATTCAACGCGCTAGTATGACGAAAAAGGGCGCAAAGCGAAATTCAGAGAGTACAGTGCAACAACGTACCTCGAAGCTGCATCCCGCAAACTCCGGCTTGCTGCTGAGACTGAGTAGAGTTTCTGTCGTGTATGCAGCAGCACCAGAAGCAGTCCCTCCCGCTCCTCCTCCAGGATCTCCACCAAAGATCGACGATCCCGCCCCTGTTGCTGTATTACCGAATAATGTTGAAGTAGAATGAGAGGAAGACGAGCTGGATGTATTTGAGACAGAAGAACCAAGACCGAACAACGTGCTCGTGCTCGAGGAAGACGTGCTAGCAGTAGAGGTAGAAGCGTAATTGGTACTATCCATCTTCACAGCTCCCTGTGGAGGATGTATCCTCCCAGCTAGGTACGCATGGTATCGGAGCTCCTAGAACGCATCATCAGGTCAGCCTACCGTCCGACTCCCAAGCCATGCCAAGCCACCTACCTCGGGACTAAAAGCACTAAACCCTTCCTGTGCTTGCGCACTAATACTCTGTAACCGATCCTCGATACCGGTACCGCTACTACTAGCAGAAACTCTCGTCTCAGTAAACTCGTGCCATTGGGGGAGGCGAGTTGGATCCGCTGGTGGATTGGAAGCCGGGGTTGTTGTCGTTAGCCCTGTAGTGTAGCGTTAGCGATGGTGAGGCTGCAGGAGGAGGAGAAGGAGGAGTAGCGTACCCAGACCTGGTATATCTCCCGACGAGGAGGAAGAAGCCCCCGCGCCCGATGGATCAGCCGGCGCCATCGTAGGCTGGAAGCTTGACGCGAGAGACATTGGCGCGGGGGGTAATTGACCAGTGGTTTGGTATGCATGGAGGTAGGTTGTTATGCGGAGTTCCTGCGTAGACGTTAACATTAGATCGTACCGCCTAGCATGCTTGCCTAGGCAGCTAACCTCAAAAGACCGTTCCCCTCCTCCTGCATCACCTAGTTGACCCGAAGAAGACGACGCCCCAGACCCAAGCACCTCTGGTACACACATGAATTGTAGCATTTCCCTTCCTGCGCCTGCTGCTCCTACTCCTGCTCCCGCGCCGACTCCAGCCACAGTGGCACTGGACCCGAATACCATATTGTGGAATGCGTAATCTTCTCCCGTTTAGCGTAGTGCAATGCAAGAGCAAACTAGTTAACTAGCTTTTTTGGTTGGTCGGCGATGATCGAGTGTGGAGAGAGTTGTTTTTGGGCGCTAAACCATCGCGCTCACGGCATCAATTTTGCATCAATTGATCGAAGCGCTTGTCTGCCGGACGCGGCTTATAATCAGATCAGCGCCTATTAGCTTGCTGCTCTCACCACCAACTCACCACCGAATTAGTGAATCAGTCTTTTACTCGCTTACACACTACCCTCACAGAGTTGTGTGCGAGCATCCGCGGGTGTCACTTGTTTAGTTGTCCACCCACGCGGGGCTAAAGCCCAGCCAAACCCCTTCGCAAGTAGTACCCCACTTTGTATGTTATTCCTACTTATTCCGAGCAAGCCATAGTCTGGCGTGCCTGCTCTTGTTTACGATCTCTCTGATTCTGAAGCGCTCAAGTAATTTCTATATATATACAACTCCAAACCACATTTGGATCAATGCAACGACCATCGACAAGTTATAACCCAAGTGACCTCGAATCGACCTGCTGTACACCACAGACATGATGATACGGACAAAAGGACAACGTCATCGGAATTCGGGACAGTGACAAAACAGGACGATGCCAACGTGAAGCCGAGTCCTACCCAGCATCATATCTCCTCTTCAACAGCTACTACTACTAGCATCAACCTCTTCTGGCCTTCTTCCGCATCAGCGAATTCAAACAGACTGAGGAACCCTTAAACCTTTACGCCGACTCAGATACTCCTCAGCAATAGTTACCTCCCCTCCCTTCCTCTCCTCTTCTCACCTTCAACCGCCGCATCTGTTTATGTTGACTGTAGTATACAGTACGTGCCAGTGGTGGCGCAAACCCAGGTTGTAGTGGTCATGGTGGTGCACTGCACACCCTCTCAAAAACTGGACTGCGCGAATGGTGAATGGAGGAGCCTACATGTACAGCGCCGAGTGAGTATCCGTTATGCTCATGCAAGTACGAGCCCTGAGGCCTGAGGGTCCGTTATCGGTTGGCGTCAGCGATGACAAACCCTACTATGAAAAAATATCCTATGGCTAGTCGATGCCCATCAACGTTCAATGTTCAAAGGAGGTCTTGCCGGCCTACATAACTGCTAGTGTGGTGTTTACTAATGCTACTGGCGACTCGAATGCACTGGCAGCACATTGAATGTCCGCCCAATGGTCTTTTTTCTGGCTCAAATGTGGCCCGGCTATAGAAATAGCCCTCATGTAATTATTGTCCCGGTATTGGTGTATTGGTGTATTGGTGTTTTGGTATTCGCTCTGTCTACCAGGTACCCACTGCCCAGACATTAACTTTGATCAGACTCGAACTCCTGCAGTCAATTACTACTATCGGACCTCGGTGCTAGTTAGAGTATACCCGAAAGCCTTCTTTTCCTTTCAATTTTTATCAGCTTCTAACTTTCAAAAAAAAAAATTTCATTAGGTTTCTTGTCGCCTTCTTCCGGGCCCACTAAGTGTATCAAAAACTTTCCCTTTATGTCTCTTTCATTGCCCCTGATAGCGACTCACATACCCTTCATTCGCTCGGCGCTTGTCACGATTTCAACGCCACCTACGACCTAGTACGCATCCAAGTCCTTTCATGATAGCCATAAAACTTCAGTGCTGTCTCTTTCAGAAGGCCCGAGTCTGCGGCGTGAATGGCAATCTCGTTGCGCCATGACATATCCCGCGCGTGTCGCGTCCGAACACTTTTGAAAGGGAACTAATGGTCCTAAGGAAAGTTGATTGATAGATGTTGTTTGAGGCGTCAAACTTCAACACTTCATCGTAGCGCTGCTTAGGTGCTTCTCGAAACCTGTGCTCTCTTGCTTGGTTCTTTGTTCCTACGCCTTCCTACGCTGCCCAAAATTCATCCCTTCGACTCCGAAAGTACAGGTGAGGCAAGCGCGTTTATGTTTCTCAATTCCTCTGCTAATTCGGGCTGACATCTAATAGTTAGGTGGCGGGGTGTTCACTGTTCCGAGGTACATTTGCGTTCATTACCTCGCCTTTCCTTGTACCCCTTCATTGTATTCATTGTGCCCGCGTTTAGCATTCGTCCGGCCGCGTTGCGTATACATAACATTCTTCCTCTCTCTCTTTATCTTTTTTCCGTCCCTTTCCTTTTTAGGCTTTTACGACCCGAACTCTTATGTACCTCGGCGTTGCTTCCTCCGTTCTTCTATCCCCTCCGACAAGAGGAGGAGAAGGATGTATATCTGATTCTGCAGTGCCTATGATGTGTGCGAGGTGGAAGTCCAGTTAGTAGTGTAAGTGGAAATGGGATCTTAGGCTCCATAAATGAATTACGAATACATGTTGAATTAAAAACGGAATGGGGCAGGAGGCTTAGTACACCGGGACGCCCTCCAAAATTAGGACACAGTGCAGTTTGGCGGTGTCTTGGCGTATCGTATACTCAGTACTCGGTACTTCGGAGACTCTCCCTGCCTTGTCCAAGTCTCATCCAACGTCCCTGCATCTAATGATCCTTCAAGTTTGTGATGAGACTCCAAAGCTGACAAGCCTGCTTCAACGTCCTCGGCTCCCCGAGTCGTCGACAGTTGCTTTGCTTGCTTTGCACTAATCTCCCTTACATTACACCGGCTCTAGAGGATTTCTGATGCTGAGCTGTAAATTACAGCTACATTCTCTCTGTCTATCTCCCTTGCTTCGCGGCTCTGGGTTTGAAGTTTGGACATATCTGTTTAAGCTGTATAATAGGCGCATAAGCATGTTCACCAACGTTCACAGAGACGCGCTCACGAAGTTCAGAGAAAGCTTGTCAGCTCCATATACATTAGTTTACAATGCGAAACAAAAGTAAAACCCGCTGAACTCTTCAGGCTTTGATATTACTACGTTAGGGGTTAAATATTTGATGTCATAGAAGAACATTATTATCTGGTCTCGACTCTCATCCTTGCTGAGCGATGCTAACCTAAGTACCAGACTTGAAGTAGGTAACCCAGACCTTGAATCATTGTACAGGACGATCCGACCTAACCGATACTTACATCTTTTGTAGTCGTTCCTAGATTGAAAAAGATAGGTGCCTGGAATAGGTATCGTTAAATTCATGGAAGCTCCTCCATTTAAACGTAGAGTATGCTTCCGAGAGCTCGCAGCCAACAACACTGTAAATTGCCCATAAATTGCCCCATTACTCTTCGACAGATATATATAATACTTTAGTGACTAAGAGAGCCTACGGGGAGGTCCAGGACTCGCCGAGGAAGGAGGGGCCAAGCTCCAAGGAAAGAGTAGTGTACTCCTATGATCAGAGATTAATGTTGATTCGATTCTTGAATTTGCATAATTTTTTTAGTATCATTCTACGACGCTGCTACAAGGCAATCTAATGCAATGGAGTATCAGAAGCACTCTGGAAATACACTACGAGTTTGTAATCCGCTACCTTCATAGAAAAACAGACTGAGTCAGTTTCTTCATAACTCAAGGCGGTCCGATCTCCTTATCCGAGAACTGTCAATATTGATATTCAATAAGTAAAGCTTCTTCAACTTGGCATGATTCTGTCATCAAGCACAGTGACCTTTCTACTCACGGGTCAACGTCGGTCATGATTTCGATTTTTGCAGAGGCGGAGCATCTGAAATTTAGGTTAACAACAGAGTTTAGCGACTGGAAGAGCGTCTCGAGCCTATCGCGTCTCATTCTAGTGCGCATTTTCAGTTGTAAACGCCGTAGTCCTCAATATTTTGTCCCTAAAATGGAAACTTCTTCTTCTGGGCATGGTCGAAATTGGGCTAGCACATTTGGTTTGTGCTTTCACGGGGATGAAATCTCCCCGTGCAGGGGAAGTAACCTGTCATGCAGACTTCCGTCCGCGGCGTGAGTCTGAGAACCCCTTAAAGCCTTGGTAAGGGCAAGGCGGTAAACTGTCGAGCTCCTAACGTGTTAGTCTGGCTGTGGCAAAAATTGGCAGTGGCTTTTTCATTGTTTCTGCGGTCACTGTTCCTTCGAACTGACATGAAAGAGTTCATTGGCCATTCCTTCTGTATCCGCGTGAGGTAAAATGTTGCTTGGCAGGGACCCTTCCATTTGGCTTCAATAATTGGTATTACACCTCACTCCTAACAGTATCAGTACTGCGAAGGGAGTATAAATACTGGCCCTCGCTACTCCAGATTCCACATCCAACGCCCAACCTACTTAGCAGCCATTTGCATACACTCAGCAAAAACAGCCAAGATGAAATTGTATGTGGGATTCGTGGTTATTTTACTTCTTGGACTTACTTTCATTTTAGTACTGGTACATTTGTTTCCATAGTCTCCATGCTCGTCATGGCAGGAAACGTCCAAGCTAAATCCGAAGGCGTTGCATACGGCAACAATGGTTGCACGGGGGCCAACTCCGGCACGCTTAACTTTGGCAATGCATTCTGTACTCCAATTGGCAGCGGTTGGGATAGTATCGAGTTCTTCACCGGTATGCGCTCCCTTTTGAGCTACAATGAGTACTTTGTTGATAAGCCTCCAGATGGTGCCACGGAATGCTTCAACGTGTTCAGCAGCTCTGACTGTTCGACTGGATTCATCGAGGTTTTTAAGACCCCGGGAAGTGGTTGTTTTGGGGGCCTTGCGGGAAAAGTCAATTCTATTCAGAAGAAGGACTGTTAAGAACGAAGTGGGATGGATTTCGAAAATTGGATTCATTCTTATCTGTATATTATGGAGAGGTAGCTGAAAATGGAAGCAGAAAATCAAATCCACATATCTCCTAGTTTTTGAAAATCTGAAGTTTTGATATATATTTTACATACTGTACCGTTCCAACCAAGTGTTCACGGGTTGTGACGCGTGACCTGACCTGTTCACAATTTTTAGTGTTCACAGATGGCAGTGACTGGTGACCAATCTGTGAACTGTTCACTGGGCCTTCAGATGCAGGTACTCAGTGACCTGTTGCTTTATTTTTGAACCAAATTCAGGCTTTTCAAAGGTGAATTGAGGCTATTTTGAACAAATTTTGAAGATTTTTCAGCATTTTTGATTGATTTTCAAGACTTTTTTTTTTTTTGTTTCAATTGTCACGGTGTTCACAGCTCAAAGTGACCAGTGACAGCCACCTGTGAACTGTTCATTTTGGGTGAAGGTGATGCGTGACCGAACACTTGGTCAAAACAGTACAGTAGGCCCTGCAAATTTAACTTGGAATTTCAAACTCCACTAACTGGTGGTAACTCTTGAACTGAAAGTTAAATTAAAGTTAGCAAGTTAATTTATCTAAATTGATCATTATAAAAGCATTTCTAAGGCTTTCTGGCACTCAGATAAGCGCCTAAGTCTCACTGGCATCACTAAACAAGCATGGTAATTGCACAAGGATGATCACCACTGTTGTCATTGTATGCATGGAATATATGCATGTAATAAGTGCATACGGAGGTATTTACATGTTTTATCTAGCGCTGGATATCTGTGTAGGCATACCATAGGGACTGAGGAATACCATGTTCACTGTACTTCAATACTTATAAATATTACACAATTATATTGGGCAATAATGGCAATACACCTATGTACTGCTCATTGAAGCAGTGTAGAATATCTGTAGAAGACTTTATAAAGTCATTCTAGGGTGAAAAACTGCATATATGCAGTGGAAATGATAAATTTATCATTGTTTGAAATGTATTTTTTTAATGGCAGACTTCGACCAAGTTAGTGCAAGTTAAGGAATTTGAAATTTTTGCATCAGCAAAAATGGTCTGGGCCTTGGATGACCTGAGGACACCTAAGGACTACCTAGGTCTCCCAGGCTTTCATAAGTCCACCCCCTTATTCCTGGGCTTCTTGAAGGAGTCCTGAGGGAGCCTGAGGGAACCTGAGGAAACCTGAGGGAGCCCGAGGAAGCCTAGGGAAGCCTGGGAAGCCTGAGGCAACTTGAGGTAACCTAGGGATACTTCAGCTGAGTTATACAAGCCAAAAAATAATTCTCATACTTTATTATTCAGCTGTATCTTTTTGCTCAATTTCCACATTTATCTTACTGAAACCTTATTACCTCATTAAACTCATGGATATTTGACTTTTTAACTCAAGTTCAAGTATACTAACATATTTATCAAGTTAACTGTTACTTCATGATGAATCTGATTTGACCCCATCAACAGACTTTTAATTGTACGCAGTCTACAGGCACCCACGCTGTTCAGCGCTTATTTGGGCGCTTATTTTACGCACTTATATGTAGATAAATTCCAATAATTGAGGTGTCTACTGTTCTTTTAATGATATTTATACACATTATAATTCAATGTACTAGTTTCTTGAAGCTATTTAGCTTGTAATCCTAGTTCTAGATAAATCTCAGGCTGTCTCAGGCTATTCCAGGCTTCCTCAGGCTGCCCCAGGTTCCCTCAGGTTGTACTCAGGTTGTGTTCAGGTTGCACTCAGGTTGTGCCCAGGTTGTGCTCAGGCTGCAATGAGGCTCCCTCTGGTGATATCAGGATTTGGGCAAATTCCTAGGTAGCCTAAGTCACCCTCAAGTGATATCAGGATTTGGGCAAATTCCTAGGTTGCCTAAGTCACCCAGGTTGCCCAGGTCATCTTGGTCTAACCTATAGGCTATCCCAGGCCCAGACCATTTTTGCTGATGAGGTATGCTATGGATTCCTATGGACTCCTATGGATTTGATGGAAACATCACCTGTCCATCAGCAAAAATGGTCTGGGCCTGGGATAGCCTATAGGTTAGACCAAGATGACCTGGGCAACCTGGGTAACCTGGGTGACTTAGGCAACCTAGGAATTTGCCCAAATCCTGATATCACCAGAGGGAGCCTCATTGCAGCCTGATCACAGCCTGAACACAACCTGAGTACAACCTGAGGGAACCTGGGGCAGCCTGAAGAAGCCTGAGGAAGCCTGGGACAGCCTGAGACAGCCTGAGATTTATCTAGAACTAGGATTACAAGCTGAATAGCTTCAATAAACTAGTACATTGAATTATAATGTGTATAAAATTTAAATATCATTAAAAGAAGAGTAGACACCTCAATTACATCAGGAAAAATGGTCTGGGCCCAGGATGACCCCAGGTCACTTAGGCAGCCTAGGCCACCTAGGAATAATGCAAAAACTTTGGACACCTCAGGTATCCTAGGCCTCCTAAGCCTCCTAGGAATTTTGAGGTATCCTCAGGTTGCCCCAGGATGCCTCAGGATGGCCCCCAGGAGGCTTAGGAGGCTTAGGAGGCCTAGGATGCTAGGATACCTGAGGTGTCCAAAGTTTTTGCATTATTCTTAGGTGGCCTAGGCTGCCTAAGTGACCTGGGGTCATCCTGGGCCCAGACCATTTTTCCTGATGCTATTGGAATTTATCTATATATAAGTGCATAAAATAAGCGCCCAAATAAGCGCACAACCACGTGGGCACCTGTAGACTGCATACAATTAAAAGTCTGTTGATGATTCATCATGAAGTAACAGTTAACTTGATAAATATGTTAGTATACTTGAACTTGAGTTAAAAATACTTAAGTGAGGTGTTCCAAGTCATAAGTTAAGGCTAGTAAAACATTAATGAGTCTCGAAAAATAGGTTCCTTTAATGAGGTAATAAAGTTTCAGTAAGATAAATGTGGAAATTGAGCAAAAAGATACAGCTGAATAATAAAGTATGAGAATTATTTTTTGGCTTGTGTAACTCAGCTGAAGTATCCCTAGGTTACCTCAAGTTGCCTCAGGCTTCCCAGGCTTCCCTAGGCTTCCTCAGGCTCCCTCAGGACTCCTTCAAGAAGCCCAGGAACAAGGGGGTGGAATTATGAAAGCCTGGGTGTCCTGGGTGTCCTAGGAGACCTGGGTAGTCCTTAGGTCTCCTCAGGTCATCCAAGACCCAGACCATTTTTGCTGATGTACGTTTTGAAGGCATGATGGAAACAATGAAGAAGGTTGAACTTTCATGTGTCAACAGCCTGGTCAACATTACCAACTATTTGTTGTACCATGTGGGTCCAACAGCAATCACACAGAGCCTGCAAACATGATGTGCCCATCTTGCATGTAAACCCCCTTCCATACAACAGAGGACCCTAGATAGGGGGATAATGTCATGCCCTGCACTTTCTTCAGTATTAACCTCCCGCTACACTATTCCTCCTGGCAGCCCAACACCTACTCTTTGACCTATCAAGCCCTGCTACTTACAACTTTACATATCTCCAAACTAACATCCCTACATCCAACCCCTATATAATCCGAACCCTAGCTTCCAGAACTCTTTGTCTTGATATTAACCACTTTACTCCCAATTCCTGTTTCTCTCTATTTTCTACTTATTCTGTGCTTATTCTTTATTTCTCTCAATATATGCTTGCTTTGGTGACATCTTCTTGACTACAACATTGACTTCAGACTGCCAACAAGCTTGTACAAAAATCCACATGCTGTTGTTGTTGCGGACGACTCCAGCTCACCTGACTTGGCTTGTTCACCTCCCTTTGGGAGCTTAGGGTCTCATATTCCAATTTCACTATTACTAGTCACCCGCACACATATTCAATCACGGATCACACCTGCCTAGTCTATCAACTAGGCTATTCTACTTACACTATGTGTAACCTCAAGACCCTTGACCCTGGTGTTACACAACTATATAGCTGCAGAGCTTGAAGTGCGGAGATTGAATTGACTTATGTTGGAACAATTTACATTGTTGATACAAAATGACTTGTACTTATTCTATTCACACTATTTATATTATAAATGTTCCCCATTTGGCAAACCATTTCAATACTTACCATTGTGTAATGAGAGTAAGGTGGAATTTAGTACAGTGTAGTGGGTCCAAGTCTGCTAAGGCTCAACAAAGGCTGACTTGATCTGCCAATATTGGATGCAAGTTGCGGTTGCACATGTGCATGAACATAATATACAACTTTAGCTCTACCCGTAACTTACATGAATGGGTTGTGTATGGGAAATATCATGAAAGTATGGAATTTTATTATGGATGAGTATCTATGTGTGAGTTTTATACATCCCATACATCCCATATCACTCATACTTTTGTGAAACTGCTGATGCAGGATGTCTCAGGATGTCCCAGGACACTTAGGATGACTAGGATACCTGAGGTGTCTGAAGTTTTACCCTTTTTCCTAGGCCAACTAGGTTGCCTCAGGTTGCCTAACAGGACTAGGTGACCTTAGATCCTCCTGGGCCCAAAACAGTTTTTTCTGATGTTGTTGATGAGCCTCAGCAGAGTAATAATGGTGATCAAAATGTATTGAAACACATTTACATTTGATCACTAGTAAAATGCAAGTTATTTACATTTTGCAAAGCCTTGGCTACAAGCATGGGAAAAAACAAGTTAATTTGACTGAATTGAACAAGTTATTGGAAAAAATTACTTTGCTCACACTCATTTTACATTGGGAAGGATTTAGGGGATCAGCTTCAGGAGTTAGTCACTAACAAAACTCAAGATTTAATTGAATTAGGACTTCTTTGTATATTTAGGATACGGTGAAAGATATGTTGGAGAGAGAGCTGTATCAGGCAATTGAGGCATACACCCAATTTGGTTCCATTTTTGCACTTTATATGCCAAAGTTTCTTTAGTTGACTTTATCTTATTTATCATTTGGGCATTTGGTGCATAAATATGTACATAGCTCAACCTATCATCAGAGTCAGTATATCTAGTATGGTACTTCCATTTTGATTCCCTGCATGTTTGCTAGTGTAACACACTGATCCCAAGTCATGTCAACCATTTAGTAGTGCATAAAGCTTCTAATATTTATCATGTCATGATAGTCTAGTGGTTTTGAACACTCCGCACTTTAGCTTACATAATACAGTCAGTTGTGAGGCTGAGGTCTCTTGAAACCTGTGAGGTGTCATTTACAAACAGTGAATATCTTTGAGTTTCATGAGTTAAGCAAGCAAGCAAGATATCAGTGAGCAATGTGAACTTATGTTGAAAATTTGAATAATGAGTGAATACCAATAAATAAGTACAAATAAGAGCCTCTAAGACCTGAGAATACAGTAATGATTAAATAACCGAATAAGGTAGGTATGAGTATAACAGAGACTAGATGGTAAGAAAGTATCTTTTTATAAAATATTACCTCATTAGATTTCCAAGGATATTCAGAGACACCTCAGGGATCCCCAGGGCTCCCCCAGGGACATCCAGAGACACCCGTGGACATACAGAGATATCCTGGAGAATACTTCTCTACCCTCAGTGTCCCTAGGAATTGGGGGGTGTCCCTTGGGACTCCCAGAGAGCCTAGGTTTCCTGAGGGTACCTGAGGTTAACTTAGACATTCCTAGGCAGTAGGGTACTTCTGCAGATGATGCCAAAAGGCCGGCAATGCTAACTCTAATTAGCATTGTGGGATCTGCTATATATACTAGAAGTGTACTCTCTCACTGACACCCACAGTAAGGCAAGACAAATTGTCACTTTTTGTGACAGCTAGGGCTTCTTGCTATTAGAATGTCAGAGTGAACTGAATGGCAGTGAATGGATATATACTCAGCTTATTCCATCAAGATATCAATGCAATTGTGGAATAACAGAATGTCACATTGGTATGGGGAATTCAACATTTCAAGCGTTTGAGGAGTCAATTGGGATTGGAGGATCAGATAAACTAGAGTCACCAGGTGAGTGGTATAGCAGGAGTTTCCACCCTCATATCCCCTACTATCTTTGGGAATGATTGTCTATCAACTAATTGAAACTGCCTCATTTATAGTATGTGGCTTCTGATTATTGAGATCCATTAGGACTTGGGTTGAGATGACTATTTTGGTCCCAAGTCCTGACTGGCTGTCCCAGTTTGCCATGCACCAGTGCCAATCAGCCAGCATTGCCCACCATACCAAATTCTGCCTCCATCTTACCAAAAGCTAGCTCCCAGCCTCCCACCATGACCTCAGACAGTTTTTCAATATCAAATGCCATAAAGAAACTCAAAGCAGTGTAACAACTGCCCAAGGGGTGTTCAAAAAAATAAGCGCTGACATGACCTTGGGGGGGGGGGGGGGGGGGGGTCTGAGAATTCCTTATGGCCGAAAATTTTTTCATACTATTGAGGCTCTGGGGGGCATTTTAGGTTAATTCAACTACTGAAATAAGGCCATAAAAACTATTTAAAGCACCCAACATCTCAAATCTCCCTGAAAAACATGGATTCTATAGGATATGATGCTTTTTTGTACCAATTTAGCACCTCCATCAAAAAATATTGTCAATGCAAGTGCACTTACACTAGGTTGAATTGAACTTAGATGATCTGCTGTGTATTAATTGCCTCTGAAAATGTTGTTTAAAGGTGCAAAGGAGAAAAATTTGTTATGTAATACAAATTTGAAGTTGGAAATCCTACGAAGTGTGGGAAAATTTTACTATATATAGGCAGTGGAGGGGGGGGGGGCTTCATGAATCCTATGACCCAAAAACAAGGTCATGTCGGGACTTAGTGGGTTGAACACCCCTTGCAACTGCCATATCTTACAGAAGTAAGTGCATCAGCAAACCCTGGATAATGGCCACAGTGTTAGAAATAATAAATGGAGTTTGAATGATTGTCTAGCCGTTTGACCTTGACTGGGCCCTGAGGCAAATGGGTAAGGTACATGAGTAACTACACACTGTATTTACACCTGTAAGAATGACTATGTCATAGTGCATGTAACAGGAAAGTGGGTACTATGTGAATATGAATGGGTTTCATGAGAATCAATAAGTGGCTACTGTGAGTATATGCACGAATATCTCCTGTGATATCTTGGTGATATCATAAATTCATAAGTATGTTGTAATGTGGGTTAAAATAGATTTTCTACAAATTCCAACACACAGAGGCCACAGCAACTCACAGCAACCCACAGCAGCCATAATTCTGTACAAACTCCTGTGAAATTACCAAGTGTTCAAGCTAGCCATTGTCAAGCTTCATGCACACTTGCTCATGAATCTCAACAAGTCCTTCAAACTTGTGTTCATCTGATTATCCTTATTCCAGTAGTATTTTAAGTAGTTCCTCATGCATGCCTGTGCATGAATCTCAACAAGTCCTTCAGACTTGAGCTCATCCAATTACTCCTATTCTTGTAGTATTTAAGTAGTTCATCAGCAAAAGCTGTATGACATGGGCAGTGCTTGAGCAAACTGTCCAGAGTTCCCAGCGCTCCAGCGTCCCAGCACTCAGATGGTCTGGCCGATGCAGGAGGGGGCTCCCAGAAGCTCCCAGAGGCCGCAAAATTACCTTATTTGGAAATAATGTATGATTCTATATTTCTGACAGCGCTGGCCAGCGCTGGCCAGTGCTGGGAGCTCTGGGAGTGCTGGGAATTTTAAGTATGGCTGTGGGAATTAAAATGCAAAATACAGGTTTTGCTGATGTTACTTATGTATTACAAATCAGATTGGTTTCTTGTTCGTAATGACCATCTCCTCAGCTACATCCGCTGCTGAGTACATCTCCATTCCGGCACCACAACATCAACAGCTTGACAGCTGTCATCATCTCCTGCATGTGCTATATAAGAATTGATGAATGTCGAATTGTTGCAACTTCCCCCCCAAGCTCCATTTTTCCAAGTTGACTCTATGCCTCTTGAGTAGAAATTCTCACTATGTCCTAATATCAACCTGATATTCAAGTCTTCATATTTTTCCAACACCTTTGATTAAGCATTGGTACACATCATTTACAGTGTACATAAACTCTAATTACACTCTATGTACTGGTAGCTCTACTTTCGCTACACCATATCATACTAGTACTATGAATACAATGATTTTGTTACAATTATTTCAGAAGGGAGGGGAAACAATTCAAGCAGTCATATATTTAATTTTGAATTGCAACCCCTGCCCTGACAGATTGCTGACAGACAATGTTCCTGTGAAATCCACAGCAACCTACAGCAGGAGATTCTAGTAAGTCCATATTCTATTACACATCAAAATATCTACGATACACCATGGCTATTCAACTAAAACAGAGCTGACAGTGGTTTATTTTTATGTAGCGGAACCCACTTCTTCAATAAATGGTTTAGGGATTGGGGACATTCTATTACATCAAAGCATTCACGCTACAATCACAACTGCTGAATCTGGACTCATATTCCAGAACTCTGAAATGACAGTAGCTCAGCTAGAACTACTGCATTCGGGTTTGCTGATATTCCTGATGATTCGTTTTTCTGTAATACATAGTCTTTTGAAAACAGCAAACCAGGTATATCTCATTCTGAAAGATCTAAAATAGTTTTTTCTAAACAATTTGATGATCCAGTTTCGAGTCAAGTATTTGAAGTTCAATGCAAGTTCAGTATGGCTCTATACCTTCAATACTCCTGCTCCTTCACCCTTGAACACCAACCCCATCTCTTTCACAGCCAACTCAATCTCACCCGGAAGAGTTTCATACAAGGGCGAGAGCTCTGTATGCTCCGCGGTCCATCCGAGTTCACTTGCAAGTCGTTCGGCACGACAGAATCCACTGGAGCCCAAGATTGTGGTAACGACTTTTTGCAGCGAGCCACGATGAAAGTGATGGTAAAGTCAGGAAGAAGAACATGAGCAGTGTGTGATTAATCAGAGCTGGGTGAGTATAGTTACATTGCCCAGCAGCATCCGTGACTGATGCAGAGAATGACGACGAGCCAGGTTTCGAGATCAGGCCGTTTTTAAAGAGTGTCTACAATATGTTAATGACATTGTGGAATGTAAGATCTAGAGGAAATGGAAGTCATAACTCACGTCTCCAATAATTCCACAGAAATCCGCTGTAGAGATCATATACTTTGCGAGCACAAAGTCTAATGATAAAAATGTGAGCCTAGTATTATGTATTGATCTCATGCATTATTGCACTCACAGAATCCCTTGTCCCCCTCCCCGATATCACTTCCATTCAAAGCACCTTTAAGCACTGCTGATACCGCACTAGCCACATCTTTCAGGTGAATGAGACCCACAATATTTCGCCCCGGACCAAATGTACCTATTTCAAACGGTCAGTATACTTGGTGGGGACAGTACATACAGGTCCTACCGGAATGACCTGCTTGTGCCGCTAGATTGAGGTAAAGACGGTGTGGGAGAGAAGTTTTCTGGATTCCGGGTCCGATACCTACATATTCCGTTTCCGTACGCACATGCTTAGTACAGATCTCAGGGTCTGCTATAGCCTCTCGTACCGTATATCAACCCCGGCAATAAAATCATTGTCCGTATTTTTCCAGTTTTGCTAGCTTCGACTATAGCTTCGCAAGCACCAGTGAATACGTTGTCCTTGATATTCTCCAAGTCGAGCTCTGTGTCTATCCAGAGCCGTTCGGGTACGATCAGCTCTCCTCCGGCATTGTCACCGACGATTCCTCCACCAGACATGTGGATGTAAACTGGGGTGGGGGTGGATGGGGAGGAAAAGCTTCGGTGTTTGAGACCACGGAGAATCGCTGTAGTATAACAATTCAATCAGGTCGATAACTCTGAGTGTACATGTTCGAAAAAGACTTGCCAGTAACGCTGTCCATATCCCCTGCTGCAGCAACATTGATGACAATGTCTGCTTTCGCCGCTTCTTCCTCAATCAACTTCCCATCTGTTAGTTTTCCCTCGATGGCTTCAAGCTTACGATGCAAGGATTGCAGCTGCATGGTTTTACTGGGAGAAAGGTTCCGCGCAAGTGCACGAATAGGAAAGGCAGGAAAGTCCCTGGAGAGAGAGTCGAGGACTTGTCCACCAACGTAGCCTGTGGCACCGAGGAGGAATATGGACAGTGGTTGGATAGACATTGCGGTAAGTAAGTGTGCGTATACTCGAGAGACTTATATATGATCTCGGTGGTACCCAGTATACATCGTGTTGCTGTCGGATAGTAACCGAACCGTCCGGATAATAACCGAATAACTGTAGCTTGGACGCCGATACCCTTCTTTAGAGAATTTTGGGTGTTTTTGTGTCGAGTCAAAGTCGAGGATACCAATCTTGTCCCATCTTGAATGAATTATGGACGTGTTTGTAACGCAGAGAGCAGGGGCCAGGGGAAATGGATGGAAAGTCCTTCAATATTGAGATTGATCGAGTCAATGTTTTAATTTCGCCTAAGCCAGATATCAACTTCATACTTAATTTAACATGCTGCAAGAAACTTGTTGATACAGTGATCTATGAGTCTCCGTAGATCTCTAGCTTGCATCTCGAAATAGGCGGCAGAGAGATTCCGAGACGCCATTGGCTGTACTAGTTGGCTGTTAGGGAAAGAATATCTTTAGAATTCAAGCGCTTCTAAGCTCTCGCTCGATTCGCGAGGAACTACAAGTGAGCCGTTCCACAATACGTTGTAAGAGCTCTTCCACTGGTATTGTGAGCTTACCGGAGTGTGCGTGAGCGACTGAGTAGGGCGACCGATGACGTAGGCGCTTTTTTCCACTGCTCTCTTCCACTCAACTACGACGCAACTGAACCAGGTTGCAATAGTTCAATGCTATGATTTTTACAGTTATAACCATGCCTCTATCTCATTTTGATCCTAACATCTGACTGGATGAACTGTAAATGCGCCTACGTACAACTAATGCTCGAGCAAGTTGCAAATGAAGAGGTGCTACTGGGGCCGCTGAAAGTACCGTTATTTTACCGTGTCAACCTGGGCTGGTTTGGCTGTACGTCGCGTTAGCTCGAATCATTTTCGCTATCTTACTCACTCAATTCTTGCAGGTCGCGACACGGCTCTCTTTTGTTTTCTGAGTCCTGACACTGACAGTTCCAATATGTGCAAACGGGCCTGAGGTATCTACAGTACCAGTGGTCGCTTTCGGAGTCTACTGCGCTTTTCTTACACTCGACACGTTCCGCCTCAGCCATTTCGATATCACTAAACCTTATTACATCTGAAACATTGCTCAGTCTTTGCGCTACCCATGACCGGAGCTACTGCAGTCGGAGGAGGGGAAATGCTACAGCGGGCCTAACGCAGCCGCAGTCGAGTGGTCCCGTACCGATGGAGCCTTCATTCTCTGCTGATCCATTTGCCCCCTTCGTCATCGATCCAACAAGGTGCTGGATACCGCTAATTTGGCATCTGTAGGTTACAGAGTATCACTGGTGTGGATAGTAGCGGGCTTTAGTGCATTTAGTTTCGAGGTCAGTGGCGTATCTTCCTTTTCTTAATTCCCTTAGTTTATTCGTTACTGTTCAGCTAACATCTCGTTGTAGAAACTCAGATACAGTAAAGTTTTTAGGATTATCCTACCACGTCCTCGTCAGTCTCGATTCCTCCGCAAGGTGTAGGAGACGACATTGGGACAGGTACTGGCGCGGAGCTTACACGACGGCATTACTCAGTATTAGCAGTAAGCAGGAGTTTGCAGGGTGTAGTTTCGGGGTACGTGCCTACTTACTGCCCATATTATTCTACATCATGCTCCTTCATTGTACTCTCCATTCTGTTTCATTCCATCCGCCGTACTCGCTTCTTCATCCTACCTACTCTCCTCTACATCCGTTCAACTTTCCCATTCTCGCATTCTCCTTTCATCGTTCATCTCAACACTTCGTGCTCGCGGCATCCTTTCGCCGTTTCGTGTGCGCATTTCCTCCATTTCCTGTCGTTTCGTTTCATCTCGTTTTAGTGTCTTTCTTGTTCCGCCGACTGCCACCTATACACTATTTTTCTGTCCCGCCCTTCGTCTTCCCTTTACCTTGCCTTCATACGTATCCCCTGCTTTCTTCTCTTTTCCTTTGTCTCTTCCTTTCTATGAACCAATCGACTAACTAGCCCTCTCCTCCCAGGAATAGGAACTCCGTCTCGCATCTCTGCACTCGAGGGATGTTTCGTCAACGTCCGCGACTATACCAGGTCTTTCGCCGACCACTCCTGATGAGTAGCAGTATCAGTATCCTTGGACCTTCCACAAATACGACGGGTATACGGGTAAGATCTCTGCAGCACCTACGACAGGTTCGATGACGAGGAAATACATTTGGCTTCAAACCCAACCCGGCACCCACCAGGGATCAAGTACGATTATCTTTGGTGCTTCACACTCCGCTCCTACAACTGTAGTGACTAGTAGTATCATTGGTTCTAACCCAAACCCGCGCCCGTGTCCAGTATTTTCGGTTCGTCGAATGCAGGCGCAGGAGCGAGTGGAGTGGGGTTACTTCGTTCGCGTTTTCAGCAAATCCGAATTCGATATCGTTCTGAGTAGGAAGAAGAGAAGGGTGTGTGGGGGGAGAATGAAAGAGAAGAGAAAAGAAGAGGCGATGCTTCGGGTTTGCGTTTGCATTTCCCGGAGGGAGAGATAGAGGGAAATAAAGACTCAGAGCTGAGCGTTTCACGCTGATCATGGGAGTGCAGGTGCAGGTACCGTGGCATTGGGTGGTTTTTTATGGGTTGAGTTGGGTTTAACGGTGTGCAAGAATGATGAACCTAGAGGGGGAGGAGAGACGCTAGTTACCTCAAAAGTTTGAATCATCGATTCATTTCGTTTCGTTTTGTTTTGTACATGAACTTGTATTATATGTACCTCCTCCGTATCGAACTCGTCTTCCTCCCCTTCCTCCCCTTCAACGTTATCTGGTAACACGGTACGGAGACGGGGTCGTCAATGTTTGGAGGGACTGGGGCTGATGCTGGTGCAGGGTGTTGTTTCGAGGTACGTTGCGTCTATTCCACTTCCCCATTCTACCGCTACTTGGTCTACCGTATTATTTTTCGTCGTATTTGCGCTTTTCCTTTCCTTTCGCGTCATTCATTTCGCTTGTGTCTTGCCCTTCGCCCTCATCTCTGCTCTCTTACCTTGGTACTACCTACCTGCCTTCTTCCATCCTCTTCTCCGCCTACTCGTCCCTGCGTTGTACGTTCCTGACCAGGTCCAGTATTTTCAGGTCCAGTACGACTGCTACAAGTATTTTGGGCTCGTCGAATGGGAATATGAATATCGACGCAGGAGCGGGAGGTGGAGTGAGCGCACCGTTCTTCTTTTCAGCTCAAGGAGAGAAAGAGGAAAAGAAGATGGTTCAGACGCAGATGTTTCGGGGGAGTTGGCATTGGGTTCAGGTTTGATGGTGCGGAGAACGGGGATGCGAGACGTGGAAGCGGGAAGAGGTGAGGAGTTGCGCGGAGGGCATTATGGTTGGTGAGGCGTCGCTATATCGTACAGATCGTTCTCAGGACAACTGTGGCTTTTCCTCAACTTTAGTCTTTCAGACAGTCACTGCATTCCATTTCGTTTCGTTTCTTAATTCCATTTGTACTACTTGTATACTTGTAATTGTATTATTGGCCTACCTACCTATCGAGAACTGCAATTCTGGATTCCGTTTCCAAATTGGCGAAATGATCGTAACAATTAGAAGCCTGCATTAATCCAGTACCTAACCCACTGGTCTACGATTGCAGCGTCCAAGGGCTTGAGAGTTCTCATTGTTTGACTAAGCCTCTCGACGTTTTTCGTACTCAACGAGGTGAGACCAGTGCTTTCCATAGTGCTTTCACCGGATTTTCTAAGAGCATCGTCTGCTTTAGCTTGAAACCTGTAAAAGTCGACCAGTTTGACGGCGGGCTAGAGAAGATAAAACTCAAATTGCATACTTATGATTAAAGTTGAACTCACGATCATTTGCGAATCCGTCGTTGCATTGTTCGCATACTGTTCGACAGTTGCGACCCAGTCGTGATAAGGTACTAGCGGAAGGGCATCGGATGAAAGGTGCTTTTCTCGGATCAAAGTATTTTGAATGCTTTGGAGAACGAAAGTCCAGGAAATCGGTTTCGGATGGACAACATTCACGGCCATAGGAGCTGGTTTAGCACTGAAGCCGACATCGAGCAAAGCACCACAAACGGCGTCCATAGGCACCCATGAAACCACCTTTTCAGAAACAGTTGGTACTCCAGAACTAGGCAACAGTGCAAACATAGCAAACGTACCCCATAGGCATCCGGAAGCATGCCGATGCTGAGACTCGATTTGACGATGATAGGTACCCAGTCGGTCGTTGCCCAAGCTCCATTGGGCGCTCCACCTGTGACTTGACCAATACGGAAGGAAGTCGCTTGGAGACCGCTCTTCGCTAGTACCTATAAAGTTACCACATTACAACAGGAGCTATACCCACATAAAGTCGAATCACATACCCGTTCAGTGACATATTTACTCTCTCCATAGCCACCTCCAACCGCATACTTTGCATCCATGACAACTTCCTCGGGATATGGTCCTTGAGTTCGAGCATCCCACGACTGAGCTGAACCGATAGATGAAGTGAACAAGAACCGGACATGGGAAGAGTGCTGGCTGGAACGAGCAAGATCAATCAACACCCGCGATCCTTTCACATGCGATTCGAAGGATGCCAGGGAAAGATTGAAGTCGAGCCTCCAGGCGTTGTGTATGACCATGGTTAGATTTTTGCGCAACTACGAATGTGATTTATTGTCAAAGTAAACAACGAGAAATACAGGAGATGTGCTCACCTCTGCTAAGATTTCCTCAGGAAGTCCTAGGTTTTCGTGTGAAGCTTCACCGGCTAAAAACACCAGCTTCGGAGACGACAGAAGTGATATATCGAGGGCCTTGTCCTGGAACCTTGCAAGATGTCTATCGAACAGTGATGCTCTCGTGGACGGTCGATTGAGCGTATACACCCGGGCCACGGAGTCGTTAAGTAGTAACGATTCTAAAAACTGAGCTCCAAGATTCCCGGTAGATCCTGTTAACAGAACATATTGCTGGGTTGGATCGACCTGAACGGCTGGTTGAATAAGCGGGGTATCTAACCCTTGCGAATACTTGGAGATCATTTCCTCTATAGCTTCTTCGTGTGTCTTTTCCACAGCACTGACTTCACTGCTACCACTGTCGACCAGCTTTGCGATGAAGTTCGCAAGCTGGGAAATGGTAGGATAGTTGTAAACGATGCCTTGATTGATGCCAGCTGTGAGTGCCGAAGATACTTTTGATTTGCGTAGGGCACCGACGAGACGGAGGCGGAGTATGGTGGCGGAAAGACTGGGAGTGTGTTGTCAACGAAAAAGTAAACAACGATAGTTTCAAGAGTACATACCTATCCAATCCATCCTCAAATAGATCTGTACTAGGAGAAGGAGCTTCCATAGAAAGAATATCCGAGATTTGCGTAACAAGCCAGTCTTGTACGTCCGTTGCTTGCCAGCTTTTGGGAGGCTCGACGGAATCGCCGCCAGCATTTGATTCGACGGTTTCGTAGCTAGCCAATCTCGGTATCGACTCCACATAGAAAGGTCAATTCGACTCACAGCTTGTTAATTTCAAGTTCATATAAGGATAGCGCTGCTTTCCTAGCGAGTGTACCCTTCCCGACTCGAGGAAGAGGCTTTTCGGGATGGACAATGAGTATCAATTCCTTGAAGATCCTCGAGAACGCAGGTGCTATCTTGTTGGCGTCTTCCACTACAGGCCTGAAATACAAAAAGATGATCAGATTCAACACGAAATGATAAACAAGTGATAGCTCTGTAATTACCAGATTAGATTCCGGAATTTCGAGACTTCAAATTCATCATTCACGTCGAATTGGTACGCTGGTACGGGTTCCAAGAGAATTCCAGGCTGATCACGCTGTCGACCAAACATGATAGCTCCGCTGAGCCTATGAACGAAAGAAAAAGATCAATGATTGGGTGCGGAGAAGGTGGGTGTGTCTTACATGGGACTAGCTGAGATGATAGCCTCCATCGGAGCTGGGACAGTCTTCTCGCCGGAAGAATGGATGAGAACGTCGTCGACACGGCCAACACTAGGATGGATGAGCATCATACAGTGCAATGAAAGGATATATAGCTCACATTTTCCATAGGTTCGGGATAGTAGGATGCTTTTCGAATAAGTCTGACGTTGCGTACCCAGGGACATCCGGGATGTTTTCGACAGCAAGGTGATGTGTAGCAGACGCCTGTCAGAAAAAACAAGAGAGAAAAAAAGTTCAAGAATCAGGAAGGAGTAAACATTATTACAATCAGATGAGACGTATGTACATACCAAAAATTGAGCCTCGAATGTTCCGTCTCCCTGAGGAACCCAACGGATGTTCGTTCCCTCCATAAACTCAAAATATTGCCACGTCTCGACGTCCAAGCGCTAGTTCCGTAACCAGACCAAATTCTGTGCCACCATAACCGGTATTGACGGTCACTCCTTGAGATATAAGAATATCGGCGATACGTGGTTGGAGAGGTCCTCCTCCGTATCCCTGAAACAAAACGTTAAACGATACAATTAGAGCCTAATTTCTTACTGGAAAACTCACCAAATACCGAAGAGTGCGCAAAAAGTCAATAGCGTCATCGGATTGTGACCAAGTGTGAAGGAAAGTCGGGATGGTGACCATGCATGTGGGCTTGACGAGCTTTGCTGACTCCAGCACATTTTCCGGTGTTCCAGCAATGGGAAGAGCGTCGGGGCTCGTTACTGTAGGCGGAAATACAGCAGTGGTGATGAGGCCGTAGAGAGGCATGAGGACGTGGAGGCAAAATCCCATCATATGGAATGAAGGAAGACCGAGTGCGCCCATTAGGAGAGGGGAAATTTCTTTGCGCAGCTTGATTATGTGTACTTTGATTGGAAGGAGGAGAGTAAGGGTGTGAGAGAGAAGGGAAGGAAGAAAGTACTCACATAATGCAGCATCGTCCTTGATAATTTGGTGAGTGAATAAGATTGGCTTGGGGAATCCTGTTGATCCAGATGAATGCAGGTATATCCCTTTGTCTGAATCTTTCGGAGAAAACGCTGTGCGGATAGGCGTAAACGCGTCTTGAGCAGTCTCTTTTCCTAGATACGGAAACGCGTCCTGTAGGCTGGGGACTTCCTCGATGCTAAGCGCATATGTCGGGTCTGTAATTTCGACTTCTGCTTTGAGACTGCTGATGACGCTTTGAAGAGTCGTATGTGTTGTGAGGAGCCGATGCGCCGACGATTTGCGCAGGAGATGGAGAAGGGCTGTTGGCGAGTTCCGGGGAGAGATAGGGAACGGCTAGATAGACGTGAATAATGGAACGGATAGCGTTGAAGGCATGACTTACCACTAGACCGACCTTCATGATTCCGACGATTAAAGAAGAATATAAAATAGCGTCTATGTTAGCAACGATCGCAACCACTTCACCAGGCTGAGAGTCACCACGAATGGCTTCCCCAAGACGATGAGCTGCACGGACGTATTCGAGCATCTTGATCTCGGTGGTTCTGCCAGTGGAACCTGGTTCGGCGTAGACGAAGACCGGGAAATCGGGGTTGTGCTGGAGATTGAAGTCGAGGAGATCAGGGAGGTTCAGCTGCAAGTTCGATCTTCCCAGGGCGGGGAGAACTGTGGAAGACATTCTGAGAGAAGAGATTATCTGTGTATGTTGTGGATGTCAGTAGATATAGAGTGGTATTGGGATAAAGACTGGTTTTATATCGCATCCCATCTGAGTCACTGGCCGCGTAGCGCAATAAGGAAGCCCGACTGCGAAGGCCGTAAGCACTTTCCGAGCACCTTCGGACACCAGTTACGAGCGCCTTGCAAGTAAGAACTCGGATGTCATCATTTCTATATCCAATAAGCGAATATACATTAAATTAAACGCAGTGAATGCACATCCATGGCTGAAGGGAGGAGATAAAGCGTAAGTGAATGCGCTTTCTGTAGCTGAGCTAGAACACAGATGAAGTCGGGCCAATGCGCGCAGAGCCTTCGTAGATGTGCAGCGCGAGGACGAGGTGAATCATTGCGCCGAGTTATGCATTACTAGTGAAAGATATTGTCATCTCAATAAAGTTATTGCCCGAGTGCAGGGACATATATCACATACAAAACCAATACAGACTCGTCGAGCAAGAGTTAATTCTCATCTTGCTTTGGATCTGGCCTAAAGCTTAAAGCTTGTCACTATGTATCATGAGCCGCAAATGCTCAGTCTAGTCTCGGTGTTAGATCATGGCTTTTCTGAGATAGTCATTTAAATAGTTAGACTGAGTCCATTTGGAGAAAAGTTTGACGTACAACGCAAGCTCAAGTTCAGTCAGGCTCGGCGAAATAAATATAGTCTGCATGAGTATTGATAGGCCTGGGAGCAACACTGGTTGATATTTAGCCGGGAGCCGGGAAGCACTTGTAACGTGAGGACTTGAAGGTCCCCCGCTGTGGATAGAAGACAGGTTGAAGACAGGTCATGTGATTCATGCAAAGTGCAAGCGCCCAATTTTCCCGCTACAGTGACGGCAACTATTGATGCACACCCAAATCGGCCGATGGCGCTTAAGCACTTGAACCCCATGTCTCATCGAAAAAAGCCCATTGACTTCCTTGCATCAAAACAACACCTAATAAGCATTGTGAGTACTAATACACTCAAAAATCATGATTTCTCTGGCAGTACGATGAGGAACAACACTTAAGCGCCACCTTCCCGATTTGGGGTGTGCATCAATAGTTGCCGTCACTGTATGTACAACGCGACTGAACCAATGTAGTCGCATTTTTCAATGCTATCATCTCAAAATCCGACTCGATGAACTGTAGCCTGCAGTACTCTCGTTCTATATCCCTTTCGAGCTCTATCTCTTCACAGCAAGTTGCAAACGAAGAGGCGCTACTGGGGCTGCTGAAAGTACCCCTATCAACCTGCATAGATTTTGGGCTGGTTTAGAGGTACAGTCGGGTTGCTTTCGGATTGGCTAATTTACTCATGATCGCTCAAATCGTACAGGTCTCTCTTGTCATATTGTGACACGGTTCTCTGACGTCTTTCGTCCTTCTGACACAGACAGTGAACCAATTTCTGCAAAGCCCGGTCCCGAGGAATCTTATTTACAGTACCAGTGGTCCATGAAATGGACCGTGCAAACGTAACATGCGCCTTTACATGCTCAATCTCACAAATGCAATTTCTTGCCAAACATCTTGAACGCTGCCAGGAAAAGCTGAATGCTTTTGAAGGGTCTAAGGAAGAGACGTACGTCAAGTGTGGCTTTTTTAAATCTACTACTGATCGTTTCGACTGGCTGTTGTTTTCTAGATGTGCTGCTTTTTATAACGCTCGAACGCGGCTGCCTGCTGCTGGATATGCTCTTCTCAATCACAACTTGCAACTCAAGCCAAGCATCCATCTATTCGAGTTTTATCTTTGATATGGTCAACGCTTCAACTTTGCCTACAAATTTTCGCATTCACCGTCGCCTTGGTCTCATCCCTTGAGCTTGAATAACGCTAGGATCATTTACTAAGAAAAATTTAGATGAAGGTTGTAGTTTGGTGTTGCTGCTGTCAGTGCAGATGGTGGTTCAGGTCTCGTTGGAGGTTCGGTGCTTTCCCTTCTCTCCTTCCTCCCGCGCTTATCCGACCATCCAGCTCTCCTACCCATGTACTGAAACGTTACAATTCATGGTACTTGGGATTACTGCAGCTGCACAGCTGAGCACTGATGTCTCTCGCGCCAAGCTTCCACCTTACCTCTGCCCCTCCTCACGTCATCGATCCAACTCGCCTTACTACACCTCTCCCCTCTAGAGGAACCCCGCCTAGCCACCCCCGCCCTTCGACTTATACGTAGGCCAGTAACGTTGCATCCTAGGTCTTCCTCGTCGGTCGTCCACGGCTAAAGCTTGCGGCCTCAATGTGTGCAGGAGGTGGTGCTAGGATTTTTCGTTTAAAATGGGTGCAGGAGGAGGTGGGGGTCGACGCTTTTGGCTCCAGCACAGCGGCGCCTGGGACGAGTACTGTTGGCGCGTCAAATACGAATGCAGAGCAGAATCTGGAGCAGGATGGAGCCGGCCTTTCTCGTAGTGGTATCCAACTCAACCTCTGAATCGGATACGGTTCTGAGTAGTCAATTACAAGAGGGATGCGCTAGCGTATCTGGTGAACGGGATGAGGGAAGTGCTGGAGAGACGATACTGCATGGATGTTCATTGAAGAGGGGATGTGAGGAGTTGCTCGGATGGGGAGTCTGATAATTGGGAAAGAGAAAGGCAGGGGAGACGTCATATCAAATATCGCTTACTTTTTCAGCTCTGCTTTAAGCCTCAAACCAAAAAGTGTTGCTTTTTCGTTTTCTCGGTTTGTACTTGTACTTGTGTACGAGTATTGCATACGTCTACCTACGTGCCTATTAAGATATAGAAGTCATCGAGCTAACGTATGATTCGAGTGCGTATGCTCTTGTTCGCATATGCGCAAGTACGTTCGCTCAACCTTCGAATGCGATTCAATTTTAGGGTTGCTAGGAGAAAGAATGAGTTATGTGAAGAATTTTGACTGCGACGAAGAATTTACCCTCGTAATCGTCAAGAGTAGCGGCGCAGGCGCGCGGGAAGGACGTCTAAATCGAATGACGTCATATTTACATTGAGCGCCTATCGCGTACTGAGCACCGCGATTTCTTCTCTGTTTTTTTTGTTTCTTAGCTCAAACTCTCATCATGTCAGACAGTGATGGTGCTGATCCTACACCCTCCGGCTCTAACAGTGCTCCCAAACCCAGGCGACAACGTATGCAGCACTCTTGTGACAACTGCAGTTGGTTTGCTTTTCTTCGTGGGAGAACATTGGAATACTGACATGAAAACATTTTAACACGGGCAGAGAAACGGAAGAGTGAGTGGATTCCTTTAACCATAGAATTAAATTTTGATGTCCGGTGCGTACGCAGTTCGATGTAAGTATGCCTCGACAATCATGCTGCTAGCTCTCACGATATTCTCTAGGCGATAGTGCAGCTAGAGGCGGCAACGCATGCTCTCACTGTGTAGCATTACGGGTGAGCTGCTTAACCCGTCTTTCAAGCCATCTCATTCAGCATATGCAATGTAAGATCGAGTGTCAGCACACGGCGCAAAGAAAGGTATTTCACAAGTATACCCTATGATGACGTTATAGAATGATATTTCAAGCTCATTTGCTGTAGAAGAGAGGGCACGCCTGCTGGGTAAGTTTCTTATACGCACATTTAGATTCGCTACTCACGTCCGCTCTCTAGCCGCTCCCTGCATTTGAAGAGTACGCTAACATTCAGCTTAACGTACTTCAATCTTATCGTCCGTTCCTTACATTATACCAGAGGATGAAGCGGAACTTCGAAAGATTCTCAAAGAGCTGGCTGGCTATATTCGAATACTCGAGAAAGAACTCGCCGAAACTTTTCGGATTTCGTCGGTTGAACTTGGTAACAAGGATCTACCTTATCCTTTGCGCGTCATCTAACAATTCCCATCAACTCAAGGAGAAAGTGAAGGTCAAATTACCTCTGAGTCGTCGGACAACGACGAAGGTGATGACGAACTTTCTAAGCAATTGGAAGAACTCAGCTTTACCTATTCTCGCAATCGATATTATGGACCATTTAATAGGATTAAGCTCATTAAATCTGCTATCGATGGCAAAGAGACTAATGCAGGGAACCAAGAGCCTGTTCAAATATTTAAACGACCACTGTTTTGGGACTTGCAGCCTGTATGTAACCTTGCTCGCCGGTCACTTTTGCTGCTTATTTGAGAAAATATGTATTCTAGTGGCAAATCCTGCCTGAACCCCGACTTGAACCACTGGTGTTTCCCCCACAAGACCTGTTCAATGATCTTATAGATCTTTGGTTTCGAAAAAAGCGCACCGTACTTCCCACTTTTTCATCGCCCAACTCTGATGAAATCAATATCTTCTGGCCTTCATTACTACGATCGACATTTTGGGGAGACTCTTTTAGCTATGTGCGCGCTAGCCTCTCGCCACTCGGACGACTCTCGAAGCTTTACGTATGGATCAAAACTTTCTGCTGGCTTCATATGGATGCAGCAAGTGAACCCTGTTCCAACATCCTTCTTGGAGCCTGCGACGCTTCCTCAGGTGCAAAAGCTCATTGTGAGTGGGCCTGAATAGTTTCCTTGGTGCATTACAGTAAATGACTTTCATGCTAGCTCTATATCATGTTCATGCAAACTACCTCTACGCCTTGGCCCGGCTGGGTCTTAACTGGGCTAGGTTTTCGACTACTCCAAGATGTAGGCGCTCACCGTAAAAATGGTGTGCCTCCCTTCAGTATCCGGGGAACTTTGGAAACGCGCATTCTGGACCATAAACTATATTGACCTGTCACTGGCCCTATATGTCGGTCGGCCACGTGTTGTAACACCCGATGAGTAAGTATTAGCTTTGGAACTGAGCATTATCTCAACCTTGCCCAGTTACGACGTGGATTTCCCTGAGGAGGTCGATGATGAATACTGGGAACAAGCCTGGTGAACTACCGTTTAGACAACCTCCGGGAAAACCCTGCCAATTGACATACTATATACACATGCTGAAACTGATCAGTATCTTGGAAAGTGTTCATCGAGGAATGGTAATGTGTCTTCCTGTCAGTACTTCAACGGCTACCTCTACTGATGTTGACTTGCAACAGAGCCTTGTGCAACGAGCAACTCCTGGGCGTATACTAGAGTCGGAGGTAATATCGCGAAGAAAGAAAGCTATAAGCGACCTCAACAAATCTTTGAACGACTGGTTAGACGCTCTCCCAGAACAGTGTATTTGATCAGTGTCTCTATTGTAGATCAAAACTAACCTATCAAGTTTTCAGTAAAATGGGATCCTGAACGCTTGGACACTTGTCTTATTTCACCAATCGACGATGCTCCATCTGATGTACTACTTCCTTCGTATAATCATTAATTGGCCTCGAAAAGCTTCCTCCGCCGAGTCGCTCGAGATATGTGTTGCTGCCGCACAGTCGTGCATACATCTTATGGATGCACATCGCAAGCGGGACTATGTATCATTCGGGCCTCAAATGCTAGTAAGCTTAGATTCATTGCCTTTTGGGATCATTGGGGGATACTAATGTCAAGTCATAGGGCACAATCGCGCATGCTGCAACAATACTTGCTATCAAAGTGTGGAAATCTAAACAGCTCAACCTAGATATAGATATCAATGCAGAGATGGAGGATGTTTTGAGATGTATGGACCATTTGAAGAGGTTCGAGCACCGGTATGCTTTACTCTCTGCCCTTTTGAACGCCTGGTTAATGCAATTTGTAGCATACAGATCGCAGGACGTAATTGGTACGCAAAGCTAAATCACAATCAAGATGCGCCATAACTGAACTGACTCTAGGGATACTATTTTAAACGTTATATATATCAGCAACTTGGCCAACGAATACAACAGAGCGAAAGAATCACTCAGTGCCAAAGCTGATCCACACCAAGCAATCGCGATGGAATCAGGGTCCGATATAGCAGATACAAGCTTGACACCTTTATCTACAGCAATACTCCGATGCAAATCTGGCAGTGCAACTATGATACCTTCTTTTGGACAACCTCAAAGTTGGGATAGTACTCAGTACCCAGCATACGACCCATCACTGCAAAATCCACTCGATGCTCCGATACAGATGTCGGATGCATATATATCATCGGTCCTCCCAACTTTCGAGTCGTATGTAGGCACTCCCATAGGTAGCTTGGGAAATCTAGTGCCACCCGATATTCCAAGTTCATATTCAGCGCCCCAGGCTGAATTGGGGAATTTACAACAACAGGATTGGACATCTATAGCGGCTACCTCTGATGCCATGGACATCAAGGGAGTGAACTATTTTTTTCCCTATTGCAATGTTCTCAACTTTATGGATGTACAGTGAAGCAGATTGGGATGAATATATGGAGACCGTGGACGAAGCTTTAAGGGCTTTGAGACAATCCTAAACGGACGTCGGACAGTCCTCTCTTGTACAGAAATCTGCTTATAAATGTATGATAGAAATATTACTTTTGTCTGACCGCATGCTGACACTCGATCTTATTTTGAGTGAAATGACTTGAAATCTACGAATTACCATGATAACGAGAACATGCCTGGGCGCTCGTCTTTAGACGCCGATCCTTTCTCCGATACCAAGCTTAGTGAACTTGCAATTGGTTGAAAAAGTGTGGGTATGAGGATATTCTGTGGGTCGGTGAGTGATAACTATCTTGTCTTGACTTTAACTGGGTCAATTGTTTCGGACTTTTCAAGTTCTTCGTTCCCGACACTGTCGACCGTGTGATGTACTATATCTGGCGTACTATCCACTTGCTTTATTCGCCTCCTAGGATAGCAACTCAAATCCGAGGTACCAAGCTAAACAGACAATCTGGACCTTCAAGATCGACGTTTCAGTTTCACAGTGGTTTCTAACAGAAGCTTTCGTTAAATGGTACAGACCGTCATTTGTGGTCGCTTTCCTGTCAGTCTAAGGGACTGGGGGTAACCCTAATTGTCTCTTCAAGCCTTCAAAAGCCGTCACTGGAACGCTCCCTTCGGCCCCGAAAGTCCTAGTTCCACAAGAATCGCCCAAACTGGCACCCGTTCTACCTCCCTGAATTGGAGCCGCGACAGGTATCCTTTCTGTGTGACGCCACTAACCTTCTAGGAGCTTCCACGTCGTTGTACACGCTGATAACCTACCTTCCCAACCAGGTCGGTATTTCGATGTTTCGATTTCTGTAATACTCCACAATCATGCTCAAGAGTCACCTACGACTCCTCAGTGGCGCTGACTTAGAACGTTACTTTACGGAGTACGCATTCTGCTTCTTGCTTCGTGCGCATGCAACGATTCCTGTCAGTTCATCATCAACTGCGATTGATTCTTTTTGGTCAAACTTACCTATTTCTGACTAGTTCTAGCTCCCTTTTCACCACATTCGGACGTAAAGCATGTATCCAAAATGTTACCGTATGCAAAGTAAGATCATAAATATCGTTGACATCGCGGATGGTGCATTACGGAGGCTAGGAGACCGTTTGGCAGACAACAGATGAGGTTCGCTCCATATGATGCGTTCTCGCTATCTTCTTCCCCGAGGCTCTACGGCGAGCTTGCCGCGACATATTTTAGGAGCACATGCGATACGTTCCGATTCTGGGTATGCTGACCCTTATCTCGTGAGCTAACAGGTCGAGGGTTCTTCCGAGGTCCTCTTTCTCGTACGTCTTGCAGATATGGATTATTCTTTCTATCAAGAATAGGAGTATCAAGCTCTCTTTGCCTAACCATTCGTGATATCTTCTCAAGAACGCTTTGAAGCGGTCCTAACTGATGGTGAGAGATACTTCTTTCATTCGAATTGGGATGATTCTGGAAATTTTAGAGGATCTGGATGGCTGTGAGTCAATCGTTGCCAATACTTATCCAGTACTTTCTGAACGCATTGTCCTCCTTGCATATTTTTCACTAGCAAGTTTACCTGTCCGGTTATATTTGTTTTCTCCTTGGGACTTACTATTATGGCGCAAAGACATATCAATAATCAATTATTTGGCTTTTGATCTTCCGAATACTTGGGATCTACAAGGATAAGTACTACACTGCAGGCAGAGACTGTCTATACTTACATCTACTTACGAGCACTCCGAGAACCTGGATAGTTATCCTCTCATTTCACGTTGGAAACCAGGAATGGAAACCAGGAACGGTTCCTCGGGATCACTCCTTCAGCGCGGAGGTAAGCGCGACCTGAGAAACTCGAGTTAGTCTAAAATGAAGGGCTTCCGGTTATGGATTTTCTCATTCCTTCCACTCCTTTAAAGCGTCTCTCTCTGTGCTTTCAACGGTATCCTCATCCCTCCTTTCTTCCTCCCTTTTGTTCTTTCCTCTCTTTGGCATGGCTCGTCAGCTTCTTCACTCTCTCTTCGCCCTTGCGGTTTTATCAAGCGTCCAAGCTTACTTTCTGGTTGGAAACCGTGAGTCATTTCATGGTTTAATCGTTGTCATTGAACTAACGATTCTACAGGTGATGTACTTGTCACTGAGCGCCTCGATCCTATCCTTAGTCCAGGAAAAGTGTCCAGCCATACCCACTCTAGTAGGCTCAATGTTTTGAAACACATAATTAGGGCCCTCTGATGCTTTCGCAGTCTTGGGAGGTAGCAATTTCGGTATGAATGTTACCACTGCCCAGCTGAGGAAGAGCAAATGTACAACAATGCCGATCCAGCAGGACCATTCGAGCTATTGGTTCCCGGTATGTCTTGCAGTTTTCTCTGTCGGGAAAGACTTTACTCATATCAGATCCCAGACCCTTTACTTCCAGTACGCTAACAGTAACACTGATTATGCTTTCTTCACTATCAATAACTTCCCTTATCAGGCATAAAAACGGGTCGTTCTCGGATGTGTCTGTGAGCAATGTCATGTAAGTTGCTATCGGATTGCTGCTTCAAAGTCACTGACATTTCATGCAGCTGTACGTCGTGGCACATTCAATGCTCTCTTCCAAGCTCATACTCGGCTCCTCAATAGACTATCTCTACAATGACGCGGAAAACGGCAAACCCAATACAGTACAAGCCTTCCCTGATGACGTTAGTTCTTTTTTCTGCTAGTAGACAGTCGTCTAACTTTGTTTAAAAACTTAGTTCCGTATGATTTCTGGTACAATTCCATCGACTAGTAGCCTTCATTCACTTTACTCATGAAAATTGCATTGCAGGCGACATGACACTGAGATCTTACAATGCCAGCAGCTACGCTCAACAAGCTATCACATTTTTGTGTTTGAACTTTAACGGAGTGTCAACAAAATACAATTTCCTTCCTCCCATTTCATGTCCCAGTGGTATTCGTGCTCAGATTGTACGCGTTGTTCAACTTCCTATCTCCCAGTAATGCTGATAAATCTCATTCAGAATTTCCCGATGTGCTGGGATGGCAAGGTACGACTTTTCCCTCGATTATCACGATTTTTTTCGTTGAGATTTTTCTCGCAGAACCTCGACTCTCCTGACCACAAGTCCCATGTTGCATTTCCATCTGGAGGCCCTGACAGTGGGACATGTAATAACCCCGCTTACCCAGTTACCCTCCCGCGTATATTTATGGAGGTCAGTCTTCCGTATATTACTTCCATTCTTTCCATACTAAAGCGAAAGCAGGCTTACTTGAACACCGGTCCGTGGGACGCAATCCGTGGACTGATGCGTTGAACTCTACCCAGCCCTACGTGTAAGTCTTCTGGAATCGGCCAGAGTGGAGAATTAATGGTATTATAGATACTCTTACGGAGACCCTTTCGGCTACGGATACCACGCTGGTAAGTCTATAACCCAACTTCCCCAGTAGCATTAAGCTCATGACAAGCACTATCCAGATTTTTACAATGGCTGGGACAGCGGTGTTCTTCAGAACGTGTTGAACAAGTGCGCATGTAGTGAGTATCTTACGTGTTTATCGTCTAGTGCTTGTCTGTAATACTCTTTGTCACAGCTTCCGCTGGTTTTGGCGATGCTACTTGCTGCGGTGATCTCGGTGTTTTCACTCTCAACACTTCTGGATCTTGCAATCTCACTCCAGTCGTCGATGAGAAAGGTATGTCAAGAATCCATCTTTTATGTATGTGTTTGTTGCTGAATGGAAGCGTAGTCACCGGAACTATGCCTCATCTTCCCGGAAACAATCCTGTCCAGTATGGTCCCAAGGATGCCACCATCTACGCCGCTACCTCTGTGCCTGCCATTGTGTCGCCGGTATACGCGTACGTGCAAAGATCCTGAAGTCATTCTAACTAGTTCCTCATATCTCCTATAGGTACACTGGTGCTAGTCCGACTGCCACTGGCAGTATAGTGACGTCTGCATATGTAATCGCTGGTAGATCCGCTGCCACTGCTACTGCCGCAGCATTTGCATCCACTTCAACTCATTCTACGACTCCCGCTTTCGTTAGCAAAGAAAGCCTGACAATTCCGCCGGTCTCTTCATCTGTCGCTGACCCGGATGCAGCATCTCGCGCCTTGGTCTCCAAAGCTCGCCGTCACCACGCAGCCCATAAACGTCTCACTGTTGATGATTTTTAAATGAACCGTCCACGCTCTTCTTTCACCTGTACAATCTTTGATTTCTGCTCTCGCAACTCTCTCATCCGGTTACTTGATGTCACCTACTGTATCTGCTTTGAACCTCTCCTTGTCACTGCGTACAAGTTACTGCTGGCGGTTTACAGAGTTCTGTACTTTTCGATCCACTGTATACCCACATTTCTCTCGAGTTAACATACCTCGTCCGCAGCGATGCAGGTCCTGGCCTGACCTGAATTTCTTTCATCCTTACTTGTACTACTATGACTTGATTTCTGTGATATACATGATTTCGCCGCTGCTACGTAGTGCTTTGGGAATAGATAGATAGATTACGCAGCGAAGTCTCCGTGGAGGAACCGCTGGAAGCGACAGGGTGTATTATCCAGTACTTACCTAGGAATATGATGCTTTTGGTGGATGCTTGTACATTACCCATAATTCTTAGGAATTGAGTTCTTAAAATGAACCAGGACTATAGCAAACCTGCGCGGTAGGATTGCTGAGCATCGCCGTAATCATTGTCCTGTCATGATCTCAACCTTCCAAGCTCCCCTCCTTGAGACAACCCTCTCTCCCTCATTCGATTAAATCACACCCTTCTCTTTCGTCTCTATCGGAGTACGGAGTACGGAGGGATACGATATACTTCAAGTGTCCAGCGAAAAAGGAATCATCGCCGTCTCGTCTTGGACCTGTCATCCCCGCTTTGGCATACAGCTACGAAAGCAGTTCAGGCTGCTCCAAAACATTCGAATCGGGACCCTACCTCTCTTCCATCCACCTCTTGCAGTCTCGTCAACATCTGCAGCAGCGTGTGCCTATTACGGAGCTGAGGGAGCACATGCGCGATCGCGCGCAGACCCAGCCAAAATATCGAACCCATTTGGGACATCCATCGGCCATATTATAGCGCTCTAAGTAAAGACATAACTTCGAGTCTTAGGTTGGATTTCTTTCCATGGAAGCGTCTTCTCCGACGTTCTATTCTTGCTGCCTCCGCTAGAACCAGAACGGCATCTTCAACGTCGTCCAATAACTAGGGTTCACCTGACATCGTTGACCAACTTGAAGAAATATTGTGCGAGGATAAATTTGAGTCGCGGGGAACAACCTTCGTATTCGAATCCAATGAAATCCAAGTTGCGGCTGGCGTTGGCTAGGGCGGCTGGTGGCACTAGCGGGATGGATGCGAGGGTTGATAAAGGGTATGTTTATCGGGGAGAGGGTAGTATGGTGATTCGGAACGTGAAGTTTCGCATGAGGAGGTTGAGCAGTGGGTTGAGGGATTTTTGTTACGAGTAAGCTCATGTCGTAAGCTCCGGCGTATGTTTTCTATGACGGTAGATTTCACGGAATATTCTGCCCGTTACTTTGATGGAGCGTACTCCATTTACTATACATCCTACTCTGTCTACCTACTCTCCGGAGACATTTCTACCATACATTCCTACTCTAAAAGTCAGCTAGAAGTCCTTTTTCGGAGGAAGTCTCCGGAATGAGGGGTATCCGGTCACTCCCGCCCCAAGATATTATGAGCACTGGTGACATATATGACCGTGACACTGCGCGCCGGCGCGTCGCGCATCACGCCATGCATACCATCTCCTAACTGATATTGTTCCAGTGAGTGCCAGCCCAATGTGAGCGCATTTCCTGAAGGTGTGTCCATTGAATAATTCTTTAATCGGATTTAATCCTAGAAGGATTACAGAAGTCTAATCAGTAAAGGTAAACCCAATGCGATGCGAGCGTACCTGTACGGGACCCACCTAGCGAGGTCGAAAGTGGTTCCGTCGCAAACAGGTGAGTCTCAGAGCGCTGAGCCGTGCGGCGTGCTAACCCCTGTTTACAGGAGTCGCTTATATATACCCGGCGCTGGTGAGACGGGGGTCCCAGAGTCTTCTCCGTCTCACCAGGTATGCTGAAACTTAATTTACTCATTCACTCATAGTCCTCTCCGTTGCACTAGTCTATTTCTTTATCCGACATCTCAGAGGCGTACAGGTTGATCCCGCTGCACCCTCTTTGGCAGATTAAACAGGTCGCTACGTCGAACCTGCCTACGAAGAACGAGTTGAGAATTGGGGAGATGACGGTGGTCAGGAAAAGGAACGTTGATTGGTGCGCCACGTTTGGTAATTGCGGATCACCGAGGATTTGGATGACATTCGCCGGACTCGTGATCTGGATTGCCATTAACGTAATGTTCATCCTCCTCCTCTTCATCTACATGGATGACGCGTTCGGCTGGGAAGAGGAGGGGAACTTGACCTACTACGCGCCCTACGATGTCATGATGCCTAGGAAGCAGGCCGAGCTACTTGAACTCTATGACTACCTTGGCATCCCTCACAAACGCAAGAAGCAGGTCTGGGGCCTGACTCTACCAATAATTGGCTACGAAGTCGATCCGAACGCGATGACGGTGACCATGCCTCCTGAGTCCAAACAGGAACTGGCTGTCTTCGTACAGGACTTCATAGACACGCCAAATCGTCGACAGTCACTTCACGAATTCCAGAAGCTAGCCGGCTGGCTCAACTGGTCTTTCAACGTTTTTCCCCTCATGAAACCGTGCCTTTCGAACGTCTATGATAAGATGAAAGGCAAGTCAAAGCAGAACGCGCTCGTGTACCTGAACGAGCCTATCAAGTCTGATTTACGGTGGTTTTTAAATCACGTTGAGAATTCTTCTGGCGTTTATCTTTTCGATGGTATTGATTGGAACCCGTTCACAGAATGCGACTTCACTATTTTCTGCGATGCTTGTCTAGAAGGCATGGGCTTCTACGTACCCGAGCTTAGGCTGGGTTTCTATTGTCCCGTGCCCAAAGATTTGTTGGGTCGCATTATTCTTTTCTACGAAGCACTTTGCGTGGTCAGTGCGATTCACTACTATGGCTCCACCATGCGCGCCGATACCTCCCTTCGACGGCAACTCCGTTTAACGGTCTTCACTGACAGTCAGAACACTGTCGACATCTTCAATACCCTATCCGCATCCCCTGCTTTTAACTCTCTTCTCCGCGCTGCAGTTGATGACTTCATTGCTTTTGACATTGATGTTCGCGTCCTTCATGTTAAAGGTGATCAGAATTCCGTAGCGGACGCCATTTCGCGCAACGCGTTTGCGAGAGCTCACGAGCTCGTACCCGGTCTACATATAGACTCTTTCCTACCCCCTCCGGATTGGTTGGGGGCGGCGTCGAAATGAATCTGGGAACAACTCGGTCTAGGCAGCCTCGTAGGGAAGCCTGGACCACGGAGCGATTGATACACAAACGAGCTATTGCTCTGGGTTCCTCAATCGACTCCACCACCTCTCTCACTTACAGTTCCGCTCTCAACTCTTACATTGAATTCTGCAAAATTCATTCCTTCCCAATTGCACCCATGGCCGATACTCTCAGTTTTTACACCGTTTTCATGTGCCATCACATTGAACCAAGATCTGTCGACTCTTATTTATCAGGAATCTGCAACCAGCTTGAACCCTACTTCCCCGATATACGCAAAATTCGCCGTTCAGAGCTTGTTGCTCGCACACTAGAAGGGTGCAAACGACTAAAGAGCAAGCCCGTTAATTGAAAACTACCTCTCGGTCGCGATCTCTTACGTTCAGTAGCCTCAAAACTTGATTCATCACCATCATACGACAATGTTCTCTGGGCAACAATGCTCTTCACAGGTTTCTATGGGCTTCTTCGTCTAGGCGAAATGTGCTGTGCAGATGTTGCCGCTAAACGCAATCCACGCAAATACTGCCAAAGACTTTCTGCTTCGACAACTGACAGCCAATACTCCTTCACGCTTCAATCTCACAAGGCGGACAGGTTTTTTGAGGGGAATCGAGTGATAATCACTGATTCCTTGGCTTTAACGCTCTTTCGAAAATATCTACATCTCCGAGATAATGCCTGCCCGCTGAACCCCTTCCTATGGATCAGAGCAGATGGCCGAGTCCCGAAACGGTCCTTCTTCATGCTTAGACTTCGCAAACACATCCCGGACTCGAGCTATGCGGGTCAGTCGATGCGCGCAGGTGGAGCTACAGCTCTGGCTGAAGATGGAGCACCTCCACATGTGATCCAAGCGACCGGACGTTGGAGTTCAGCTACTTTCCAGATTTACATTCGCAAGAATCCTACGCTGCTGCACGCAATGCTCCAGAGTCGACAGCGAGACGCCCCTTCCATCTAATTCTCATCATCTTCATTTCCCAACTCATTTCCTTTTACCCTTTATACCCACTTCGGAGCGTCTCCCAATACACGCGGGCCCCCCGGGGTTGATTTTGCCTAATCTGAAGGTCAACTGAGCTGATTAGTCGGATTTAATCCTAGAAGGATTACAGAAGTCTAATCAGTAAAGGTAAACCCAATGCGATGCGAGCGTACCTGTACGGGACCCACCTAGCGAGGTCGAAAGTGGTTCCGTCACAAACAGGTGAGTCTCAGAGCGCTGAGCCATGCGGCGTGCTAACCCCTGTTTACAGGAGTCGCTTATATATACCCGGCGCTGGTGAGACGGGGGTCCCAGAGTCTTCTCCATCTCACCAGGTATGTGCTGAAACTTACTTAATTTACTCATTCACTCATAGTCCTCTCCGTTGCACTAGTCTATTTCTTTATTCGCGCTACCCTCCCACCTTCTCCCTATTTGTTTTGTTTTATTTGATAGTACACTACACACGGTACTTATGTAGATATGTACGACGCCCCACTTCGGAGCGTCTCCCAATACACGCGGGCCCCCCGGGGTTGATTTTGTTTAATCTGAAGGTCAACTGAGCTGATTAGACTCTTTTATAGCTCGCGAGTCACTGGCACACTGACTCAGGGGAAGAGGAAATCATTCAATAATTTCAATTATTCAAATTTTTTTCAAAGAAATCCACCCCATTATTTCAAGTCACTGAATACTGGACCTAAAGTGCCTGGGTTTTATGTGTTACGGTGAGAACTTCAAAAAGTGGAGTTCTCAGGCCAAAAATTAGCGTTACGGAAAAATTTTCTGGTGTTTTTTGGGGCATTTTGGGGCATTTTTTGGAATTTTAAGTTACTATTTTGCAAAATTCAAAGTTCCTTGAACCCCGTTATGCGTTACAATTTTCAAAATGACCAAGTTCCCAGGGACCGTGTTACGGTTACGGGAACTTTAGGTCGTAATTATACAGTACATGTTTTGAGAGTCCCACAAGAGAGTGTCGGTAATGGTAAATATTATTATCGCTGTAGGTATGATATATGATTCGTAGCAAGGAGAGTCACGCGAAAAGCGCCCATGGGCACTCCATTTCCGCCACCGAGTCCCGGCCGATGCCGAAAATCCTAGCCTCAGTGTCGCGAGTCGCGATAATAACAGCGGCAAATAGGTTGCAAGCCTAATTACATAGAAGGCTCAGTAAATTGGTATATTGCAGTGGAAATACTAATTTTAGAGTACTTTCACAAAAACTGAGTAGGTTCACATCGACGAAGTACATTTTGATGTAAGAATAAGCCGGGAGAGTAGGAAATTGAGTAGGGATAGAATTTTCCGTGAAAATTATATGAGCTCAGTTTTCGTGGAAAATTCTACTCCTACTCATTTACCTACTTTCTTGAGCATACTCTTACATCAAAACCTACTGTGTCATTCATCAACCTACTCATTTCAATAAATGTATGCCATAAAAACTTATTTTCTATGTTCTGGACCACATTTTACTGTCCAGTGTCCAATATTTTTGGCACCTAAAACATTGCCTTAGAGAATTTTCACCTATACTACCTTAGAGATCTAGAGAGAAATATCCTTCATATGTTAATTTGGACTTCAATCAATTTGCAATTTTGACAATCTCCTCTTTCTTGAAACTGCAGTGCTTTCCACTCTCAAAAGCTGAAAACTCTCGACGCGATGATGTGCTGCAGCAACACATATGTCACCGTTCAGCACCATGACTCAAAATTAATTATTTGTAGGCCAGATGTGGCCGAACAGCTCCCTCTAAACTGGGAATTTCTCCAAAAGAGGTATCATGGGGAGTAGGAATGATAACAAAGAGTAAACATAGACGGAATAGAATGTAAGCAGACCAAGTAAGACCCATCAAAGTAACGGGTAGAATATTTCACGAAAAATAACGTCATAAAATTAATGTCATAGTTTTCATTACTATACTTTTAACAACTCTTCCATATATTGTACTTTTGATCTAGTTTACTCAACACTCATTTCATCATAGTTTTTGTCAAATAACTGTACGACAGGATACTCTGATTCCAGGTAGTGTTGATATCAAAGTAATATATTCTATCGAACTATACATGAACACTTCTCGTAGTCTCCACTTGTTTGTATCACCATCCATGCACTCCACTGTTATTGTCTCGCAGACTGTAGGCAATTCGAGTCCAAGTGGGCTTCTATACACACACTGTATGTAGAAGATGCATTCTGAATGTGTAATCCTTGGGAGCGTTTCGCAGTAGTATGATATCTTCAGAACACTACACTCGTTGTGGGCCTGAACGCTACAACAACATTAGATTTCCGCATTTTTTCAAGTCACGGAAATCTTCAATTACTGTGCAAAGGTGTGGTCTATATCTACTTTTTTTAGTGCACAATGACTCTGTAACGATCATTCCCGAATCGGGTGGGAAAAAGAACGCTTTGACTCTTCGGTCCGCTCTCCGCTTTAGCGCGCTAGCTTTCTTTCTTCGTTCTTTCATCTTGGTCTTGCCTCTATTATAACCTCCCAAACTTAATCCATGACTGAAAATGGGCGGAAACGGTCCAGAACATCCCAAGCATGCGATGTCTGTCGACGAAGGAAGGGTGAGCTCTTATTCTTTCGTTTCTAGGCATCTTGATGACCTTTTGCCATCCCAGTTCGATGTGGGTCTACCCCAAGATCTCAGGATTTGCTTCACCAATTTAATTCAAAGGTGATAGTGCAAGCATGCCTGGAAATGTCTGTACGGAATGCATAAAATGGAAGGCTAATTGTACGCATAACATGTCGCAAAGGGTGCGTGTCCAGTAACGTCGAGACTGTCTAGAATGCTCACACCTAATTTCTAGAAACGAGGGCCTAAATCAGGGCAAGTACCCTTCTTCTGCAGCCAATCTCAGTAAATCAACGATTCAGCAGGCCGTCTCAAAAACCTTCCTTACCAAGGGTGAAATTGAACGATGTAGTCTCTTCTATCGTCGATTCTGTTGACTCCTACGCACTTCCTGAAGATTTAGAGCTTGTCCGAACTTTGGTCATCGACTTTGCTCTCCACATTCGCTCCTTGGAAGCAGAGTTGAAACACGTTGACAGTGATACTAAAGCTACACCCTGTGGTCTTGGTAGCACTGTAGCATGGCGGTACAATGACCCTGGAGATATGGACAGTGATGGCGACGATGATCCCGATACATTAGCCGTCCGTTTTGAGGATCTCTCTCTCAAGAGACACTATGGCAACTCTTCAACCCATCAATTTCTCCAGAACGCGCTCGACATCAAAAGCCAACTCACTGGAGAGCATAAACCGATGGTCACTATTGACAAGCGCCTTCGTTTCTGGGAAATACCTCAGGCAAGTGAAGTGACTGGTTAATGAAATATAATCTGACATTTCGTTAGTGGCAAGCCTATCCCGAGTTCAACTACCCACCTTTTGTCTTTCCAGATGACGATCTGATTCATAACCTCATTGATCTTTATTTCTCGAAAATAAATCCTTACTTCCCAATGCTTTACCGAAAGGTAGTGGAGAAATCGGTTTCGGAACGTCTGCATCACAGTAATAAAGGATTCGGTGCACTCCTTCTGATGCTGTGCAGCCTAGCCTCACAGCATTCAGAAGATCCACGAACCTTGTTCGAGGGAACAGCGTCCGAGCATTCTAAAGGCTGGAAATACTTTCGTCAGATACAGCTCATTCACCGTGGATTTGAACAGCCGCCGTCGATATACGAATACCAACTTTATCCAGTAAGTCTACAGCTTCTTATCAGTAACCACAAAATAACGATACTAGCTAGCATCGCTGTATCTTCATACAACGAGTGTTGCCGGTGCACCATACTTCCTCGTCTCGCTAGGAATTCGTACTGCTCACCAACGAGGCGTTCACGAACGAGGATTCGCTGTCAAAGATAATCCTATCGAAACCGAGTTATGGAAACGCGCATTGTGGTGCCTGATAGTATTCGACATATATGGCTCGACTACTTTGGGAAGACCGCGAGCGACCACTACTGAAGAGTGAGTTTTACCATTCTCTATCTCTTCGAAATGTCGCTGAGCATGCGGTATTGAATAGTTTTGATGTGGAGTTTCCGCGAGAGTTCGCCGACGATGAGTCTTGGAAAACGGCAGATCTGGGCAAACATTCGACATTGTCGTTTTGGATACACTATCTCAAGCTGACAGATATAATTGGCTTTGCACATAGAGCTCTTGTGAGTTAAACTGCTTCATGCAACCAAAGCTACGTGTCGCTGATAAAAGCCGATTCCAGTATTCCGTCAAATCTTCATCTTCGGTACACGGGGATGATATCAGCTCTAGGTCAGACTGGAATAGGGAAGTTGTCATTAAAGTAGATGCGGCGCTGAGCAATTGGGTCGATTCGATTCCTGAGCATTGTAAGTTTCTTCGCCCACTGCGCTCGGCACCCATAGTCTCATCCAAAACCCAGTGAAATGGAATCCGCAAGGCATACATGAAATATTTTTTCAGCAGTCGGTTATGCTCTATACGACGTATTTTTGGGCTCAATTCTTCGTGCACAAATATTTCATACCTCGTCCTGGCCAGTCCGACTTGGATGCCTATGCAACGTTTCCGTCTCTTACCATCTGTGTAAATGCGGCACGATCTTCGCTAGCGATATTAGAGGTATATCATCGTCGGGATCCTTTTGTGCCGCAACCTCTTTTGATAGTAAGTACTTAATTCGCTCAGTCACTCACACAGTCGACCAATGAGAGTTTGAACTGTCATAGGGAGCTCATTTCGATTCAGCTGTAGTTTTGCTATTGAATATGTGGAGAGGTTTGCGAAACATGGTTGTATTAGACCCAAGTAAGGAGATGGAAGATGTTCATAGGTGTATACGTATGCTAAGCGCGTATGAAGAACGGTAACGTCCTATTTTACCTTGAATGTGGTATAAATATTAATTATACGTACTTTCAATTAGATACCAAGTCGCGGGACGTTTGTGGTGCGTATTTTGGTTGAACTACGTATATTCGTCATATTCGTCTAACCTTCTTTACCTGCAGTGATGTTTTGAAGAGTGTTATTACTGTAGGCCAGCCGCCAATGCGTTCCTTGAAGCACACAAGAACGTCGGCGAAGTCTTCCGTTGTATCTTCGAATGAACTCACTCTAGAGGAAACTGGTTCGCAAAGAGTCGGCATGAGCTCTCAAGATCGGCCAGGTCCCGGTCTATCCCAACTTGACAAAAGTGAGGATGGTGGCGATGTTGCGTACCACCGCTCACATGAGCTCAACACTGTACCTCTAAACAGCTCTTGCGACCCTACCTCAATTATAGCAGGCGAGCTTCAGTCATGTCCAACGCAACTCGATCGCAATGACGACCCTTCAAGTCTCATCCTTCCATACCACTCGTACGAACTCGGCACATTACCTTTATACAACAGCTCTTGTAACCCTGCCCCTGAGGCCCTCGGTGGCCACTATCCCGATTTTGCGGCTAATCCGCTAGGTTCTGGTTTTTTCGATGAAGCGCTTCTCCAGAATAATATTGGCGCTCACGGCGACAACGTACCGTTGTGGCCCGTACCTGGTATTGGCTATGGTGACCCAGCTCAGTATGTTTCTTCCATCTTGTCGCCGTTGAGTTCTGACTATATTGACTTGGTTAGGCAGGAAGATTGGAACTCATATATGGACAACCTGATGCAATCTATAGACCAAACAGGCTTTGAAATAAACCCGAATGTGAACTGAATTTCTGGCAGAGAATCTCTAGAATTGAAGCTGTGTTTATCCACTCTTGCACCTATTCCACTACTTAAGCCGATGCACTTATAACTAGACCTAATTGCTGTTCTTCTGTTATTAACCAAGTTTCGACCGAATTTTTTCACCTTTCTGTTTGCATGTTTGGGGGCTTTCCGAACATAAAAGCTCTGGTCACTTTGCGACCAGTTTCGCTCGGCGCCTCCTTTCCTCCGATAGAAGTAATACAGAGTTAATTGATTTCTACTTAGAGTTCCAACGCACTAGTACCATATTCACTCCATCTATAAGCCAACTCTGAGTCAGTCCCTGAGCAAACCTGTTCCCATGAGGCCAAACTTTCGAAGTTAGGCAAGCCCCTCTCAAGAGCGATCTTCTGCTCCTTGAGAAAGCTAGAATATCGGTCCAGTGGTTTGACCAGATAGCGTATAAATAGTTGTAACCCATCCAACTGTAACTCCCGAAGCTGCTGCAGATCTGTCTCCGAAAAGGGTTGCACGTTTGGAGGTAGCAAAACATCACATATCTTCAACCTCTCGGAAAGAGAGCATTTACGTTTAAGAAAGTCAAGAAGAGCTTTGTTCGAAACACCCTCCCCACGACTATCCGGCCGGAGCGTGAAGAGTCTGAATGTTGTAAGATGAGGACACAAAAAGGGAATGGTCTTATCCTCCGACTTCAACGCTTCATCAGCACGGAGTCTCAGATGAAAATCCTGCATGGTGTTTGGGTAGCATGGTGAAATCCAGCATCCGACGTCGATGATTTCCAAGACCGTGAGATTTGGCGTGAGCAAGAGACACTCAGTCAAATCTGCGGGGCTCATCGTGACCTCTAATCTAAGTTGCTGCAACTTTTCCATTGGCGCAGAAAAAATCACACCGGAAACAGATGTTAATGTTATGCCCAATCGATTCAAGGTGATGGAAAGTATTTGCAGCGAGGAAAAGGAAAATGCACGAATAGCTGACAGTCCATTATCTGGTGGCCGTGCGCCACGCATTTTGAAGATGATTGAGAGCGTATGCAGGTGATGAAGCTCTACAGGCTCGTTGCTTGTGATCGCTGTGTCATCGATTTCTACTAGGGCATGACATGACTGCAGTCGGGGGGTTTGAGCAAGGATAGCTAGGAGGTCCACTGGTCTAATATACGCCACGACGTGGCCATCGGCAGTCGTCTTTTGAATTCCCAATGCGAGTACGGTCAGATGATTCCAATTGCATCCAAGCCTCCAAAATTCTTCCATGGTGATAATCGGAAGGTCAAAGAGGCAGAGCTTTTTGAGTGGAGCAGATTTGGACAAGCAAGACGTAAACTCATGGAGGCGAACATTAGGAAAGATAGACCCGCCAGCAGTAGGCGTCCTTGAATGGATGGAGAGTGCCGTCAACGCGGGGAGTTCTTTTGTAAAGAATTGCTGAAGTGAAGAGAATTCGCAGCTCCGGTCAAGGATCAACACAATCTCCGCAATCCGATGTCTGTACATCCAAAAAAAAGATCTAAACACAGACTGACTCCAATTGTCCGTACCAACGGCCAAGGAGAGGGAGAATGGCAGCGATCCGGAGCGCTTGAGCCACTGAATTGACCCTTGCTCTCTGAGAGTGAACTCGTCGGCAGTCATTTCGGCTGGAAAGGAGATGTGTAATGCTTTCCAGAGCTGAGGGGAGCTAACAGCGACGTGTCTCCAGCTTCGACAAATAGACATCAGAAGAAGCGGTGCCTCTTCCAAGCTTCTGGAAGGATATTTATCTGTAGACAAGCAGTGTGTAAAGATCTCCGCGAGTGTCTCCGCAGGAAACCTGCGAATTGGTGACATCAAAGCGCGGTGAGCTTCGATGTAAGATTTAGCTCTATCGCGCTGGGCGTAGAGGTCTGTGAGACTATCCTGTAGACGGAGGATCTTGGATTCCAGATGCGAAAGTTCCTGCTTAGGTCCAGCCAAAAATATCTCCAATTTCGGCAGCTCTTCCATGGATGGAACATAGTTGGTATGCAAACGAGAGGCATAAGGAGATTTTAAAGTATCCCAGGCAGTTTCTGAGATTTTTGCGGCCATAGATTATTAGGGGGTGATGGAAGAGTTCGTGGTGCACTAGGCGCTCGTTGATACAAGCGCTTGCTAAGCGCCCGAATATAACTTCCTCTCCGGTCTCCCATTGGTGATTCAGCACATGATGAATGAGAGAGACGAAAAAGAACTGCATTGAAGCTTTGAGACCTTCATCATGTGGAACACATTTCTTGCTTTCGTTATAACGGTCTTGCTGGAGTATTTCGTGTCCAATGGACCAGAACCTTCTTCAGAATGCAGAATACTACCCCAGGATGATAATTGGCCGAAGAAGAATATATGGGAATCGTTCAACCGTTCTGTGGACGGCCGTCTTATTAGGACCATACCTATCGGAACACCTTGTCATCAGGAGAACTTCGACTTGGAGAAGTGCCAGTATGTACAAGACAGTTGGCATGAGCCAGAATTGCATCTGGCGAGTGCGTCTTCAATGATGGACTTCATCTTCGCAAACAAGAGCTGTGATCCTTTCACTGCAAAGACGGACCAGTGTATCGTAGGGACCTATGTCCAATACGCAGTGAATGTATCCGAAGTCGAACATGTTTTCAAGACCATCGAATTCGTTAAACAACACAATATTCGTTTCGTTGTAAGGAATACTGGCCATGAGTGAGTGTTTCTATTCTCGATCGGTGCGAAAGATTGAACAAAGCGTTATTTCGTAGCTTTATGGGACGTTCAACCGGAACAGGTGCAGTTTCTGTTTGGATGCATCATCTACAGGACATGGAGTGGTTCGAGAACTACACTTCTTCCACATATTCAGGCCCGGCAGTCAAGGTTCAAGCGGGAATAATGGGCTACCAAATCTCAGAGGAAGCGGAGAAACGGGGTTTGGTTGTCGTTGTTGGAGAATGCCCGGTATGTTGTATTTATGATTGTGAACTCGGTTTTGATGTTGGCGCCGCATCCTTCAGACAGTGGGATTTGCAGGAGGCTATCTTCAAGGTAAGGACCGATAACATTTCATTTAACAAATCAACATCTATTATGTATATCTTCAAGGCGGAGGACATTCATTCATAACATCCAGCTACGGTTTGGCCGCCGACCAAACGCTCTCCTTTGAAGTCATAACTATGGACCGAAAACTAGTCATTGCCTCACCGACCGAGAATGAAGACCTATATTGGGCTTTAAGCGGAGGTGTATGTACGCTCATTCTTCCTATATCAACATCATGAACGAACTGCGCTTATCAGGGTGGCGGAACGTACGGTATCGTCTGGTCTGTCACAGTCAAGGCTTTTCTCGACCTTGGTGCAACCTCAGCGTACCTATCATTCACGTCAGACGGTCTGTCTCGGGATGAATGGTGGTCCATTCTATCTGCTTGGAATCGGGGCACGCCAAACCTCACCGATACGGGTATCTGGATAAGCTCGAATTATAACCTCGAGCACTTTTCATTTGCGCCACTCTTCGCACCAAACCATTCCATTGGCAGCGTGATGAGCCTGCTGGCACCCCTAATTCATTTACTCGACGATGAATTCAAGGTGTCGTATAATTTCAACATCGAACACCACGACAAGACGCCTGTATCTTCCCAGGAAATGGATAACAAGATCAGTGGATTTCAAATGGGAGGGAGAATCCTTCCTCGATCCTTATGGGATAGTGACGAATCTTTCGAAGCATTCATGGGTGTAGTCAAAGTCATTCTTGAGGGTGGAGTGCACTCTATATGGGATGTTGCAATGCGACCGACTATGGAGGTTGCAGGTCATCCGAACAATGCAGTGCATCCTGCGTGGAGGAATGCTGAGCGGATGTTTAATCCGACGCTGTGAGCTTCGTCTACTTTGAATTTGCTCGCGTGTTGCTCACTTCAGCTGTTTGTACCTAGTGTAATTGACGATCACATTACCATGGAGCAAGTTGTTGAAAATCAGCTTCGTATCAGCTGGTTCTACGACGAGCCTCTTCGACGGTTAACGCAGGAGGATGGTGGCGCTTACTTGAACGAGGTAAATATCTCGCTTTATCTCTTTTCAGTCAAGTTCCGCAGGCAGCTAACGCGATTTTGAGGCTGATTACAAGGAGCCTTACTGGAAGGATGCATTCTATGGTTCCAACTATGACCGCCTACTTGCTATCAAGGAGAAATGGGATCCAGACCAAATACTGTATAGCTCGATATCGGTTGGTGGGGATCGTTGGGAGGAACAGAAAGATGGGAGACTTTGCAGGTCGTCGATACCCATATAAACTTTGGTTATCTTGAATATACTATTCCATGTTCATTGTTCCAAGCTTCGACCAAACCAGTTCGGATTGGATTCCCACCGGGGAAAGGGAGGCTTGTAATAAAGCTGATCCAAATTACTCGAAGGCTTGTTTTTATATATGGAAGAACGGCCAAAAATGATGTGGTATAGATCCAGAATTGATTCGACCCGGTTTCGAACCGGGGACCTCCTGTGTACATCTCGAAAATTTCATTGATGTGAGACAGACGTGATAACCACTACACCACCGAACCATTAACAGATGCCGTGAATTGCTATAATCTATTACTGACAGTGGCACGGCGATAGATGAACTTGAAAGCGATATGTAGAAGTAGATGTGGATTGTATGTACAACGTAAATCAATTTTAGATATGCACGGCTTATCTCCAACTTGAAAAACCCAGCCCCCAATTTTAATAACTGTTAACCTTCATCTCCACGACTCCGTCTGAGCGAAGCTTTGAAAGCCTGTCCTCCAAAGCTTCGAGAACTTGAGACGATGCCTTTGGGATCGTGATAACAGCAGTCCGCAAAACTCGGTTGGGCAACTGGTCATTCTGTCGACGGGACTCGATGAAAGACAATAATTCATCAAAGGGGATAGACCTGGAATGAAATTTAAGAACAACGCGCATGAGACTGGGTACCATCAACATGAGGTTGTTTTCCTTCAAGCTCGGACCCATAAGACTCTGGAAGAAATGGCCTGTAAGGGATTCTTCCTTCTCTTCAAAAATAAAACCTGTGAGCGCTGGAATTTTCTCCAGAATCCTCAAGAGATCACCATCGGAGAACCGGCAGCGCTCGAAATGCAGATGAGTGAGTTTCGTCAAAGATGACTGGGAGCGGTCCAACATTGATAGAAGCCCATTCACGGGGAACGCTGACTCTCCACTCTCGTTAATCAGCGTGAGCTTTTCCATATTTGGAAGCGTTAGAGACGTCAGTAGTGTAGCAAGAGCTTCACCCTGGTCTTCATCCTCGCCTGTCGCCGTAATAGATAGAGCTTTCAGCGGAGATGTAACCTCGGCAGTACCATAGTTCGTGTACGGAGTAAAGACTGTGAAAATCTCCACAATACACTGAACTGATACCTCTTCGAGGAACGTTGTGACGGTGTCGGGGGTAATCCAGGTGAGGCTCATGTAATCAAGGCAACTCGAGCCGAATTTGCCCCCGTAGCAAAATTTTTCCACCGAAAGTTTGCGCAACAGAGGAGCGTGAAACGTAGGACACCAAACCATGCCGGCATCATTCTCGGGCATACACCGTACATCCAGTTCCTCGAGTGATGGGAATGCGCTGGGGAAGGTGGTATTTCCACCAACTGATTCGGGAAGCTGCATGACCGCAGTTCGCCACCTATGAGCGTGCTGCAAAAGTATCGACAAGATTGGGAGCGAAGATCTCGCCGGACTATCTTCAGCATCATCGTTGTGATCATGCTCTTCCTCGGACTCGACCTCAGAGTAGTTGTCAAAAACGCAATCTTCTGAGAACAAGATGCAAATATCTAGGGCAGCGTCTTTGGAGCGCTCGAGGTAGAGTTTCACGAATGCTTCGACGGAGGAAGGAACCTTGGCTGATGCAGTTGACTCGGAGGGTCAGATAGATTTTGCTCCAGAGTGAAGGAGTAGTAAGGGCAATAGCACGCCAGCGCGCAGTGACTAAGCTGAGTACAGCTGAATCTATGTTGAAATGAGAGACAGTCTTTCGCTCGAATTCTCTGGGAGTCCTTGTATTGGAGAAGCGGAAAATCTCCAAGAGAATTTCGTCCGGAACGCGATCTATGTGGCACTTTTTCAACGCGCGTTTTCGTCCCCGGGCCATTGAAATTTGTAAAGCGCGGTTTTGAACAACGGAAGATAAAAAAACTGGGGAAAAATCGGTCAGAACTTGGTTAATCAATGATAACAAAAGAACAGCAAGTACATTTTGTTTACGACGCAATGTGGATCAGACGAGAATTGTGGACGCGACACGGGAACAGATCCACGTGGCTTGCCGCCTGCCTAAACCCTAATTTGCCACTTGCTTCCGTTCTCCGACTCGTTTTTCCAAGCAGCCACAATTTCACAATTTCAGTCTGAGCTTGAAGTTGTAGTTTATTGGCACGTCTAGCCCACTTTAAAATCAATCATTGAATCAGGTGTAAGATTATCATAAACGCCAACATGAATGATGCGCTTACTTTTACATTTTCTCGTGTTTTTAGGCTTTCAGATATCCAGAGTCCGGACGAACCTGGACGCCGACTCTCTCTGTTGGCCAAGCATCAATGAGATTTTCTTCTGACTTGAGCAGGTGCTTTCTAAATGAACACCATTCCCAAGAGTCTAGAGTGAAGACAGGACGAATGGAACGGTATCTGAGCGGCAGTCTTCACCTATGCGTGCAGAGCAATCTATACAGATATGGTAGGCCTTCAAGTGCAAAACCATTCGGGCTATCTGTTTCTAACTCCTTTGTTCTTCTTAAGTACCACTTACCCTTAATCGACCACCAACCCTTTCTTGAGATGAGCTCTGGAACCTTGCGGACGTCGGGACGTTTGGCGTCTTGTTCAGAATTGACGGGTTGTACTTGAATTATCGATCCGGAAGTCATCACACATCTGTTGCCCTGTCCGATGTGTGTTCCGTTTTCCCTTCACTGTGTCTGATTTTCTCCTTTGTACTCACGATTGTTTCCAGTGTTCGTCACCTGTGGGTATATTAAATCTATGCTAGCGAATAGCATGAATGTATACCTATGTATACAGGACTCAGGCCTCAGGAGTTAGGTCCAGGGACATATACAATCATCAAAGGGCTGAGGTGCCTCAGGAGCTTCTGTTCTTCTGGCTTGGACTATCCTACTTACCCTCAGGGGAGGTATCAATCGTCACTCGTGCACCGTTCGCTCTTCTAGTACCGATCTTGACGGTTGTTGTTTTTCGCTTCAAACAGTACGTAGACTATCTCATCTCGTTTTTACATCGGTCTTTGCGGCGAACTCTTCGTTCTATCTGTCTTGCTGTCTTGCTGTGTAGATGGAGACTGACGTTATTTACAGACACAAACGTTTTCAGACATCGATTATGGTACACAGCGCTCAATACTGCTCAACAGCGGTTTAGATATTGCCGTTGCAGCTTATCCGGATTCTTAAAATGCCCGACGATCTACGGATTATTGTATTCGGAACGGAGGAACGGAAGCTTGACATTTCATTGAGCTTGTGTCACTCTACTTCTCTACCTTCTTCCGATCTAGCACTACACGTGTGAGAGTTGAGGCGATTGTTCTACTCAACCTTCGTTTGTTCAACCCCTTGAGTCTTTCACCTAGCTGTACATCTACATGCTGCTTCGACTTGATGTTCCTGTTCTCGTGTCTGCCAAGACATGCCAGCAGTCACTTGTTCTGCATCGGTCGAGTTCTGCATCAATCGATGCTTCACAGAAATCAGAGCCCCGAGATGTGCCATTCATCTGGGCTCGGGCAAGCCGGAACTCTCGGTGGCACTGACGGCCGTTATGGTGGCCTTTGTACTAAACGTTACTTTGTTCAAGGCCCAGGAACTAACTCTTGCTTCTCAAGATTGAAAGGTGTCGATGCCGATGGACAGGGAGGAGGAGGGGCGGTGTTACGTCTTAATTGGTGCTTTTTAGCTTCTGTTATTAAGGCTTCTGTTTGTTGGTCCTCTGTCGTCTCTCTTTCTTCAGCCCATCGCGCGCGCTGTAGAAATGGCTTCGCCAATCCCTCAGGTCCACTGGCAGCCTCTGGCCCGACCCTCCCACCCCGCTCCTTTGCACTTGACAGCCGATTCCTCATCCTCCATCGACTCCCCCTCACACTCTCTTACTATCTTAAACAACGATTATGATGCGTTCGATGCGCTTCTCCATAATATCTACGAAAAAACTCTACAAGATAATTGGTTCAAACCTGCCGGCGATGCGGATTCCACTGGAGTCTGTGTCCGTGTGGATTCGTCGTCCTTTCGATGCTTTCCGTACGAAAACCCTAATCTTATCCCGTTTGAAGAAGGTGTCCGCCGGCTTAACGTCGAAGTAGCCATCAAGATTCGGAGTGCTAGTGTTCATGCCGCGCTCACCCGCACGCCACCTACGGCCAAAGAAATCCTCATCGATTCAAACACGCGCATTCAGATCGTCGAGGATATCAGTGGGCTGGGCGATGCCGAGCGGGAACAGTGCGCTGCCTTCATCCGTTCCGACAAGACCCTCGTGGTATGGGCGTTCTCCATCGAGCATGTGATCCCATTGTGGACCGAGTTCGAAGAGAAGCTTATCAAGTACATCTGGAGGACCAGAAGCACGCCGAATAGAGACAGCAATGCTCCCCCGGGCTATGAATCCGTAGGAGTGTCATCTGAAATGCGCGCCGATAGCTATCCAGATCTCGCATCGACCGTGACTTCCGCCGCTCCTTCAACTCTCGCGCTTCCCACATCCTCTGCCATGCCTAGTCCGTGCGGAATGGAAGGCATAGATCGGTCCGCCGCGGCGACCGTTAACATCAATTTTGGATTTGGTGCTTCTAGCGAGGAGGACCACGAGGAGAAGGCCGTGCAACGTCCAAAGAAGGTAATCAAGAAGAAGAAGAAGAGTAAATTTTGGTCGTTCCTTTCTTGGTGGAAACTCGATTCGCCCACACCTCCTGAGATCTCAGAGAAGGGTATGTCGTTCTAATTGCTAATCGCGCCTCATTTTCCCTAACAATATTGTTCTCAGATTCTGTCCTTGAAGATGGTCCTGAATCTCGACCTGAACCTCGCCAGCTCGTTCTTCTCGGTCCGTTTTATGCAGGCTGCGGTGCGGCATTGGCCATGTACTTTGCTGCGGCTGGTGTCTCGAACCTTGTGGAGGAATGGGTTTTGGATGGCAAGACAGCACGATTTGGATTAGTCGTCGTGTTACCTATTGTGGCTGCCGTCAGCATTGTAAGCACTTAAATTGTTGTATATTTTCATGTCCTGACTGTCTTTTAGTTCTTTTGCCTTCAGCTCGTCGGAAACCTTTCTCTCATCTTCGGTCCAGTCGCACAGTATCACCAGAACAGCGAGTATTACTCTGCACAACGTCCCAAGCCGAACCCGAAGGTTGATGGAGCAGCAAGATGGAACGAGCATGTTGAAAAGGTTGTCATCAGGGGTGAAGGTGGCGAAGAAGTGGAACGAGAGGTCAAGAGGGAGGTCCAAGTTGGAGGGCTTCCGCATATTACGATTCAATGCCCGGTCTACAAAGAAAGTTTGGAGTTGACAATGTGAGTGTTTATCGTCACTTTTTTTTTTCTTCAGTCTGACCGTCTCTTCAGCACCCCATCCGTCTTGTCTATCAAGAAGGCAATGCAGACGTATGCACGTCAAGGCGGGACAAGCTCCATCTTCATTTGCGACGATGGTCTTCAGATCATCCCGGAGAAGGACAGACTGGAAAGGTACATCAACTAGAGACACGGTCGAGTCTCTATTGCTAATTACTCTGCTCTGCTATAGGTTACAATTCTACTCCAACCACAACATTGGATGGGTCGCACGGCCTCGTCACTCTTCTGCCCCTGGTGGATTCTTCCGAGCTGGCAAGTTCAAGAAGGCGAGCAACATGAACTATGGACTTGCGTTGAGCATCGCCATGGAGCAGCACCTTGCGAAACTCATTGCTGATATCCCTTCGTCCCAACAAACCTATGAGAGTATGGATTCTCTTCAGGAACGCGCACTGGAACTTGCTATCGAACAGATTCACCAGGAATCTGGCAGGGTCAAGAAAGTTGTTGATGAGTCGGGGAAAGAAACCGAGGAAATCGTCTATCATCGTCCGTGGGCGGGTGGTGCCCGGAGTTTGCGTTTGGGTGAAATTTTCCTCATCATCGATGCTGGTAGGTTACTTTCCTTTCCTTTCTTTCCTGGTTGTTTACAAGTTTCTTGATTCAGACACCGTCGTCCCGGAGGACTGTTTCAGGGATGCTGCGCGAGAGATGGGCGAAGAAGGAGGCGAGTCTGTCGGTATCATCCAGCACGAATCAGGTAAGGAGCGTCTACATATAGCCCGTTTAGTTATTCACGACCTCTCCTAGATGTCATGCAGGTATACACAGCGTTCATTCTATCTGAATAATCGACGTCTAACGCCCTTCCCCCTCCCCCCCTCTCATCTACCCTGCCCTTTAATATAGGTTGCTCATCATTATTTCGAGAACGGGATTACACACTTCACGAGGAGAATCAACAAGTATGTGTCCTCTTCCTCTGGCCACTCTCCCTTCCTTACGAACGTCCCCCAGATGTATTTCCTATGGTTGTGCAAACGGAGAAGTCGCACCATTCGTTGGCCATAATGCCTTCTTGCGGTGGAAAGCCATGCAAGATGCCAGTGTAAGTAGCCTTTCGTCATCCGTGAAGTGATCTAACAATTGCTGTTCTTAGTTCATTGATCCCGACGATGGTAAACGCAAGATATGGTGAGTCGACTACTTCTGAATGGGTTATGTAGAGATTCTCATCGATTTGCTTCAGGTCTGAGAGTAATGTCAGCGAGGATTTCGATATGGCTTTAAGGCAATTGCTCAAGGGCTGGAGCCTACGATGGGCGACCTATTCTCAAGGAGGCTTCAAAGAGGGTGTCAGTTTGACTGTCGTCGATGAATTGGCTAGGTGGCAGAAATATGCTTATGGTATGTTGACGACCTTGGGAATGAATTTTTGTTCTGACCCTCTTCAGGTTGTGACGAAATCATCTTCAACCCCCTCATTCATTGGTGGCGACGCGGCCCTATCAGTAAACAGCTTCTAGAGTTTATGCAGTCAGATGCTCCAGTGCACTATAAAATAGGTTCGTTTGTGCTTGTCATTTCTGGCGCGAATAAATCTGACACATTTCCGACAGGCATGAGCAGCTACATGTTTTCATACTGTTCGTGATTGACCACTTGGCATGCATATGATACTAATGTACTTCTTTCAGATGGAATCGCTGCCTCCACTATCGGCTCGACATTGAACTATCTTTTGCTTGGACTTGCCCCGTCTCTTGACCAGTTCTACTTGCATTCATTTGAAATTCTCCTCGCTTGTGTCGTAGTCTTCCCTGCCTTGGGTAACCTTGGTTTCACTCTGTTGGAATACCGTTTGGGACATCGGAGTGTGTGGAGCGGTATGGTCGAGAATCTGAGATGGGTTGCCGTTCTTGTGAGTAGTCTTTCTCTGCGGTAATAACCATAACTGACTTTTCTTCAGCTTGTTCTTCTTCGGTGGTTTGAGTATCCACTTGTCAACTGCAATCCTAGCGCATTTGTTTTCGTATGATATGTATGTTCCGTATGCGTGTCATTTCAGTTCAAGTCTCGTTGACGTTTGACGTTTTTAGGACCTGGGGTTCCACCGGAAAGGAAGTCGAAAAGTCTACCTTCTGGATCGAAGTGCCTCGTATCATCAAGAACTTCAAGCTTTCCATCATTATTTGCCTTATGCTCATTGCAATGATGGTTATTTTCACGACCCCCTTGGTTCCTTTTGCGTGGCAAATCCCCGGATGGAACTGGGCGTTGATCATTCCACTAAGCTTGGTCGTAGGGTGTCATTTGCTCCTCCCGGTACGTGTTTGAATCAAATGAAATAGAGTCTCCGATTTGACGAGCCTTGCATTTACAGATTGTCTTGAATCCCTGGTTAATGAAATTCTCTTATTAATTCTTTACTACCTATCATCGCTGCGTTCAGGAATTGGAAGGAAGGTTATACGAAGTCTTTCCTTTATTTAATCTGTCATTTTGTGTCGGACATTTTGTCAAGGACTTTGAAGCTTTGGATACATAGCTTTAGAAATGGTACCATAGTAGTAGTGGAAACGAATGTCCTATTTTACATTAGAGTCAGATTGTAGAACAAGAACCGTAACTAAAAACGTTGGCGTGTTTTTTTTTCTGATAGGGGGGTCGTACTAGCAAGCGACACAAGACGCGAACGATAATTGTTCATAATATTATTTATTGTATATCATTGCGAAAGGAATTTATTGAGAAGGTCCAGTCGAGTTCAAGTAATTCTTGTTCTTGATAGAATATGAAGCTTGGGGGTTCACGCCGACAGCTAGGAAATAAAATATGAGTTGGATCGTAACGAACAGCACACAATGAATGAACTCACTGATAAACCCAATCAATCCGTCCGTAATGTCTTCTCCAGCGAGATGCAAGTCAATGAAGGCGCTATTACCATCAGCGTCCTCCGAATCGTCCACGGTTTTGTCTTCGTCGTTGTAGGTGCGCTTGTTTGTGTTCTCCGTGTAAGGAGAAGTCGCATACACCTTGTCATTCCACTCCTCTTGGAAGAAAAATTGACCTAAATCCGTACATCAGCAACGGTAGATAGAAAAATGAAATCAGCCCGACCAATGTGCAAGACGCTTCCTGAAGACGAAACAAAAGTTCTATTGGATTCGGAAGTCAGCATTGGGCAATAAAAGATGGTATCGATTCACATACCCATTCTCTGATTTATCCCAGTTCATGTGAATCATGGCGTGAACGTGGGCCGTGCGTCGAGCATAGAATCCGGGATAAATAGTGACGAGCTCAGCAAGACCATCCGGTCCCGTGGGATACCCTCCTCGCAAAAAAGTTTCATTACGTTGGAGAGTTGCGCCAGGAAAATTGCCATGACCTGGCTTGCGTCCGGGCCTATGCTTATCGGGAACCTCTGTCGAGGCATGTTTATGCTCTTTGAGACCCTGCTCCTTGGTACATGATTCGTCTTCCTTAAGGTGCTTGCCTTTGGCTTTACCGTGCTGCACCTGATGTTTCCTGTCGTCATTTCCTTCTGCCAAGTGACGATCGTGTCTGGCTTTGCGTTTACCGTCTTTTGGTCCATGTTTCTCGTCGTCATTATCTTCCCCAAAGCGATAACGATGACCCCCTTCAGGAGGTCCAGGGGGCTTCCCTTCTATCATGGCAGCATATCCACTATAAATGCCAGTAGCGTTGGCTGAGAGTGAATTAGCATAAGAATCAAAATAGACAAAAAGTTACATACCAGCCCAAATCTCGACCAGAACGTCCTCCATAGGTTCACAGGTAGTTACATCGATGACAGCTACGTCGAGAGTCAAACGGATGCCACTAGAAAGTAGGTATAGTATTTAGAATGTGAAAGAGAGAACGAGATGAGTAAGAATGTTGCAAACGCACGCTTGATCTTCAATGAGATTGTTTCTGATCATCTCGTTATTGATGTAGTAGGGCCCCTCCATAAGTTCAGGAGCAAGGACACAGGTTGAGCTTGTCGAAGATAAGATGTTCAACAAGGAGATTCGCGTTGGAGGTAGAAAATACATACTTCTCGATACTCAACGGTTCGAGAACCGTCTGCATGTCCGAAATAGGGAGACTTCGCTTCGCCTTGCGCTTTGCATTGAATGCGGCAATGCTGTTGGCGCAGTTGCGAGCAACAAGGTGACGTTCGGTAGCAGCTTCCTACATACGTAAATAGAGTGAACGATTTCCTTCAGTCAAAATTCGAATCGCCACTCACCTTACGGGTAATGAGCTCTCTAGCAGAGAGCTGTTCTGTCGCAAACTTGATTTGGCGCTTATAATCGGCTTGGGATTATGATCCGATTAGAATGGTGTCATAATCAGCTTATGATTAGATTATCACTTGATTATCACCGTGTAAACTACTAGCGCTTAATATTAACTATTTCCGCTCACGTTCATTCGACGCTGCCTCGTTGCCTCCCTGTTCAATATTGTATCAATCTATCATCTATCCTTCATCCATCCTTCATCTATCCTTCATGCCCACATGCGAATTTTGCAACAAGCGATTTGAATTGCGTGGCTTCCAAACACATCGCAAGTCATGCGAGGCTAAAGATAAAGACAGACGTTCAGCTGCAGAGTTTAGACGTATACAGGCCCAGGAGGAAATCCAAAGTACACATTCTTTGAATATCTCTGGAATTCATTAAAAATCTTGCTCATAGGATTGAACTTACACCCTGAGCCTACCAATAATGCTATGGCAAGCACTGCTGATGGAACCTTGGGCGCCGCTGCCTCAGGTTCTGAATATTTAAATCAATATCATGATTTTGGGAGTGATCTTGACCATGAAGACTTTGGGCATGAAACAGGTATGTTACTTCTGTTATGCTAATGCACTATCTGACTCCTGCACATTATAGATCGGTCAACATTGTTTCGTGAAATTCAGGCAGATGATATCAAGATTGAATACCATCCTCACAGTAACCGACAACCATCTATTATACCCTTTGAGGACTATGGGAAGAGTGAGGAAATCGGACCCATCTGCCCACCAAAGCACTCACGACCTTGGCATCCCTGGAGAAGCCGTGTTGATTTTGATGCTGCTGCACTTGCCTTGGATTGTCATATGAATGAAAGGCAGACCAATAAACTTGTAGAACTTTTGAGATGTGTTGCTTTTGGCCTCGACAATTTCACTCTTAAGAACTATGATGAAATACAGACAACATGGGATCAGGCTGCTGAACGGTCTACAAAGGTAAGTGTTACTGAATATATTTGAGATGGAAGAACTAAATATTTTATTAGTTTCAGAAGGAGGACATTCCTGTATCCTACCGTGATAAAATGGAATCTGTTGAACTGCACTATCGTCCTGTTTGGGAGTGGCTGCAAGAACTTCTGTCTGATCAGGATATTGTCTCGCAAATGCAATGGGATGCATGCCGTCAATACAGGCTAGATGGTCAGACAAAGATATGGAAGCGTTTTGTACATGAAGCCTGGTCAGCAAATCAATGGTGGGCCATTCAGGTATTGCTTTTTTAATTTATGTTTGTCAATATCTTCCTGGCTCAGTCATCCATATAGAGTTCCCTTCCACCTGGGGCAGTACCATTATGTCTTGTTTTTTATGCAGACAAAAACAAATTATCATCATTTGGCACTGCTAAAGGCTACCCTGTCATTGTTCGGTGTGCTAATCTACCTATGAACATACGGAATGGTGCTGGTATTGGAGGGGGGCGTGTTGTTGGATGGTTACCTGTTGTAAGTCAACTGATATCATTTCAATATTGAGCTTATACCTGTTCTTACAGATTGCTGAAGATGCAGCTCACAGTGGAAAGACAGACTTTGTTAACTTCAAGAATGTTGTATGGCATGAGTCTACTTCCAAAATTCTGGAATCACTAGTGCAGTACTCAAAGACAGGCTACACAATGCAATGTGGAGATGATGTTCAAAGGACCATTTTCCCATATATTCTGATTGACTCTGCAGATTATGAAGAGCAGTAAGTCTTCTGGCTAATTTCTGACTGTTGGTCCTTAATCACTTTAAACTTATTTATAGATGTGTTATTGCCCTCATCCGAGGACTGAGGGGCTTATGTCCTTGCCCAAAATGTCTGATTCCTGGCACCAAGCTTTCAGATTTTGATGCAGTTTACCCTGAGCGGACACCTCAAGAGACTGTTTCAATGCTGAACCAGGCAAAACAGCTTGAAAGCACTTCAAAGGCAGAAGCTGAAGTGATACTCAAGAAATATAGCCTTCGGCCACATATTGTAATATACAGCAATTTTCAACATTAATGCATACTGACATTTTTTTTTTAGAATTCATTCTTTTCACTTGCTAATGCCAACCCATTTCGGGCCCTCTCCTATGACAATCTGCATTTTGGTGACAGTGGGCTTTGGGGTGACCATCTGTTTGAACAGCACAAGGTACACATCCATGCACGAAGCACTGCTACAATGGTTGATAATTGGTACATACATACATCTCATATATGATATTTTCCAAGGCTTATTATTATTTGATAGTTTCAAATCTTTCCCTCGTTGGTCCACACTGCATCATTTCAATGATGGTGTCATGAAACTCTCTTTCAATGATGGCAGCAAACACCATGATATATCAAAGGTGAGTATATTTTAATGTAAAGTAAAAAGATGAGAAGCTGACATTCACTAGCTATTTCTATTTGCTGCACATGAGGCAATAAATCCACAAGATGATACTGCTGGATATACACTGCTTAAAGTCACCCGCAAATACCTCAATATGAATATGTATTCCAATCTTGATATTCAAATGACAGATACAATGGAAGTAGGACGTGCAGCAGTGAAAGCATTTTTTGATTCACTCTCAGTATGTAAATACCCTTTCAGTGTTTTATGAAGCTGATAGTAATATCATTCAGACATACATATCTGATATGGACAAACTTGATATTGATAAGCCCAAGTCATGGAATTTTATCAAGCTTCACTACCTTCAACATATGTATGATGACATTGAAAACAAAGGCTCATTGCGTGGGATGAGTACCAAACCCAATGAGAAGTTTCATGGACCCATTCGCAAGATCTACTTGCGAAGGACAAATTTCAAGGATACAGCAAAGCAGGTCAGATATATTTTCATGATTAATATGCTGTCTGAGCTGAACATGTCCCTTGCAGATTGTTCGTATTGAACATCAAACTGTTGTTGCAACTGTGATACAGAATGAGATTGATGAGTACAACACATATTACCAATCTGATCCTGACATACCCAATGACCTGGAAACGCCAATGGACAATTTGCACTTTGCAATAGGCTCTAAACTCAAGGCAATATCATTTGCTGATCTGCTTGAGAAGGACCCTGTGCTCTTTGCACGATTTCATATACGCATATCTGATTTCATGTCAGATCTTCTTCCAACCTCAGGTATACCACTGCCTGGGGGTCAGCGTATTGTTTATAGTGCCACTAGTACAGTAAGCTCTCAAAAACATACCTTTGAAGTAATAAATCTAACAGAAACACAGATTGTTCCTTATCAATATCTAAGGATTAATTATGAGTCTCTTGAAACCTGGCATCTAGCTACCGACCATTTGCGATGCAATCCATCTTTCCATGGTAAACCCAGATATGACTTTCTTATTTTTAATACAAGATCAGGCCCAGTCTTTGCACAATTGCACTACCTGTTCTTATGCATTGTTGAAGACCAAAAATATCCTATTGCTCTAGTACAGGCTTACCGGCATATATCACACCCAAGGTCAGCTGTGGACAAAGACCTGGGACTTCTCCGCATTCGCAAGGAGCGCCAAACAGAGCTTATATCAGTCCAATCGGTCATTCGAGGAGCAGTAGCCCCAAGTACAATATATGTACAAGCGGGAACCCCGTCGGTACACTGCTATGTAGATAAGGGATTTATAGTAAATTACCCTATAATAGATAAATACTGGTAAATGAAGGAACTTTAGGTGTGAAATCACTATACCTTACCTTTGGTGACCTCAGAGTCATCATGTGACTGTCGGGCGTCGATATGGGCAGTGTTGAGGAGGCGCATCAATAAGAAATACAATGAAGGAGATATATTAGATATAGATACAGATGTTAATCATCATCAAAGGTCGTGTCCAAGACAGTCGTCACGCGGCTCTCAAACTCATGAATGTCCTCATCCTCATCCTCCTCCTCTTCCCACAGTCCAGCACCCTCCGCCGCACCTTCCATGGGTCCAACATCCCTCCGCTGTTGTTGCGTGACATGGGTCCCAACCGCCCAGTAGTGTCGGTTTGCTTGGTTGAAGCCCCTCAGCTTGGTGATGGCAAACAGGCGTGACTTGTGCAAAGAGTTAAAGCGTGATCATTCCCTCCAGTAGAGACGGAGCTGCAAGGCAAGGGCCGGGTCCTCCCCCTCCACTTCTGCGGCCATCCTGCACACCTCCCTCTCCTCATCAACCATGTAAGTTAGAAGTCTCTTCACTTCAACGTGAACCCGCGCAAGTTCCTCCTCTGCTCGAATGTACTTGAAGAATCGCGTCATGAGAAGGCGGTTCTGAGGCGTGGCCCACTTTCTCTCCCGAACATCTTCACGAGTATCACGAAGAATATCAAACTCCGACAAATAAGAGAAGTCGACTATTTCATCCCAAGTGATCTTCCGGCGAGGAGGACGAAGTGAAGCTGCCGCTTCATTATAGCTGACGATGGCGTTTTGAATTGATTTGGATCGATTCTTGAGGGACTGGGCGATATGCTTGCGCATCTTGTAGCCTAAAGAATGGAACGTCAGCAAGGAAGAAACAAAAATGTGTCTGAAGCTACGCACCAGTGCCAGAGACATTTAACCTAGCCATCTCAAACATCCGCGCCACCAGCAGACATTCCAGCTTATCTAGAGCCTTGCGGTATGCAGCCTCCTTCACCATTTTCTTTGCTTCCACCCATTCGTCGCACCCTTCTACCCACCTCACCTCAACATTCAAACAGGCTTCCAGGGCTTGAACATCAGAGATGAGCTTCCGCTCATTTTCCTCCTCGTTTCAATGCTTCCTCTCATAAACGTTCCCCGAGTCCCGCTTCCCAGCAACATAGGCAATATATGTCTGACGAAGTTTCAACAGGCGCTGCTGACAGCTCTGCAATGCCTCTAACTTCAGGTAGTACTCCATCTGAACGGTCTCCTGGGGAGGCATTTGGCAGAGATTCCGTAGATATTCTCCCTCCTCCATCAGCCAGTCGTAAAAGACCTGGGCAGAAGTGATCCCCGCGCTCTTCATGCTAGCGCTCAATGCATCTCGAGTAGATGTGATTCCAAGAGCTTGCTTGTAGTTGCCGAATAGAAATCTGCTCAGGTTTGCGTACGTCTCAATGTCTTTGTAGTAAAGAAATTCGGAAATTGCCTGTCGACGATGGAATGTAGACTGGTGACGGGTGATTGGAGCAAGAGAGTTGGATACATTGAAGAAGCGTTCATCCCCTTCACCATCCTCTAGGCCACACCCGACCACATAGAGCATGAGGAACAGAAGTTGGCAAAGACGCTCATGAGCATACCCGTGCATGGTGCCAATGACAGGCAGGTAATTAGACCATTGAGCAAGACCTTTGAGCGGACTTCGGGAAATTGTCTTGGAAAATTTGCAAGCAATATCGTAGGCGATGGCAAGGGCACCTTTCGGCTTTCCTTCATTGTTGCGGTCACGATCATCCTTCTCAGCAGCCATGAATAGGTGTAGCAAAGCCAGAGGATAACGAGCGCTGAAGGAAAGCCAGTCAGCCAAAGAAGAGAAGAGAACAAGAAAGAGCACTTACAGCTCACCGCTTTGAACCATGTCGCAAACTGCCAGGACTAGCATGTGTCGACATAGCAAGACGAACCACCCATTCTCCCGGAACTTTGCAGCTGACTTCACGGTGTTGGCCTCCTTCATGTTGTGCCAGCGCTCCTCACAACGTCCCTCAGCCCAAACATGTTGAAGCAGCCCAGCATTTGCTCCCGCTGTCGTCTCCTCAATACTGGCCCAGTTAGCCTCATCCCAAACCTTGGTCTCCTCAAGAGACGCAAAGTAATCTCCGCCAGCAACACGGCGGTCAATCTTCTCCCTGCTAGCAGGCGGCAAGTCAACGCCAGCCTCCTCCTTATCAGCCAATCGATCCTCCTTCCGCTCCACCCTCTTCAACGAATCGTTGCCATCCATCTGCGCTATCATCCGTACATCGAGTTCATCGTCCTCATGAAGGCGATACTGACAAGAAGGGCACGCATTCAGCATCCGCCAGCTTCGCCCATCCCGGCCCAACGCAGCTCGAACACGCTTCCGGACGCCATTCAAGAGGGAGACATAAACGTCAAGAGCAGCATAGATCTGGGAGGAGAGGTATGGGCGGAAAGCCACTCCCTCAAGATCACAGAGAGCCTTTGCAAACGGCTGAACGCCTAGCCTAGGGCAGCGCACAAACAGTTTGTGGTATAGGCTAATGGTGCGAATCGTGAATCCAGTGGAGTGTTTCAGGGGGGATGTAGGAAGGATGCCGGAGCGAATCAGACTGGCCGAGTCAAACCTATCATTCGTTCGGGGTACCTCTCTGTATTCGGTACCTGCATATATATATAAACACCATGTTTTTGACGAGCGCATAAGAAAATGAAAGCTCACCAAAAACATCAACCACGTCTATCCACAGAGATGGTTTATCGCATGGCGGCAAGACCCCGTCAGCTGTATTCCTGAGGCACCACTTCATGTAGGCATCAACCATCCCCTCCGTCTGCTCCTCCCAGTTTTTGTTGCTCGCGTCCGTGCGTTCCCGCTTAGTCCGAAAATCTCGATATTCCACTCTAACCTTACGGGCTGCCGTCTCAACCTCAGTCTCTTCCTGCTCATCCTCCTCATCACCACCGTCAGACGCCTGGTCTATCCAATCGAAGCTGCTCTCGCCGCCAAGATAATCCGCAGGTTCATAGCCCATAGGCTCGTCAGGAGTAGCAGAGGGATATTCCTGGGCAACAATAACTTCCGGTAGGTCCAGATCATATGCTAGCACCCGGACTTCCGAAGCAGCGCCCCTTTCTTGCATTTTCAGCACTTGTGAATGGCGAAATGAGCTAGTGCTCCGAGAGCCCGATTTCCGCTGAGAGTTGGCATCACCCTGAAGTCCATGGGAAGGCCCGCGCTGTCGACGGCCAGAAGTGGCGTTGGAACGCTTTTTGACACGCAGGGCCTGTGCCCGAAGATTAAAACGAAGCGTGTTGGAGGTCATGAAGTCGGTTGAGCTTGAAGTTGAGAGCCAAGATCCCGCTCATGTGATTTTAAGCGCCTGCAGGCGCTTCTTAGCTTAAGCTTCTTTCCTCATTACTTCTACTGGTCGCGGCGTTGCCTTCATGAAGCGCAAGCGGAATCAAGACTCTGACGAAGACCTCGAGGGTGAGCTCTCTTCAGGATGTAAGTCCCTTCATTTTGTTATTTTCTTGCGCGACCGTGCCACTCGCGCCGCAGTGCCCCTATTCCTGCGCTATAAGCTCTGCCACCCCGACCCTGGGGATGCAGGCTGCGCTTTTACTTCTCCCTCCCACACGCCCACGCTCTCTCTGCCAGCTCATCTGCCTCTGCTAACTCATCTGCCTCTAGATGGGTTCCGGACCCTTCGCAGCGGCAGAGAATTCAGCCCCGCCACCAGAGCTCCAGACGTTATGCTCTCCAACTTCAACACCGCCAGCTTGCTCAGCAGCGGCCTTGCAAGGCAGGAGCTCTGGTTCTCCCAGGCAGAAAGTGACGAGGTCGTTCCGCTCAAGGTATCTGGCCGTCTGCATCCGAAGCTGCAGCCTGGTCCGCTGCTCAGCTACATCCCGCTATCCTCTCTTCTTGCTCCTCCCCCAAAATCCTCCCCCTCCCCAATTCCTGGCTATCTTCCGCTCAGCAACCTACTTGTTCCGCACGCGCAATCAGCCAAACGCGCCCGCACGTCTCCCCCTGCATCTATGTCTACGTCTACCCTCGGTCTCACTGGCTCGCAACGCCAGAGGGCCATATACCGTGAACGTCGCAGGGTGGGTCGTAAAGCTAAGCAGGATGCTTCTGGCATCGCTCTCAAGGCGATTGTGCAGAAGAGAGTGGCGCAGGCTCAGGTCGCTCATGTCCCTCTGCTTGACAATAGAGCAAGGAATACATGGAGCGGCAGGAGGCTAACGCCTAGTGGCGCCAACATTCTGTCTAGCCGCGAGGTGTTCAAGATTTCTGGGCTGAGGCTGATTCAATGGGATGGAAGGTGAGCTTTGTCCCTCTTCCTCGCGCATTTACTAACTGCTTTCTTTAGCGATACAGTTGTGGTGCGGACTGACCAGGCGCACAGACTCATGGTGCTGTTCGCTCGTCCTTGTGGTGCTGATTGGCTTAGCAACGCCGTCAGAGTTGACTCTGCGCTGGAGAATCTCAGCCGCCTGGCACGCATACCCCAATCTCAGAAACCAAACCGTCGGGGTAGCTATGTAACGCTTCCAGCAGGTTGTGGGTTCGGAGGAGGAAGAACCTGCCCAGGGAGCTACGCCAACACCGCACATAATGCGCCTCTCGTCCAGGCCATTCTAGACCGCCCTGATGTGCAGCGTGTCGCTCGGTATGTCGATGGTAAGCAGGCTGCTTGCTGCTTTAGCGCGCAGTTATTAACTGGGACATTTAGCGGGCCTTCAAGCGTACTTCCCCAAACTACATTCCTTCTACTCCAGCCTCCTTGAACATATTCTGGCCGATAGTCCGGAAATCGTCCGGATGTTCCAAGGCTGTTGCTACGGCGCCTGTCACCTCAACCTCCACAACGCTTCCACCGTCGACCACGAAGATTGGTATAATATACTGTTCGGCATGTGCGCCGTCTACTCCTCTGGTTTGTATGACCACACTCGGAGCGGCCACTTCATTGCCTGGAGCCTTGGGATCGTCGCCCAATTCCCTCCAGCTTGCGCGGTATACGTTCCATCTGCCTGCGTAACCCATGCCAATACGCCAATTGCCAGCCATGAAACACGATCTTCTATCGCATTCTTCATGTCTGCAGGGCTGGCTCGATGGTACCACAATGGGTACATCTCTGACAAAGAGTTTAAGGAAAGAGCTAGCGTGGCGCAGCTGAACGCGTGGAATGCTAGTCGCGCTAAGCTTTGGGAAGTAGGGTTAGAACTTTTACAGTACACCTAGATAGCAGCCAGTACATATACAAGCAGTTAATATATCTTTCCTGTACATATTGAATTGGTGTGAAGTCGTTTCGAGCGAAAAATGTCCTAGGTACATTTCCATGACGAAGTCATAAAACAAGCTTTGGTGGGGTATTTGGCCTACCATGCCCTCTGCTGATAATTAAAAAATCTGCAATTAATATATGTTGTGCCCTCAGTCATTATCTACAACTTATACACTCAATGTGTATCGTTAAAAGAAGCGTATTGGATGCTAGTAAATCTTGAAGAATCGTGTCTAGATCATAAAACAATTAGTGAGCACGCTTTCATTTCCCACAGGCACCTTTACCCCTTCTTCTCTCTTACTTCCAGCATCTATCCTGCAGTCTTACAGAACTACTATCCTAAAACAATCCAAGGCTTCCCATAATGCCTCGACTGCGTACTGAGTCCGCTATCCGAAAATCTGAACGCACCAAGAAGGTGAAAGAGGAGATTCGTCTTCGTAAGGCGAAACGCGCTGCCCAGCGTTACCGGGCCAAGTACGTGCAGTTTTGCCTGTCTCTGTTCCATACTGTCAGGCTATTCAGTTTATAGGCAAGCTAACATTGCTTTCATGACGTCTAGAAATAAAGAATCTTTGAACGAGAAAGCCAGAAGCCGCATGAGCAAGTAAGTGGGCTCTATATGTATAGCGCTTCAGCCCCATCCCTTATCTTCCTCTCTAATTACTCTCTAATTATTATCTGCCCATCTCTCTAACATACATGCTGACTCTAATGTCCATATTGCCTAGGAACCAAGCTCAGATGGATGAGCAAGAGAAGGAGGCGTTCAAGGAGCATAGGAGGGCCGCAGCAAAAAAACACTATTTGAAGTGCGTTTTCAAGACTCCATTATTGCTGTATGTTCTTATCTAGTCGATCGATAGAAACCGAGAGGCCATTCTGAAGAAAGCCGACTCCAAACGTTGGCGGTACGTTCTGCAATGATCTGACCATATATATGCACTTAATCCTGCCCTTAGAGCATACGTCAAGATTCATGGAGAAGTTGGCTGGTGGACCTATCGCCCTCGCAAGGGAAAGCTGCGAGTCGGACTTCTGGGCAAGCCCGATGGCCAAGAGGACGGCGCCGTGGACGATTAGCATGGGTAGATGACATTTCATATTGTTAGCACAAAAACTTTTTGGCCTCCATGAGTTCATCATAAGTTGTATTGTGTAATTATTTTTCATTCGTCAAAGACCATATTTTTTTGAACAAGAAAAATGCGTCAAACGCGTCGATTGCTATGAACTATATACTGGTACATGAAATAGATTTTTTTTGACGAAATCTCACGAATCTGAGCACAATACAAACATCTTCAGAACCATATTAGAAGTGGCGGCGAGGACCGTTCTGTGGAAGTACTTCGACGTGACCAGCAGCCTTCCAACGTTTGAACTCCGCATCTCCCTGGGTGCGGGTTCCGTTGGCAGTCATAACGACGCCCCCACGCCAGGCAAGGCCTTCAATGAGGAAAGCAAGCCTAGTATAAAACAGAGTTAATCGGTTAGTCAGTCAGTCAAGCGTAATAACAGCCTGCTCACCTTTTGGTGTAGACACCTGGTTGGGCGCCTTTGATGACGAACAAGATCTCGTCAGAGCAAGGCTCGTCTTGAAGCACGTCGAGAACACCAGATTCCAAGCACTCCTCATAATAGAGACGTGCCTGGTTAGCATCGGAGAATTTCTTGGAGAGACGGTGCTCATAGCCATCACAGAGGGAGCCGGGGCCATAGTCGTCCGCAGGACCTTTCCAGCTGTCGAAGATGCCCTGCATCCCTCCTCTGCCATGGTAGACGATGTAATAGGATTTAGTGATGTTCTTCGCTGGAGATATAACGATTTTTTTGGGGGAGGGAGCAGGGGATGCCACAGAAAATTCAATACGACCGCCAGAAACGATGGGAATGGCAGATGGAAGTCCAGCAGCTCGGCGAGGCTTTGTGGGAGTCTGAGGAGGCGTGAAAGTTCTGGCCAGTGCTTCTGCGGTGGCGTTGAGAAAGATTTTGTCGCGGATCGGAAGATAACGTACCAAGAGAGCCACCAGCCTTTTCATACGCTTCCTCTAGGTCTTCTTCAGCATCTTCGAGGGCATACTGGGCCTTAGCTCGAGCTTTCTCAAGCTCCTGCAAAACTAAGAGGAAGAAATATTAATTTAAGTCAAGCTGAAGGGCAGAAAATCTCACCAGATGCATGTTTGCCGACTTCTTCAATCTGCTGAACTCGTTGAACGTGATCTTGGTGAGTGATGCAAGCTGGAGTCTTGAGTTCGTCTTCGAATGCCTGCTTGATCGCTGCATCACGACGGGCTCGAGCTTCGGCAGAGGTTATTTGAGTTGGAGTAAAAGGTTGAGCTACGGCAGAGGCTTTTCGAGTGGGAGTAGACGGCAAGCCTAAATTCCACATGTCAGTCACGTTGATCGTATGATGAGAAAATGATCGTATGATGAAATATCTTACCGGTCATTTTGATCAGCAACGTTGAGGTACAGTTGAACGGTCGGGTTCGTTGGGTTGAGCAGCGAGGAGGGTAAGATGGTGGTTCAAGTTCAACGTTCGATGAGGTACGTAAACGCCGCACCTCTTACTTCAGCAGTGGCTGACTAGTCGCTGTATAGTTATTGTGCTTCTCTTCGCCGGGTGGCGCTTTATCTGCGAATATTTCTTCTTTTTCCTTCGATTTTTGGTACAGTTTGTCTTTGCCTTGCAAAAAATCTCAACGCTATGGACGGCACTCCATTGGGGCCTATGGTCGCAATCCCGCACAATGAAACGGTTGACGCCAGTCAGCTTCATCGTGAGGAACTCAACCGCAATTCAACTCTGAACAAAATTTCAACTCAGACTGCAGCGGCTATAGGTAATGCTTTTTTCTTTATTTTTATTTTTTGCTTTTCTGCCTTGCCAGAAGTATATTCTAAAAACTGATAATCGTTTAGCTTCGTATCCCCATCAACCTGGGCCTAAGCCTAATTATCAGCCTTCCCGCGGCACGAAGCTTTTCACTAGAGCTGACGAGAATGATGCAGGTGTTGCAAGTTCTTGTGCCAATGCATCTGCAGCTGCTCGTTTTGTGTCTGCGGCGTTGACCGATATTTCCAACAGCTCTCCTGTTGGTGACAGGTCCCATTCTTCTGATTCCTCGAACACTCATGCATCTGTGGGGGTTTCCAATGGATCCTCCATCTCTGGTGCCTCTGTGGATGCTCCCAGCGCGTCGACCGAGCCTCGTTTGAACGCTCGTTCATCTGCGAGTGTTTCCAATGCATCCTCCGACTCTCGTGCCTCTGGAGACGCTTCCAATGCGTCGTCCGAGCCTCGTTTTTCTGAGGGACCACCCAATGCTCCTGTCTGTGAGCATGCCTCCAATAACACTCGTTTGGCTGATGTTCCGTCCAACGCATCGTCTGACTCTCGTGCTTCTGAGGTTGGCTCCGATGTTCATTCCTCTGGGGATGCCCCCGACTCCTCTTCTAGGCCTAACGGCGCTGCTTCTTCCAGCGCTGATGGCTCTGCTGCTGTTATCGGCGCGGTTTCTTCTACTAATGCTGGCTCGAACGCATCTGGTGCTTCCGCTGATGTTGGCTCTTCATCCGGCGGTGCTTTGGATGGTGACACAGCTGGCGATTGCCCTGCTGGCCCGCCAAAGAAGAAGAAGAGGTCGGAAATGGGCGTGGAAGAGCGCAGGCTCATGAGGCAGGCTGCCCAGGAACGCTCGGAAAAGCTCACTGCGGACATCGATACCCTCTTGGATGAGCAGGAGGAGCTTTTTGCGAAGTATGCTGAGCTCAACAATGTCTCAGTTGACCGCGTCAAGAAGTTGGCGCACCAACTTCCATCCATGAAGCCGCAGAAGAAGGCGAGTGATTACAACGTGCTGGTTTATTTCAAGGGCAAGGAGTTGAACGCTGGTAAGTCAACACTGTCTCTTGATCTTCTTGCGATTTTACTGATGCTGAACCTTTAGCTCTTGGGAAGGGATCCAAAATTCCGCTCAAGGATCTCCATGCCAAGGTAAAGCAGGATGACGACCTTCAGGATATCTTTCATGACCCAGAGGCCATGAAAGCTCTTCGCCAGAAGTATGACGATGAAAAGGCTGAGGAGAAGGTTGCGGCCATCCGAGTTAGCAAGCGTGCGCAGGCGAAGAGCGTTGCGGAGAAGGTCAATGTCTTCCAACAGGAGGTATTATCCTTTTTTGGTGTTGCCATTTCTTGCTCTGACGTTGTTTATTTTTCAGTGTAATTTTTTGTATGAGTCGTCTGACGCTAACTCGTTCGGCATGGTCGTCCGTGGTTCCTTTGAGTCGACGGTCGTCTCAGCGTTTTATGGGCGTGGTCCTGCGGATGCTTTCTTTCGCCAATACTTTCGTATGGGTGTTCAGGATGTCTTAAACTTGTATGAGAGCTATGTCGTAGCTTTGGAGAAAGGTATTTGTTCACTTATGTCGTGGGATTGCATTGCTGTTAAATAACTATGTCTCATTCGCAGTTGGCACGCGCAAGCTCTACCAGAGTGAGATGGCCACCGAGATTGTACGCATGATTACGCAGGGTCTCCGCAAGTCTTTCCTCTATTATTTTGTTGATTTCGTGTTAATAATTATTTGTAGGGAGATTACTGGCGTGGCAAATCTCAGCATGAGCTACGTTTCATTTGCAAGGAATATTGTGGTTCCATACAAGGTCAACATCACCGGTTGGCCTGAGGATGTCCCCCGCTCTTACCCTCAACGACTGGCTGCCGATCAGACCAAGAAGCTATACGACACTTGGAATGGGGCGGCGCGCATTGGTATCGCATGACTGCTGCAGAGGCTAAATCCTACGAGACGAACGCTGATAAAAATGGTGAGCTTGAGCCTAAGCAGAGGAAGAAGCGTAGTGATGCGGGTACAAAACGTGGACGGGATGATGATGGAGGGAGCGATGAAAGTGACAGCGATGTCCCTGTTCGCCCGACCAAGGGATCCAAACGCAAAAGGGCTACTGTGGTTGACGATGAGGATGATTCCGACGGTGAGGATGGTGCTCAGCCTGTGAAGAAGAAGTCTAAGGCTGGGGCAGGGGGTAAGTCTGGGGAGGCGGAGGTAGTAAGAAGTCGGCAGGGAGCGGTCGGAAGAGATCGGCGGGGGTGCTCAGAAGATCTCTAAGGTGGGAGGGGCAGGAAAGCTGCGGCAGGCGGTACGAAGTCGGCGGGGGGGCGCAGGAGGCAGCAAGAAGTCTGTCACGCAGAAGGGTAAGAAGCCGGCGGGTGGGGGAAAGAAGAGCAAGCGGTTCGTTGTTTCTGACTCGGAGGATGTCGGGAGCCCGGACAATGAGGAGGATGATGAGGATGATGCCGAGTTCTCCGACTAGCACCATGGATGTCCTTGTGTGCGCTGTTTTCTTGCTCCGATGTTTCTTGATATTTGTTACATGATTTTAGCGCTTGATCTACATAGTACTTACCTACAGTACTCTCTTTAATGTATGTGCATTATATTTTTCAAAGTCCTCTTGTGAGATATGCGCCTCCCGAACACCTGAACAAATGCCCGACAGTCACATGATGACTCTGAGGTCACCAAAGGTAAGGTATAGTGATTTCACACCTAAAGTTCCTTCATTTACCAGTATTTATCTATTATAGGGTAATTTACTATAAATCCCTTATCTACATAGCAGTGTACCGACGGGGTTCCCGCTTGTACATATATTGTACTTGGGGCTTTACAGGTGGAAAACGCGTGTCGCAATGTGACACGTGATTGTTTTTGTCAATCGGAATTTGAAGGTCAGATTCTAGGCTCGTGACCATCCGTTTCTATTTGAAACTATGGCACAGCCATCTCGGACCGAAGGATCCGTAGACGTTTCTGAGAAACGGCTGGTCCAAACGGTAGCGATTTAGTAGGGTGGACATTTTTGTGACATTTTCAGTCGTAAAAAATTGTATTTTTCAGACTATGATATTCGTACGTTTTGAGACTCTGGCTTTCGAATGATATAAGTGTCAAAATATAAATTTTTTGAAAGTATATAGGCTAGTAGTACTACTGTCGAGGCGGAGGCGGTAAGTAAAGCGTCGAGTCAGGCGCGAAATGAGAGCTATTCGGCTGCGAGGGACCCGAATCGCGAGTATTGTTATGAGGAGTTTCGGATGAGTGGTACGGTGGTTGGAAGGTAAACTTGAGTGGATAATTAGACGGGTGTATGTAAGGGCTAGAAGGGGCCTGGGGATGCAGTGGCGATGTCGGATGAGAATGGGAATGGTCAGGCTGAGATATTGGCTGCTGCTGAGGGGTAGGATATGACTGAAACTGGTGGTACGGGCTGTAAGAGGGAGATGATTCAGTGTAAAAGGGAGATTCGGTGTAAGAGGAAGACGATTCCGAGGATTGAGAATGAAAGTTCAGCTGATTGTGGGACTGCCTCTGAGTGGTCCAAATAAGCGAGGGATGAGTAGAAGGCATCGTCTGTAGCATGTAGCCGCGCGGAAACGCGTTTAGAGGACGATGAGGTGTCGGATTAGATGGGGTATGGCTAGGCAGAGGATCGTGAGGGGACTGCGTTGGTGGGCGATGAGCAGATGTTGAAGACGAGGCTCTGGGCTGGTAAGATAGATAATGTTAGGTTATTAATGCAAGTCATAGGATTATCAAAGACTCACCGTGACCCATACTCCTTCCCTTTGGCCTGGTGCCAAATTTGACAATTCCGACCCAGATTGCGCTGAATGAACAAGCGGCCTCGGTTTTGGTCGTGGTTTTGGTGTCGGCGTTGGTCTAGGGTTCGGATTACGCGAGAGCAGAGCTGCGTATGGGTTTGACGAAAGCTGAGGTGACTGAGACTGAGGTACGACCTAGACAGTGGCACACATTTTTTGTTAGCTGCCATTTCAAATAAATAAATTTGAGGAAGTTACCGGTGGAGCCTGGGCACGTCGAGGGAGGGGAGAAACCGATCGTGGTGTGGTGGTGGAAGTTAGAGATGCGGTCGTGGTCAATTGTGGCGCCGATGAGTGCGGGGTTAAAGCAGCATGTGACGAGCGCTTATTTGGTCTTTCTTCGTTTAACTCGTTCAACTCACCAGCTCGCTTGACCGCTTTCGACTTTTCCTTCTTGGGCTTGGGGATGAACGGAATTTCGAGCACTGCAAGGGTCTCCACCAACGAAGGCCCATACTTCTCTCTCCACGACCACTGTCCACCAAGTACTTTGTCCAGACGCGCCAACGTCTTAATTGGACCCACCGAAGCGAGAAGCTCCACCGTCTCATCCTTCAAGACACCTGAGGGACCGAACAACATCGAGGAGAAGTCGCGCTTGAAAATTTCCGTACGCCATTTGTTCAATTCGCTCATCGTTTCTTTGTGAACTAACCCTTTCCTGATGATAGATCGACGACTTGCCGTTTGTGGCGCACCCGGGCGCGTCTTGTCCAACAGTGTAGGATCACATAGGTCGCAGCAAGCTACGCCCTCCGCTAGTTCTATATGCATTTGTGAGTACTTATTTCATTTCGCTGTTGTCTGTACTTACCTGGTTCTTTGTTCTTGAAGATCTTTGTGAGGACTTGTCGGCGGCATATGCCTGTTTGAACCAAGACGAAAAGCCCCTCGTTTGATGCAGTCTCGTCAATCGGAGGCTCGGACTTCAGGTAAACATGGTCCTTCTTTCCTCCGTACGATCCTCTATTAACCCCATGAATTTCCGCATACTGCCTCTTATCCTTGGCCGACGTCTTTTTTTGCGCCGCTGCTCCACCCGGCTTCTTTTTCTTTCCAGATTTTATGGCCGTATCCTCTAGCAGTTCTTGCAAAGCACCCAATTCCTCTGCATACGCACTCTTCTCAACTAACAAGACCGCAAGACCACGGTGATTTGGTGCGCGCGCTGCCCTGCCAGCTCTCTGAACAAACGACGATATAGTCCCGGGAAGCTTCCATTGTACAACAAGGTCTACGTTGGGTAAGTTGCATCCCTATTCAACCATAAGATACATGAATTGACTTGAAGTACTGAACTCACCATTCCAGCGGCATCCGTACAGATCAGTACTCGGACTTTACCAATTCTGAACAGATGCATGACCTCTGCTCGGTACTCATGCGAAAATGCTGAACTGGTACACACGGATGATACCAAGTGCCTGCATCTCACTCGGTAAGAGCTCTGTCCAAGTGATCCTCGATGTCAACTCCTTTGATAACATTATCTGCGTACAGGAATGTCTTTGGGATCTGCTCGTTGTTGCTGATGTTTGAAGGAATGATGAAGTCGAGATCACGGTAGGAATTGAGTGGATTTTCGATGGCTCGGACGACTAGCGACACATTGGGCCTGTCGTTCCCAACATTGAGGAACTCGTGTTCCTTCCCATATTGGAGTTTTTCCAGTACGTCTTTTCGCACTTGTGCAGGTAAAGTCGCTGACATGGCAAGCATAGGAACTCCGGGAGGTAGAAGAGCTCGAACCATACCCAACTCGCCATACTTCTTGCGAAAACCATCACCCCAATGTGATACGACGTGGGCTTCATCAACGGCAACCTTCAAGATGCGCTTTCGGAATTCAGCGTTACGGAGAACACCATCGATAAAGCGTTTCGAGAGGAGCATCTCAGGTGAGATAATAACGATCTGCCATTTCCCGCCATTTACATTCTGGCAGGATATTCAAAATTCAATTATGAACGCAATAAGGAAACAACTTACGGCCATTAACTCGGGTGAGCATCCACCATGGCTACTATTGACTGCAACCGCATCTAACTTGAACTCATCTTTGAAGGTATTCACTTGTTCGTCTTGTAGAGCAATTAGGGGCTACTTTGATACTTATAGTAAGATATTTTAGGGGAAAATACATACACGACTAATGTCACGTGGCTGTTCCATATTAGGGTAAAATATTTTTATAAAATTGAAATAAAATTATTATCGACATGAATAGAAAATGTGCAGCCTGAGATTTCCCTTGAGAAAGGTCTTATTAAGACTGTCCGCAAGCGGAGAGGACGAGTCCTTATTGAGCACCAGCAAGAAAGCGTGTGAATTTTCAGAAATCCTCTTGACTTGCAGTATTGTACACTCAATAACTCAACAAGGATTTGTCTGCTCATCAAGTTGACTTTCTCAAGGGCTCTTAGGCTTTGTAATTTCTATTCATGCTGATAATTGTTTTATTTCGTTTTTCTAAAATATTTTAAGATACGTGTATGACAGATCCGGCAGGCACCACGTGAAATTGAAAAGCTTTTGCGAGACCGCTACACTCACTTTTAGAAAATTCCTATTGGGTGAACAAAGATAGAAGGTATATCTTGAAACACCCAACAGGAATTTTGCGAAGAGTCAGTTTACAAGTCTCGCAAAAGGTTTTTTGTAAAGTCCCGCAAAAAGTTTTCGGATCACATGGTGCCTGCTGGATGTGTCATACGCGTATCTTCCCCTAATATGGAACGGCCACGTGGCATTAGTCGTGCATGTACACTGGTGGCCAAAAGTGATACCACCCCCAAATCGGGTACTGAATGGAGCTGAATACAATCTCTCAATTTAGTAGGTCACGGGGGTGTATTCAGTTGCCATTCAGTACCCGATTTGGGGGTGGCATCACTTTTGGCCGCCAGTGTATTTTCCCTATCGTTACCCCAGAAGTGCAGAAAAAATGTCACTACAGAAAAAGTTCTTCTATTTCTGACGGATGGCTCCCGGATTCTAGGTGATCATATTTAGGATGTGAAAGTGTTTTCTCATCTGCTTTGGTGATTTTTAAGAGACATTCAAAAGGATACCAGAAGGAGCCGAAGAAACCTTTTGAGCATGTCGCAAACTTGATTTGGCGCTTATAATCGGCTTGGGATTATGATCCGATTAGAATGGTGTCATAATCAGCTTATGATTAGATTATCACTTGATTATCACCGTGTAAACTACTAGCACTTAATATTAACTATTTCCGCTCACATTCATTTGATGCTGCCTCGTTGCCTCCCTGTTCAATATTGTATCAATCTATCATCTATCCTTCATCCATCCTTCATCTATCCTTCATGCCCACATGCGAATTTTGCAACAAGCGATTTGAATCGCGTGGCTTCCAAACACATCACAAGTCATGCGAGGCTAAAGATAAAGACAGACGTTCAGCTGCAGAGTTTAGACGTATACAGGCCCAGGAGGAAATCCAAAGTACACATTCTTTGAATATCTCTGGAATTCATTAAAAATCTTGCTCATAGGATTGAACTTACACCCTGAGCCTACCAATAATGCTATGGCAAGCACTGCTGATGGAACCTTGGGCGCCGCTGCCTCAGGTTCTGAATATTTAAATCAATATCATGATTTTGGGAGTGATCTTGACCATGAAGACTTTGGGCATGAAACAGGTATGTTACTTCTGTTATGCTAATGCACTATCTGACTCCTGCACATTATAGATCGGTCAACATCGTTTCGTGAAATTCAGGCAGATGATATCAAGATTGAATACCATCCTCACAGTAACCGACAACCATCTATTATACCCTTTGAGGACTATGGGAAGCATGAGGAAATTGGACCCATCTGCCCACCAAAGCACTCACGACCTTGGCATCCCTGGAGAAGCCGTGTTGATTTTGATGCTGCTGCACTTGCCTTGGATTGTCATATGAATGAAAGGCAGACCAATAAACTTGTAGAACTTTTGAGATGTGTTGCTTTTGGCCTCGACAATTTCACTCTTAAGAACTATGATGAAATACAGACAACATGGGATCAGGCTGCTGAACGGTCTACAAAGGTAAGTGTTACTGAATATATTTGAGATGGAAGAACTAAATATTTTATTAGTTTCAGAAGGAGGACATTCCTGTATCCTACCGTGATAAAATGGAATCTGTTGAACTGCACTATCGTCCTGTTTGGGAGTGGCTGCAAGAACTTCTGTCTGATCAGGATATTGTCTCGCAAATGCAATGGGATGCATGCCGTCAATACAGGCTAGATGGTCAGACAAAGATATGGAAGTGTTTTGTACATGAAGCCTGGTCAGCAAATCAATGGTGGGCCATTCAGGTATTGCTTTTTTAATTTATGTTTGTCAATATCTTCCTGGCTCAGTCATCCATATAGAGTTCCCTTCCACCTGGGGCAGTACCATTATGTCTTGTTTTTTATGCAGACAAAAACAAATTATCATCATTTGGCACTGCTAAAGGCTACCCTGTCATTGTTCGGTGTGCTAATCTACCTATGAACATACGGAATGGTGCTGGTATTGGAGGGGGGCGTGTTGTTGGATGGTTACCTGTTGTAAGTCAACTGATATCATTTCAATATTGAGCTTATACCTGTTCTTACAGATTGCTGAAGATGCAGCTCACAGTGGAAAGACAGACTTTGTTAACTTCAAGAATGTTGTATGGCATGAGTCTATTTCCAAAATTCTGGAATCACTAGTGCAGTACTCAAAGACAGGCTACACAATGCAATGTGGAGATGATGTTCAAAGGACCATTTTCCCATATATTCTGATTGACTCTGCAGATTATGAAGAGCAGTAAGTCTTCTGGCTAATTTCTGACTGTTGGTCCTTAATCACTTTAAACTTATTTATAGATGTGTTATTGCCCTCATCCGAGGACTGAGGGGCTTATGTCCTTGCCCAAAATGTCTGATTCCTGGCACCAAGCTTTCAGATTTTGATGCAGTTTACCCTGAGTGGACACCTCAAGAGACTGTTTCAATGCTGAACCAGGCAAAACAGCTTGAAAGCACTTTAAAGGCAGAAGCTGAAGTGATACTCAAGAAATATAGCCTTCGGCCACATATTGTAATATACAGCAATTTTCAACATTAATGCATACTGACATTTTTTTTTTAGAATTCATTCTTTTCACTTGCTAATGCCAACCCATTTCGGGCCCTCTCCTATGACAATCTGCATTTTGGTGACAGTGGGCTTTGGGGTGACCATCTGTTTGAACAGCACAAGGTACACATCCATCCACGAAGCACTGCTACAATGGTTGATAATTGGTACATACATACATCTCATATATGATATTTTCCAAGGCTTATTATTATTTGATAGTTTCAAATCTTTCCCTCGCTGGTCCACACTGCATCATTTCAATGATGGTGTCATGAAACTCTCTTTCAATGATGGCAGCAAACACCATGATATATCAAAGGTGAGTATATTTTAATGTAAAGTAAAAAGATGAGAAGCTGACATTCACTAGCTATTTCTATTTGCTGCACATGAGGCAATAAATCCACAAGATGATACTGCTGGATATACACTGCTTAAAGTCACCCGCAAATACCTCAATATGAATATGTATTCCAATCTTGATATTCAAATGACAGATACAATGGAAGTAGGACGTGCAGCAGTGAAAGCATTTTTTGATTCACTCTCAGTATGTAAATACCCTTTCAGTGTTTTATGAAGCTGATAGTAATATCATTCAGACATACATATCTGATATGGACAAACTTGATATTGATAAGCCCAAGTCATGGAATTTTATCAAGCTTCACTACCTTCAACATATGTATGATGACATTGAAAACAAAGGCTCATTGCGTGGGATGAGTACCAAACCCAATGAGAAGTTTCATGGACCCATTCGCAAGATCTACTTGCGAAGGACAAATTTCAAGGATACAGCAAAGCAGGTCAGATATATTTTCATGATTAATATGCTGTCTGAGCTGAACATGTCCCTTGCAGATTGTTCGTATTGAACATCAAACTGTTGTTGCAACTGTGATACAGAATGAGATTGATGAGTACAACACATATTACCAATCTGATCCTGACATACCCAATGACCTGGAAACGCCAATGGACAATTTGCACTTTGCAATAGGCTCTAAACTCAAGGCAATATCATTTGCTGATCTGCTTGAGAAGGACCCTGTGCTCTTTGCACGATTTCATATACGCATATCTGATTTCATGTCAGATCTTCTTCCAACCTCAGGTATACCACTGCCTGGGGGTCAGCGTATTGTTTATAGTGCCACTAGTACAGTAAGCTCTCAAAAACATACCTTTGAAGTAATAAATCTAACAGAAACACAGATTGTTCCTTATCAATATCTAAGGATTAATTATGAGTCTCTCAAAACCTGGCATCTAGCTACCAACCATTTGCGATGCAATCCATCTTTCCATGGTAAACCCAGATATGACTTTCTTATTTTTAATACAATGATGAGTTAGATATGTGCTGGGTATGAAAACCAACCAAACAACAATCACCCCAATCAGATATAATCCAAAAGGTTTAATTTAATGCGAGGAAGGAGGTTGTCAAAGGTTCCCTCGACTACTAATTGATTCGAAGAGAAAAGCACTTGACAGTTGACACAGATAGTGCGCAATGAACAAGGTTTTATATTTGGAGGGAGGTTTTGAAAAGCCAACTAACGTACGACAACGCACTGAACTAATCGAGGGGAAAGCAAACACCAAAGCACGGGTCAAGTACGCCGACTCAACAAACGACTTTGCGTATCTCGGGAGCCTTTACGTCGCCGCGCAATGATACTCCAACTCTCAGGGATTCCCGCGAGTTACCTAACAAGCTTATACGACCACCGCGCAAGTCACTCGAGTAGGCGTTTTTAACACACTCAGCGAAGAGCGGGCAAGGGGTAGAATCTGTTGGTAAAGCTAGGTAACACTCCGAGAAGCTTCCTCCCTAAAACTAGACCAAGCCGACAGTTGGGTCCAAGACCTTTCCTAATCAACAACGGGCTCGTCGAGGTGTGCACGTTAGGCTCCACCTGCGGTCCTAAGACTGATGTGACCTCTCTTCGAGATGAAAACCAGGAATGCTCGACTTAATAGCCGGGAAGTAGAATGAACAGCCTCAGTATTATCGAGGTTACAAGAAGGCCACCCGTTTCAAAGGTTGTAGAGGACGATGCAGATGTGTCTGAGCGTGTACGAATCACTACAGGTCCTAAGATAGAACTGCGTTTCAGGTATCAAGTCTAACTTGTTATTCCGAGATAGAATAGCTACCCTTATATACTGAGCGAGATATATGAAAATAGGAAAATGAGAGAAACTGAGCGAGATAGGATGAAACAGAGTAAGTAAAATAGAAAAGATAAATAATGTCCATATATGCATGTATACTATGGTTTTGCCTCGACGTTTTCCTGCCTTGTTCGTTTGTCTTCCTCGATTGGGTCGACTTTTGGGATTTTGGTCCGAATCGACTTGAGTCATTTGCCTTTTTACAAGGCTCGCCAGTTCCTTTAGCAGAACAGCCCTCGGAGGTATTTCTATGTTTTTCCTTGCCAATGGGAGACTGGTTATTATCTCTAGTTCCGCGTGGTCTCGAGTCTAGATGCCTGGTAGCATATGGATCTCGGTAAAACGCTGAGGCTCGGATAGAAATACTCCTTGGTCCTTCCGTGTTCTAGAAGTAGCTACAGCAAGTGGGTCATGTGGCCGCGTTGGACTGCCGCGGCTATATGCCTGGGCGCTTTCCAGCGAGCGTCAACTTTGAGGGCACCTGTTTAGGGTACTTCCCCATCTCGGTCCACCTTGCTTCGTTTAATAAACTTGAGTGTTGTTTAGACTCCTCGGTGAGCTGATCGCGGAAGCGATGCCTCGTTAAGACTTCAATCCCTTGGGTATATCCTTCGATGACCTAGCCTAGTATAACTGGTATGTGGGCTCGTTTATCTGCCTCGGTCAGCAACTTGTTATCCAACAAGCTTGCCTCGCTACACCATACCGCGCATAGGACTTTGATCGAGGCGCATTCACAAAGTTGAGTATGGTACCATTGCGCGTACCGTTACTCTGCAACCTCTTGGGTAGAATAGGTCCTTGGTAGATTTTAACTATCAGCTCGGGCTCACTATAGTTCTCTTATTGACCGTGTTTTGTTACTAACAGAACCTAGGATTATTGGTTCTGCGCAGTTCTAGCCTTAGCCGAAAAATCGGCGTATCAACAAGATCAGGCCCAGTCTTTGCACAATTGCACTACCTGTTCTTATGCATTGTTGAAGACCAAAAATATCCTG